>KZ451951.1:2697732-2779975 GCA_002786265.1 Apostasia shenzhenica
GTGAGCTGATCCTGAGGGCATCTTCTTGAGCGATCGTAGCTCTGGGTGGGGGGATGCTCAGCTCAGGCAGAGGGGCAATGAGGGGCCTCCATTTTGAGAAGTGGCCAATCAAAGCAGCTTGGATCCCTTCTTTGCCTGTGATTTCATCACCATCTTGCCCAACCAAGCGGTGGATGTGGTTGGTACGCCTCCTGCAAGTTGCAGTTTTATGGAAAAAAGCAGTGTTCCGATCCCCGCCCTTGGCCCACTTCACTTTGGCCCTTTCTCTAGTCTACTAAGGGTGGTGTTGTAATCTGCAACCAACTGTAAAAGGCAGTTCAATTCACTGTCGTTCAGGCCAGTGCCGGTTGACTCCCTTAGCTGAAGCTCTGCAATTCTGTTCTCCAGATCCTTGGCTTTGGCGTGAATATCCCCAAACTTCTCCCGACCCCAAATCTTAAGGGCACGGAGGGTGCGGGCAAACTTGTGATTGAGAATGGCGAGCGGGCTGCCATGGGCAGGTTTTTGCCACTCCCTAACCACAACCTCCTGGGAACCCTCTTCGTCAAGCCAGACATCTTCAAATTTCAGGATGCTGCCTTGCGGTTTAAACTCCAAGTTTCTACCTTGAACCAAAAGCGGGCAATGATCTGACCCAATTCTGGTAAGGTGAGTAACAGCAGAGCCCGGGAGAGCAGATAAAGCCGCTGAGTTGAAGCAGACTCTGTCTAATCTGACCCACATACGAGCTTTGCCCTTTTTGTTGTTGCGCCAACTGTAACGCTGCCCCCCATTCCAGCCATCATGAAGATCATTGTTAGCTAGGAAGCTGACAAATTCATTGTGGGCCGTTGTAGGGGTAAAAGGCTTGCCTCCTCGCTTGTCGTCTTGCGAAAGAATGCAGTTGAAGTCACCCCCCACAATGGCCGGAATCTCCGCATCTAACAGTGGAGAAATGCTATCTCAAATAATTCGACGCTTGATGTAATCTTTGTCAGCATAAACAGCACAAATGTGCCAGATCTGTTGACCCATAACGGTAGCCTTAGCAATAACAACTTGCTTGTTAGAGTGAATGACTTGGAGCCTGGTGATGTGGTTGAGCCAACACACAATAATGCCACCGGATTTACCCACCGACGGCTCCACATAAAAGTCCCACTGACGTCCTACTAGTCTGTCAGCTTCTCTTCTCGAGAAAGACTGAACTCTGGTTTCCAACAGACAAATGCTGTTTTGGTGGTTCGCTGGAGTAAGGTTGCGGCTGCAGAACTTTCCCTTGCTGGTTGAAGTGAACTGCACGCGACACATGCAATTCTGGCTGGGGAATTTGCTGATTTTCGCTGGTCTGGAGGTGCAGGTGGCTGCTGTGCTTGCTGGGACCTGGAGAAATTTGTAGAGAGCTTGCTGTAGCATTTTGTCGAACAGCGGGAGGCCTGTTTCTGCTGTTTGATGCTGCAGTCTGAGCAAAATCTGCGCTGTTTAAAACTGCAGAATGCTGCAGAATTCTGGTTGCGACATTCTGTCGAGTAGTTGGCGTGCAAGTCGTGCTGCTAAGGTTGTTTGCTACAGCAGGGTGGACTGATGTTGCAGGAAAACTAAACGCAAGCTGCGCATGATCGACCTGCATACCGGACTGCCCTAACGGGCCTCTTGCATCCTCACCCGGAATGGAATTCGTAGCATCACAGGCAGTTGAAAGTGCGGCCGCCCCCCGGGCCGCAGGGTGGGAGGAAACCATACCTTGAGTGCTGTTTGAAAGTGAGGCTTGCTGTGATGGAGCGAAATCCAGCATCTGGACGTCATCCACTTTGCGTTGGTTGGATTCCAGCCCATCGCTTACATTGCCGCTGCTGTTTGTGGCTGAAATTCCAGCAATTACAGCAGCAGGAGGTGTGTAAATTACTGCAGCAGGTGGGGCAGCAGCTTGCGGCAAGCTGTTGCTTGCGTTTCCAGTCGCAATAGCAGCAGTTTCGGCAGTTGCAGCAAAGCTGCTTTGTTCTGGTTTGCTGGATGTGTTGCAGACAGCAGCCTTCTCCTCTGTTCCAACTCCATTTGTTGTGCGCAGGCTGGATTCCAGCACCTCACTAATAGGATCTACCTTGCAGTCTTTGATTCCAGCAAGTTTTGTGGCCGCAGGTTGAGCAGAGTGCTCTGTTTTTCCAGATCTGGAGCAGGTGGCGTAGCTCAGATCTTCAACAACATCGGCTTGCACTTGTTGCACGAGAAGGCCATGGAAGGAGGCCAAAGGTTGTTGGGTTAGGCTGGCCTTCCTTAGCGACCTGCTGGAACTTCTTCCCTGCTCTGTTAGCTGCGACACAGACGCTGCCGATGGGGAAGATGAGCGCTGTTTTGGAGAGCTGGTCTGTTGTGAGTTGCCGCAGCCCTCCATTCTAGCTACAACAGTAGCCACCAGTCCTTCTTCTTCTTCTTCTTCCACACAGTGCCGGTCATGGACGTCCGGCGGGGAGGCCGGCCGGCGGCCCGTCCGTTTGTTTCCCAGATCAGGAAAGGAGAAAGGGAAATACTGTAGCAAGAGAGAGGACCCAGACGCCCTTTCCATCTGCAGGAGGCACGCCAAACTCCACTTCCACCACGTCCTCTACCACAGCCTTTTTTCCTCCCACCTACCTTCCCTCATTTCCTTGCCAGAAGAGACCCTCTCTTTCCAGGCATTCAGGCCCCTCGTCACGAGCCGGACCCTTTCTTCGGTCCAATGGATGGCAATGCTCCTTTTGCCGATGCCATCCGGTTGGCCCCAATTTCAGAAGACTTCAGGCCACCTAGGCTTGAAGCTTACAAAGGCGCGACTGACCCCCGCGAGCATGTACAGGGGTTTGAGGCAGCGATCCGCTACAGACAGCCGGATGAGGCTACCAAGTGCCACCTATTGGCAAACACCCTGAAGGGAGCGGCTTTCAGCTGGTTTATTAAGCTCCCTAAGGGTCACATCTCCGCCTATGAACACCTGAAATGGGAGCTGATCGCCTATTTCATTGGTCGAACCCGAATGGTTGTTTTCAACATGGTGCTCGTCAACATTAAGCATGGCGAGAAGGAAAGCCTCCGGGATTATATTAACGGCTTCTTTGCTGTTGCGGCAGAAGCTGAAGATGTCGACCTTACGGTGGTCATGCACAATTTTCGGAGGGGACTCAGGGTTGGGGATCTATCTAAATCCCTGCAGCTGGCCAAACCTCGGAGCTACCCAGAGCTGGTGGCCAGGGCCAGCCAATTCATGCTCCTCGAGGATGCTGAGTCCTCTCCCCCCGACGTTTCCATAGCCAGATAGGAGAAGAAGAGGAAACATCAGGACAACGAACCTCCGGCTACGAGGATGCACATGACCAGAGGTCGTGGTTGAGATGAGGGGAAATTGCGACACCCACAACACCAGAAGCACTTCTCTCGGCCGCTTCCTGAAGTCTATGCGGCGGCCGTCAAACAAGGTTGGATCTGACTTGCCGGACCCAAGCCAGCGCCTCTAGTCGGAGTAGACCTTGATAATTATTGTGAGTTCCACGGGAACTACGGGCACATGCTTCACAAGTGTCGAGGCCTCAGGGCTCTGCTCGACAAACTAGCGGACCAAGGCAAGCTCGAGGAGTTCATGCAGATGGTGCCGACCTTCAACACTGCCCAGAAAGGGACGACCCCCGAATATACTGGGGCTACTACTAAAGCTCCAACATCTCAAGGCTCCAGCCAGCCTGGGCGTTCTTATCCTACTGTCGCCTGGACAATCAATGTTATCTTCATCATTGACCCTGCTGCCGCTCGCCACCGAGATATTGAGGTCGACGGCATCTCTCAGCAACATGCTTCATCTATCCCGCTCACCTTCTGCCAAGAAGATCTCCCCCAGCAGGGCAATCCACACAACGATCCAATCGTGGTCGTCGTCAGCATAACTGATTTCGATGTTCGACCAGTGCTCCTCGACTCTGGGAGTGCCGCCGACATCCTGTTCGAGTCTGCTTTCCTCAAGATGGGGCTCAAGGAAGCAAACCTACTCTGTGCTGGAACCTCTCTACTCGGTTTCTCTGGGGAGAGGGTCCAACCCCTATGATTCATCGCCTTGCCCGTCTCCTTCAGCGATGGCAATGGGTACGCCATGAGCATGGTGAATTTTGCTGTCATCAGAGCTAAATCAGGCTACAATGCCATCCTCGGAAGGACAACTCTCAATTCCTTCGGGATGGTGATCTCCATGCCTCATCTATGTGCGAAATTCCCTACCTCCAGTGGCATGGTCACCATCAGAGGAGATGTAAGGCAGGCTACCCGGTGCTTCCAGATCGTCGCACAGCTCCTCGTTGATCAACTGGACCCTAGAGAATCTCAGCCAGTTGTACCACAAAAGGGGATCATCAATGTAACTTTGGGTGGGAAGGACTCCTCTGAAGTTGTAAATTTATCCTCGTCTATGAATGACAAGCAGTAGTTGGAAATCACTTCCTTGCTGAGTGCCGCACTGAAGTTTCTATGATTTTTGAGAAAAATATTAAGGACAAGAACATGAAACCTGATCATGTCAAGAATGAGAACTGTAAAGCACTAATACTTTATGAAGCCTATCGTATCCTAATCGTATTTACATGAGATACCAATACTCTCTGATACTTTGCTGATACATATCTGACATGCAGCATATCAATTTTTATTTTTATTTTTAAAAAAATTGATATTTATCTAATACTTGTTTGATATTTCGTAATACTTCTAATTTTAAAAAAATTAGATCAATCGATTTGACCTTAGCAATAAAATAATCAATATTTAGGCTCGATGATTAATAATGATAGAGCTACACACCAAGTTCACATGATTGGAATAACAGAGGGCTTCACATACACTAGAGTCATGTAGAAGAAATAGATTAAGTATTTACAAGGTACTACATCCTTCATTTTAGCTGATTCTTTTTCATAGTTTAATAGACATTAATGATACTATTATTTTATCTACCTTAGCTAACATTTTATCATTACTTCATTTACATGTCAATTATGTTTTTTCCCTACGTCAATTGAACTCAAAAAGAAGGGGACATTTATCTATTTTGACTAGATGATTATATTTAAATTCATGCTATCGTAATTATGTTATTTTTCAATTGCATCTTTTTTGCATTAAATTAATTGATTTGAGGTTGATTGAGATTGAAACTAAGCTTAACCTACTGATATATATTTAAACTCTCACCTCACACACATATTTTATAATAAATTGAGAAACAATTAAACAAACTTTATTATATTATTCTAAATTTAAATTTTTTGAAATTTGATAGTTGCTCAAAAATATTTTCATTTTTTCAAATTAGATTACCTGTAATGTTACTTATAATAACATCAAGAATATTTAAAAATATAAAAAAAAAATTAATTTTTAAAAAAATTAAAAGATATTTTTGAAATTTATATCTATAATGTGTATAAGTCATCTTGATTTATATTACATGAATCATATCTTAAATATGACAATACAATATTATTTATATATAATTGTCATATCACTGTCACAGATTGGCTTGGTCATATGAGATATAGATTGATGGAAATCCCACAAAAATACACCGTAGTAGATTTAACCCTCAATTGATGTGGTCAAGTTCTTTCTGCCCCGTGAAAATTGATGGGGACATTAAAGATGACAGATAGTCCACATCAAAACACAATCCAAATGTCATAAATAGATAGAAATTAATACAGATTATATTTATTTTATTTTATTTTAGGAAGTTTATTTCACATTTAAATTAATTGTATTTATCCTAAATAAGTTTCATTCAAATTAATTTAATCGTATCGTTTAATATCATTTAAACAGATAAATTTAATAAATTTAAACAAATTAAAATTATCTTATTTGAATAATTATCTAAAATCGTAACTATCTAGTTTTTTTATTTTTTATTTTAAATTATTTGCTTACAAATAGGATGGATTATGTACATATTTGAGAGAAGTACTATTGACGTAGGATGTAGGAGATCCCAAGAAACACCAAAAAAGAGAGAGAAAGTTCTGAGAGACGGCAGCGCGCAGAAGGGTAAGCCTGTTAATTAGAGCTTAAGAAAGAGAAAAACACCCAGAGCATTACACAGAGGTTTAAGGTGGTTCAGGGAGGAAATCCCTTACATCCACCGGGCGATCAGCAAAGAGATTCACTAAAGAAAAAGGTAGCCGTGAGGGCTAGTACAATGCCTAGGAAAGGAGAGAGGGAGAGAGGGAGGGAGAGAGAGCTCCTCAGTTGAGGCTCTAATACAGTGAGAATGGGGGAACCAGAGAAGCTGCTTATGCTTTTAGTTCTTGTTGATTCTCCCCTCCCCCCGCTTGGAAACTGTTCAGAGGTATCTGTAGGCGACGGACTGCATAGCTTTGTCCTGGTTTTCCGGAGGAAAGGAGGTGAACAAACTCTGGGCTCGCGCCACTTGTCGGCCGCCGGGGGACCAAGAGCAGCAAAAGGAGGGTGCTAACTTTTAATATTGGTACTACTTCTGGGGATCCGTGACGGCTGGAGCATGCGATTCTTGATTTGCGTTCTTTAGAAAAAAGGTGTCTTGTACTGGGAACGGCACAGTCGAACGATGCTGACTGTGACAGACACAGGCGCGTAACATCGTCATCGATGTTAGCAGGGATGACCCCGACTCATCGGGGACGAGGCTTGACTGAACCCTCGTAGCTGAGGTTTGACCGAATTTGAGACCTGTAAGAACAGATAGATGAATTAGTAAATAAAAAAGGCTAAATGCCAGCTCGACGCCACGTGTACGGCAGGGATGCAGCGCTGGAACCACGTGTTAACATCACCCCCCCGCATTGTCAGGGCGCGAATATTGATATGGGTCCTGGAATGCAAACTGTTGCGATGGTGGATGCGCTACCCGAGACCTGTTAGGATAACACGGGGCCGGCAAGCGCCGATCTGTATTCTTTTCCTCTAGCCCCTGAAAATTTCTGCAAGAGAGAGTAGATTATTAGAGAGATGGCGGAGAGGAAAAAATAGACGACTCTGTCAAATTTCTCAAAGAAGAGAGCCAGCGATCTTCGTGTTGACGCTCCTCCTGAGAAGAGGAGGGTTATGGAGCCATTTGAAGGGTCGCTGAAACCGGAGACTGTCAAGCCTTTTAAAGCGCTCCAAAAAGGAGCGGGAGCTGCGGTTGTGGACCTAGAGGCGGAGGCTCCGCTAGTCAAGGTCGCTGGGGTTCTGGCACAAACGTTAGAGTCTGTGCAGGAGCTTACAATTGCAGAGGCTCCGGAAGTGGTGAATGTCTCTGATTCCCCAGTCAAGCCGCCGCTGAAGTCTGGGGAGCGGAAGAAGGTGATTCTGGTGAGCAAAACGCTTGCAGGGGAGGGACTAGCGCCTGGGAAGATCCTGCTGAAGGATGAAGAGATTGAGCGGCTCCTCCCCAAGTTCGGGGTTCCTCCTGCAGAGGGTGCGAAGAAGATGCCCCTGGTGATTTGCAGTCCTGCTCCTCGTGGTGTATCCATCCCTCCTTCTGAGAAGAAGAGGAAGCCCATTTCCCCTTCTTTCCTTCCAGCGAACCTCCGAAATGACGAGGAAAAGGAAGAAATGAGAAGGAAGAAGCAAGGTAATAAGATGGAGGAGGCAACTAAAGGGAAGGAGACGCCCCCCGCAGATTGCTCCTGAGTTTGTCCTTGGCATTGAAGGGCCAGGAGGCAAGACGGAGGAGGGGATTAAGGAGAGGGAGAGGTCCTCCCAATTGCTTCTGATGTCACCCTTGGTATTGAAGGGACATGGAGTGTATTGGGAAAATGGTTGTTCGAGATAAGGAGAGAGGAGGAGAGGATCTTGGGGAGCACCTCCAAGGTTCTGGAGGTATTAAAGTCTCTGAAGGGCAAGAAGGAATGAGAGGCTTGCCATCTTTGGAGAATATAGGAGCTGGATGGCGCTTTGTTGCAAGTCACGAAGCGCTCTCAAAGTGACCATAGAGAGGAGCTGGGAAAGTTGTATAAACTGGAAGACAAGTTGGCTTTCCTGGCTCTAAGCAATGCAGAATGGCCCAGTAAGAGTGAGGCCACAAGGGGAGAGTTCCACCGCAGTCTATCGGATGTAAATCAAGCTTATTCTGCTCACGTCAGAGACCTCCAGCAAATGATAAATGAGTTATATGATGAGAAGGAGGCTTTGAAAAAGGAGAGAGCTTGGTTAAGGGATAAAGTTGTGAAGGCCAGGGAGGTGTCGTCGGGGGCGAAGGAAGCAGCTTCCTAAACTCATCGCCGGGAGGAGCTGCTGAAGTCTGAGGTACGAATCAGAAGTCCCGTTGTTCTTCTCTTCTATAGTCCTAAGGGACCAGACAGGTTCTTCGACGCCGGGAGCCATGGTCCCGAGGAGGTTCCTGCAGCTAGGTCCTACGTTGGCTGGGGATATCATCTGTCTCCCCTACGCAGGAGTCCTGAATAGAGCCAAATTACTCCCCTTGAGGCCAGATGGCTAGGCCAGAATGCTCCCCCCGAAGTCCAGCAGCAGGATCAGCCAAGGAGCCAGAAGTGACTTGCCTCCGCCTTCTCCTAACTCCTTAGCCCCATCATCGATATTATATTTGAAGGAACAATAGTTGAGGAGAGGGGGTCCTGGTAGCTCCCAGGGGATCTGCTTCTTGTTGTGAGGAGCGTAATAGATTGTTCTCAAAAAGGGGGATTCCCTCGTATTTGAGATTGACACTATTACACCAGGTGTCTAAGTTCTGAAGCCTTGTATTTTCTTTGTTTTTCCTGTACTCACTAGAGAAACATGTAAGAGAACAAAGAAATAGAATTGTAACAAGTTTTATTATTAATGAAATACATTTTTCTTTCAAAAACTTGTTCTGAATGAATTCTGTTTGCATTTTTATCTTTTCTTTCGTGTTTGAAGAAGGCACCACGAGATTAAAAAAGAACGAATGAGAATTCATACGTGTGAAAGCATAAAACCAATAATAAATTCTAAAAGGATAAAAGTGGTTATCATCGTGCACGATTATAAAACATCGAACGATAATAACAAAAAGAACATGTCCCATCGTTTCGAAACGTTGCGTATGATTACGAAGTGTCGTGCACGACGTAGGACGAAACGTGAGGAAGTGGCGCTTCGATAACCGTGCATCGCTTCGAATTCCGAACTTGTCAGAAAATATGGACAGTTTGATTGCGTCCGCGCACTGATCGATAGGATCAAACAGTCAGAAGTCGGAAGGTTACATCTGTTTCCCATAAAGGCTTTCTCAGGGGAAAACTGAAGCATTTGTCCGACTTCAAACCCTAAGAGAGAAAAAGAAATCCTCGCTCCATCAGTCGCGAAATCAAGCAATGGGAGGAGGAGAGATCGAGTGGGCCGAGCTGGCTGATCAGTTCCTGAAGGATACTAGCTATCAGGAGAGTCTCTTGATGGTGCATGAGGTGCTTAACACGACCAGAGGGTTTAGAGGAAACCCCAACCTGATGATCTCCCCCCTACCATCAACTTTCGACCAAACAGTCCTCCCGAAGGGGCGGTATGCGTATACCGGGCGCAAGTGGAGTACGTTTT
Organism: Apostasia shenzhenica; assembly: GCA_002786265.1. Lineage (NCBI taxonomy): Eukaryota > Viridiplantae > Streptophyta > Magnoliopsida > Asparagales > Orchidaceae > Apostasia > Apostasia shenzhenica. The sequence goes on from KZ451951.1 coordinate 2,707,255, forward strand.
GATGTTGCCGCCGCAATCGGAGTTCAAAGAAATCCTGAACTCGTTTCAGCTCAGCCCGACGCAACTCTCCCCCAACGCCGTAACCTACGTGTATTCCTTCCTGAAACTGCTGCAGGCTTAGGGGATACTATGGGCCTTAACGTTGTTCATGAGTTTGTTCAGCTGGATGGCGGTGCCAGGGTACGGAGGATGTTTGGCCTTGCGGTCGAAGAAGAGAAAGGCAATGTTCTCAGGGGCAAGTAGTTCACACTCCGACTGGAAGGACTACTACTTCTTCGTCGGGAGGAATTTGGGCATCCCCCTGACGCTTGGGGTGTGCCTCCCAGAGTTCGTCGGTGACGCCAAGTAGATGGCTGGACACGACATCCTGAAAAACTTGGAAAGACTAAAGGGGCAGAGCTGGCCCCTAAAGGATTTCCTCAGGCACGTGAAGATTGACATATCCTTATACGCCAAGATGCTGAGATATGCCTCCTTCAAGGAAGTCGCCCCACCTCCTAGCACGGTTCTGATGAAGAGGGCTAGGAGGGGGCAGCCTCCTGCCACCCAGCTCAGTAAAGAGGTTACTGAGGTGGAGGAGGAAGAGAGGATAGAGATTCCGGAGCCGGTCTGCGGCGGAACCGTCGTTGATGTAGTGTCCTCTCCTGAGGACGCCGCAGACGACCGAAAAACCTTGGCTGAGCTGGGGTACACGGGAAAGGAGAAGGGACCCGTGTCAACCGCTAAACCCCAGACAATCCCTAAGGGTGACAAAGGGATTGTCATAGGGGAAAAGAAGGAAGGGAGTAAGCCGTAGGAGGCCAAGGAGGGGGGAACATAGGAAGCCCCTGCCTGGACTTAATCCTCAGCAAAGTCCCTAAGAGGAAGAGGCTGTCGGAGGGGAGCACGATTGGCAGCGGAGCGTGGAGTCCCGTTCAGTACCAATTTCATTGGGGAGTTCGAAGGCGAGGGCTCGAAGATTGCTATGAGCGCGACAGAGGAAGAGAGAAAGATGACCATTGTCTCTCAGCAATCATCGGGCCAGTTCAACACCGTTCGAGGAGATTTGGGACTGGTTGTAGGTGGCGGACTAGTGACCAGGGACCTGGAAGAGAAAATGGAGAGGTCCTCTACTACGGACCTCTACGCTGGCATCATCAACAAGGCGGTCACGGTAAAAACTCTCATGCCCTTTCTTCCTTTGTTAGTTCGCTAAAGATGAGCTAATTCTGCCCCATCTATCAGATAACGCTCGCCTGTCCTTGGCTCTGAATATGGCTTTGAGGACGGAGGAGCACGTGCTGGAGCAAGGAGGTCAGCTTCATCGACAGGGTGAGGAAATTGAGACCTCGAGAATGCAGCTTGCTGTGAAGTCTTCTCAACTTGACGTCGTTCAGGAGGAGAAGACTAAGCTACAAGAGGAGTTTGCAGTTTACAAATCTGCAATGGGTGCGCTGAAGGCTGATAATAAGGCCCTGCGAGAGAAGTTGGACAAAGTCGCCGGAGACCAGGAGGCCATTGTCGCCGAGAGGTCTGCGGCGACTGTGAAAACCTACAAAACAAGCTTACCTTGTAGAAAGGAGAGGTTAGATGGGATCAAGCAGGCATGGGAAGGATTGGCCTCTACTTTGATCCAACGGGGCGAAATTACTGCCTCTGACCTTGGAGAAGTGGATCCCTTTCCTTGTATGGTCGTCGACTTTGTTTACAAGGAAGAGAGGTTTAATTTGACCCCGCCTCCTGTTTATTCTGATGTGTATAAAATGAATAAGTACTTTTGCATTGGGCTTGAGATATATTCTGATTGACTTCATGAGAAAACCCCTTATAATAAGTTAATGATAAAGGTTTTTGAGTCATAGAACATTCCCAACTTGAACTTTGAAATTTTACAAATCCGCATAGGAAAGAAGCAATGATAACAAGAGAAATTTCGCCTAAGAGGAATTATTTGGCCCAATGCCAAAAGGACTTTGGAGTCTGAAACATCGTAGCCGATGTTTGTACTTGAGGCATGGTCTGACCCCGGGGGTTTCATAATAATAGTAGTGGAGATCCTGCCTAGGAGAAGTTATCTGACCCAATGCCAAAAGGACTTGATCGTTTGAAACATCGTGGAGATGTTTGTACTTAAAGCAAGGGCTGACCCCCGTTAGAGCGACAGATCCTAGTGGGAAGCGAAGGCACTCTGCTTAGGGGGGACCTGCATCATAAGTAGATAACAGGGACTGCCCTAAGGTTACGAGCAGGCCTTCAGACCTTCCGCTAGCCGGATGGACTTATTGAAGGGTTCCAGATGTAGGTAAGAGATTCCGCCTGCCAGGCATAACTAGGCTCAGTGACCTCCGTATATGGAAGGTGAGTATAACGAACCATCATGTACAAGGCTCGGAAGCCTTGGGTACGATGGTTGAGAGTCTGAGGTTAGGACCATACCTGGGTAGTAGATAATAGGTTGATGAATATTTCAATATGATTTAATAGATGAGATCCAACATTACAAGAACTCCTGAATCCAAGATATAACCTCTGGGACAGTATGAAAGAAATCCGGATACATTTTGGAAGAATACAAATGTCTATTAATAAAGTCCCAAAAGTTGTTGATTGAATCCATGTAATAAGTTCCTGAATGAATCTGTACAAAGGATTCGTGTAGAAAGAATAATGATGGGTTGTCATTTTGAATCAGACGTAAAATTTCTTCAGATCATCTCCGCTCTAAGTTCTGGGGAGTTGAGTGCCATCTGAGGTTATGAGATAGTATGCGTTAGGTCCAGCAACCTCGCGTACGATGTATGGGCCTTCCCAATTGGGCTCAAGTTTAGGGACTCCCAAGTTGCTGCCGGCGAGGAGTCGTCGCTTGAGCACCAAGTCTCCTTGAACGAAAGCTCTGGGGTTAACCTTGCGGTTGAAATATCGTTCAACCCGGCGCTTGTGCTCCAGTCGTTTGAGCGTTGCTAGCTGTCTTTTCCGCTCCAAGAGGCCTAGATCAACCCGTCGTGAATCATTGTTTTCATTCACCCAAGTTTGTAGGTCTTTGGGATCGAAGTTAGCTGCAGCTTCTACTCTGGGGGAGGAGTGTTTGAGCTCAACCGGTATGACAACGTCCATTCCGAAGGATAGAGAGAAAGGTGACTCTTGAGTGACTTCGAAGGGAGCGGTATTGTAAGCCCAAACAGCACTTGGTAATTCTTCCGGCCAGCTAGTTTTGGCGTCGTGTAGGCATTTCTTCAAAATATTCAAGATATTTTTGTTAGCAGCTTCTACCTGCCCATTAGTATGAGGGTGCCAGACGGACGCATACTTGAGGTTGATCTGATGTTGGGCACAGAAGTCGTAAATTCGTCGGTTGGCGAAGCAAATGGGGTGCCGTTATCTGTTATGATCACCATTGGCACGCCATATCTGCAGACGATGTTAGCCCATAGGAAGCTTTCGACGTTCTGCACAGTGGGTTGAGTGAGTGCTTGGCTTTGATTCACTTTGTAAAATAGTCGACAACAACCAATATCCATTTGTAGTTCCTCATGGTGGTAGGCATTGGGCCTAAGAAGTCCAGCCCCCAAACAGTGAAGGGTCAAGACGAGTTGACAGGCCTGAGATATCAGTGACCACTTGGACAGTGTGGGACTGGAAGTATGGGTGCAGCTTCCTTGCCGCCATGAAAAGATTTAGGGCAAGTTTTTCCAGAGTGGGATATCGAGTCTCAGCGTCAAGGATTATGTGGTTGATGTAGAATATAAGGTGATGTACCTTCCCATCGTCGTCGACGAGGACAGCTGAAATCGCAACGTCTGATACTCCCAGGTACAAAGATAAGACTGCCCCTTCCTTAGGCGCCACCAATATCGGTGCCGAGGTGAGGTATTTCTTGAATTTTGTGAAAGCAGTTTCACATTTGTCGGTCCACTGGCCCTTTTTATTGCTGCGCAAACATCGGAAAAAAGGTGAACAACGGTCTCCGGCTTTTGAAATGAACCGGCCCAGGCCGTTGATTCGTCCTACTAGCTTCTGAATTTCTTTTGTTGTCTTAGGAGAGGTCATGTTCAAGATCGTCGAAATTTTATCTGGGTTGGCCTCTATCCTTCTGGTTGAGACTAGATAGCCCATAAACTTCTCTGAGATTGCGCCAAAGATGCATTTGGCGAGGTTGAGCTTGAGGTTAAACCTTCGGAGGGTGTCGAGTGTCTCTTTGAGGTCGGTGAGGTGCCCTCCATGCTCCTACTTTTCACCAGGACATCATTGACGTATGCCTCAAGATTTCTGCCTCTCTGACCTCTAAAAACGGCGTCGATCATGCGCTGGTAAGTGGCGCCGGCATTTTTGAGGCCAAAGGGCATGACGTTATAACAATATGTGCCGAAGTCAGTGATGAAGGCAATCTTTTCTTCATCTCCTTTAGCCATTCGGATTTGATGGTATCCGGAGAAGGCATCCAGGAAACTCATAACCTCGTATCTGAAGGCACGATCCACCATCGTATCGATGCATGGGATGGGATATGTGTCCTTGGGACAGGCCTGGGTTAATGTGCGAAAGTCTACGCATATCCTCCACTTCCCGTTGGCTTTCTTCACCATGACGACGTTGGTGAGCCAATGGGGATATTGAACTTCCCTGATGTAGCTTGCTCCTAGTAGTTTATTGTCTTCCTCTTCAATAGCACTCTGCCTTTCTCCTGCCATAACCCTTTTCTTTTGTTTTATGGGAATGACAGTACTTGTTATGTTCAGATGGTGCTCACAGACAGCCCTGTCAACACCCGAAATATCCTCAAAAGACCAAGCAAAGACGTCGATATACTCAGAAGGTAGACTAACAGTAGGTACAAATATATAGGACTGCTTATTGGACCGATTCGTCCCGGAACTAGTCTGAAATCGGTCCAGTAAGAGCCGGTTCGAAATCGGTCCAGTAAGAACCGGTTCAGTCCAGAACCGGTTGAACCGGACCGGTTCTAACCGGTTCCGGGCCGCAGAACCGGTTGAACCGGATCGGTTCTAATCGTTTCTGGGCCGCAGAATTGGTCCGGACTAGTTCTGCATGTGCAGAACTGGTTATCCAGTTCAGAACTAAAGCGGTTCCGTTGAACCGGAACCGGTCCGGTTCCTATTTTATTTAAAAAAAACAATTGGGGGCAGCGTCTGCGTGCGCCGCACGGGCGCTGCCCCCATCAACTATCGATAAATTAAACATGTTGCAAAATGGATTCGTTTAAATTCAAATGTTAGGCGTGAATGAAAACATGTTTACATAAGTGCCGGAAAAAATTATGTAAAATTTTCATTACCTGTAGAAAGTAGATGAAATTCACTTCATCGTTTATTCGGATCACTTTAATCGTACGAAGATTTGCTAACTACTTTTTATAATTCATATACACTTAATCATGACCTTCAATTATATTGTTATAATTGAATTTTTTTTAAAAAAATTTTGAATTATTGTCTATTTTTAAGGGGTCTACTGAAAGCTTTTCAGGTTATTATCCGACTTCGCCTATTTTTTTACCTTATGTTTTTCAAGTATTTCAAAAAATTTTAGAGTTTAGATCATATTTAATTCTGAAAATTTTTATTGCTGACATGGAATTAAAATTTAGAAAATACTGGAAAAAAATTCACTTTTATATTCAATAGCTGCTATGCTTGATCCTCGTCAGGGAATCGAAGCTATTGAAACTTTTTACGCAGAATATTCTGATTTCTTGAGGGGTAATACTGATGTCAAAAAAGCATCAGTTTTTACAACTTTTCAAGAGTTATTTTCTCTTTATTACAGTGAGCAAATTGCGAGCAGGAACATGCAACGTGTGGATCCAGAACCTGTTAGGACCGGACTTTCCAGGTCCAACCGGACCGGACTTTCCAGGTCCAACCGGACCGGACCCGGTCTGGTCCGGTCCAGCAACCAGGCCTACAAATATAGTAGTAGGTATGATGGCAATAAGCATGGTTTTCATGAAGGTACGACTATCTGTACATTGGTACCATTGGGTGTTGATGACTTATATGTTCACTCATGAGAAACAAGATCAAACTAAGTAATGGAAACATATTTTTTCTGGAGAATCGCCTTACGTTCGTTTTAGGAATAATTGGAGATGATATGCGAAGGTGGCGATGATCCTCAACATCATCAACAACAACAACAACAACCAAGCCTTAATCCCACTAGGTGGTGTCGGTTACATGAATCTTTTGTTTCCATTGCGTTCTATCAATTGCCAAATTCTTATCTAAGTTTGAGTAATTAAGATCACTCCTTATATTTTATTGCCATGTCTTCTTTAGTCTCCCTCTTTCTCTTTGTATATGGGTAAGATCCAATAGCTCGATTTTTTTAACAGAAGTTTCAATCGGCCTACGATTTATATGTCCAAACTATCTAAGCCAATTTTTTCTAAGTTTATCCTCACTTGGTGCAATACTTTCTTTTAGATATACTTATTTCTCATTTTATCCTTTCGTGTGTATTCACACATCCACCTTAGTATCCTTATTTTTTGCAATATTTATTTTATTTGTATGTTTTTTCTTTACAGGCCAACATTCAGCACCATATATCATCTCTGATCTTTTACTATAATTTTATAAAATTTACCCTTAAGTCCGGATGAGATTTTTCTATCGCACAATACATTAGAAGCATTTTTTCATTTTGCCCATCCTGCTTGAATCCTGCTAATAACATTGTTATTTATTTCACCATCATTTTGAATGATTGATTCATGGTATTTAAAGCGCTCACTTTTCTTGACAATTTGATCACCAATTGCCACATCTCCAATGTAAGTATTGATTTCTTGATTAGATGTGCATTTCATATATTTAGTTTTTAATCTACTGAGATAGAAACTTTTAGATTCTAGAGCATTCCTCCGAAGCTTGAGTTTTATTTTAGCTCCCTCTTTAATTTTTTCAATAAGAATATCATATGCGAAGAGCATATACCAATGCACCTTATCTTCGATATGATGATCGTCAACATCATTAATATAAAATCTAGCTTGATTAAGAAGCATCAATTTCACGAATTGAAGTTTGTCCAAGTCGATGATTAGGTTGCAGTCATCAAAATAACAATTAAATGATTTACTGTCCAAATTTTTCGTGAAATGACACATTAGGTGCTTCATCCTTTAAATATAGTCTTAATGTAATCAAACTAGAGATTTTTCTGTTATCAAAACTCGGGAGCTCTAAAATTTAAAAAATATGATGTTGGTAGAACAAACCCTAATTCTTATCTAGAAGCCAAAAGAAGAAAAAACAAAGGAAAGTTGCTCTGTGAAAAAGTCACTGTCAAAACATCGCTCTGCAAAAAGAAACCTACAAACAAAAGAAGGTTCGAAGAAAATCTATTTGAAGAAAGGCCTACGAAGAAAATCTTTTGCGAAACAATTCTTTGCAAGATGGTTTGTGAAAAGGAATCTTTCAAAATCACACGTCACTTTCAGCTCTTATCAAAAATGTTGATGTGGCACCCTCCGAAGCGACATCTTATCACTCGCTAGGTGGAGCCATTAGGAAAACAAATCTCATAACAAATTCCATGGGAACAACCCTCTAAAAGCTCGTTGGTAGTACAACTTATTTAAAATTGATCGCCATTTTTTGCTGATAAATCGTATGGAGGAAGAAACTAAGTTCGGTTTGGTTCATTCGGCTTAATTCGCCTAGCAGCCATAAGAAGAAGGGATTCCTGGAGAGATCCTCTTCGACAACGAAGAAGAAAACTAGTGAGACCCTGTTTACACCTGGATTCATCGTTGCATCTCAGCTATACACGTGGCACCTAGAGGGACCCTCTCAAACCTCACTATCTGTCATCATCAATGATAATTAACTATTCAGATTTCTCCTTTGCAGACTTCGAACCTCGATTTGGCTGGTTCGGCCTCCCACAATATCGGCCACGATGTTCAAAGCTGCAACATCACCGATAACATCGGCCACGATGTTTTCCCGGCTTCGATTGGTGCTATCAGATCGCCACGTCAGCGTAGGTTCCGCTGAATAAAGATTCCCACGGGTCGCGAAAACCAAGAAGCTGTGTGCTTCAGCCACTATTGGCGGTTTTTCTGGAAGCCGTCAGTGGTGGGACCGCTGGTATGAGCTCGATAGATAAAATACTCGGCATTCCCATCCGGAGAATTCGCTGAAATCCACTATAGCCCGCTTATAAATACCTCCGGACGAGACACGCAAGCCAGAGGATATACATGTGAAACGTCGGGGATGAAGTTTGTAACCCATCTTATATTGGTCTTCTGACCAAACTTCTTTGAGTTTTAGTGGAACCTTCCTCAGTAACTCTCTAGTGGACGTAGGAGAATTCATCTCTGAACCACCTTAAATTTCTTTGTGCTATTCTGGATGACTATTATACCTCTTAATAATCAAATCCCTAGGTTAAACACGCTGCGTGTTACCGGTTCTCAGAACTCCCGTCTCTTTTAATCAACATTTTTCTGGTGCTTTCATTGAGACCTAAAGAATGGTAGGCAAAACACGCAAAACCAACTTCGTGGCTTAGAACCCCCGGACTGCCAGGGAACCTTCTGTTAAGATTCCTGGAGGTGAAGGTTCGGCCTCCGCCTCCAAACGGCGCACTGAACCGACCTCATCTGAGGGGACCCAAGTAGTAGAGCTGTATGAGATGCTGGCGAACCTCGCTAACCTTGTGACGTCCCGGTTACTCGGATGCTAGAAAAGTAATATTCTTTTTTTTTTATACACAAACCTCAACACAAATTTTTACATGTCACAATCTGAATTACCTTTAACTTCTTTTCTCTTGTTCCGTGATCCTTCTAGTGCCACACTTGCCTCAAAACTGCGCACTAAACCGATGTTTGCATTGATATGGGTTGACCTATGTTATAACAGCAAACACTAGCGGAGAGTGAAGGCACTCTGCTTAGGGGAAACCTGTATCGAAATAAGATGACAGGGACTGCCCTAAGGCTACGAGCAGGCACTTACGAGCCTCCCTGACCCTCAGGTTAATGATTAGGAGATCTCACCTACCTCACAGGCTTGATAAATTCAAGAACCACTGTTAATTAATAGTAGTTAATTGAGGGATGACATCGAGTATGATGATGATAAGGAATGACTAATAACATCAGACTCGCGACGTAAGTACATCGGAGACGATGATGAGCATTGATGGGGTTCTCGACCCAACAGTATCATGACCTTGTTGACGATAGCTAACAAATGGAGTAATCATTGCGCACCGAACAACGACATATGATGACCACCATTAAAATCTAGAATTCCCTACAAGATGGCTCCCCCATATTACGGAAGACCATAAGCATGAATTCCCACAAGTTCGGCGAATATGAATCCCTTGTCTTGAGTATCCCACAGTGCGAACTCCATGAGGCGGGGAATGAAATTTCTGAAACGTCAGACCAACGAGACTCCGGCCGAGGTCTTATTGCGACATTTCTGTTTTAGGTGAAAAAATTCTTGAGGTCATCTCCGCTCGATGACCTTGGAATTTGGGTTCCTTCTAAATCCATCAGGTAGTATGCGTTGGGTCCTGCAACCTCGCGGACGATGTATGGTCCATCGCAATTCGGCTCAAGCTTTGGAACGCTAAGGCCGCCGCCTGCCATATGTCGCCTTTTAAGGATAAGATCACCTTGCATGAACCTTCGGAGTTTCACCTTGCGATTGTAATATCTTTCGATTCAGCACTTGTGCTCCATAAGTTTGAGTGCTGCCAGTTACCTTTTGTGGTCCAGGTGGTCTAAGTCAAGATATCGCGAATTGTCATTTTCCTGCATCCAAGCTTCCATGCCATCGGGACCGAAGCTTGCAACGACTTCAACCCTGGGAGAGCGGTGTTCCAATTCAACAGGTATAACTGCGTCCATTTCGTAAGCGAGAGAAAAAGGGGATTCCTGTGTGACTTCAGAAGGGGCCATATTGTAAGCCCACAAAACACCTGGTAGTTATTCGGGCCAACGGGTTTTTGATCCATCTAGGCGCTTCTTTAAGATATTGAGAATATTCTTGTTGGCAGCTTCGGCTTGGCCATTAATATGCGGGTGCTAGATAGATGCATATTTGATATTGATCTGGTGCCCTTCACAGAAATCACGGATTTTTTGGTTAGCAAAAGGAATTTCCTATCTGTGATGATAGTCATCGGAACGCCATATCTGCATAGGATGTTGGCCCACAGAAAATCCTCCACATGTTGTGCGGTGGGTTGAGCTATTGGTATCATTTTGATCCACTTCGTAAAGTAGTCAACCGCAACTAGGATCCATTTGTAACATCGCGCTGCGAGAGGCATCAGACCCAAGAAATTGAGCCCCCATACTGCAAAAGGCAAGGAGGAGTTGATCGGCTTCAGGGATCTTGCTGGTTGCTTCTGTAGATCGATGTAATAGTGGCATTGGGGGAATTTTTCAACAAATACCTGAGCATCTTTGTTAATGTTGGCCAGAAGAATCCTTGACGGAGTATGCGCATAACAAAAATTCGTCCGTGAGCATGGGTCCCGCATTCCTTTTGATGGACTGACCTCATAACTTCGAACGCCTCCTCCGGTCTCAAGCACTTTATGAGAGGCTTAGCATAGGATCTTCTGTACAATTGGTCATCCATAAGGACGTACTTCACGCATTCGAGTCGTAGCTTTCTTGCCTCCGCTTGATTGTTCGGCTGGACACCGCCCTTTAGGTAGGTGATGGTTTTATCCATCCAACACGGGGCTTGGGTGGTGCTATGTAACTCCGTCACCTCGTAACTTGGTGTGTCGGCGTTTGGTGTTGATAAAAATCGGGGATCCTCTCTTTGCCAGACGATCTACACTTGATTCTCTTCCCTGGGCATGTGGTTTAGAGAGAATTCTATAAACTTTGAGCATAGTGCACATACCATGGTCAGGTACTTCCTTAAAACATCGTCCCTAGCTTCATAAACGCGGTTCACCAGTTTTACCAACAATTGTGAGCTGCTGAACACCTGAATGTGTTGAGCGCCCAGTCCTTGAGCGAACTCTAGGCCAGCAGTACGGGCTTCATATTTGGCCTGATTAGTGGTGGCCACGAACAAGAGAGTAATAAACTGACACAGAGTAACGCCAACGGCACTTGACAGAAGTATGCCAGCTCCCTGAGACTTTTGTTCAGAAGCACCATCGATATACAAATTCCACGGTGTGACCACCCTACGTGGTGGTGGAGGCTTTGAAGTTGTGAGTTCTGCAATGAAGTCAGCCAGGGCCTAGGCCTTCATTGCAGTTCTGGCGACATACTTAATATCGAATTTCCCAAGTTCGATGGACCATTTGAGCAGTCTGCCCGATATTTCAAGGGTGTGAAGTATCTTGAGGAGAGGTTGATCAGTAACGACTTGTATTGTGTGGGATTGAAAGTATGGTCTCAATTTTCTAGCTGTCATACGGAGGAAGAAGGCCAGCTTTTCAAGCACAGGATATCGAACTTTGGCGTTTATCAGCACGTGACTAGTATAGAACACCGAGCGTTGGATTCCCTTTTCATCTTTGACGAGAACTTCTGAGACCACTGCATCAGAGGCTCCGAGATATAGGGACAGGGTATCTCCTGCTTCTGGCGCGGTGAGGATTGGAGCCGTTGTCAGGTATTTCTTTAATTCAGTGAAGGCCTTTTCGCACTGAGGAGTCCAATGCGCTTTTTTGCCATCACTTAAGTAGCAGAAGAACTGCAAACATCGATCTCCAGTTTTTGAGATGAATCTACTCAGGCTAGTCACCCGGCCAGCAAGTTTCTGGATTTCCTTCAGCGTCTTTAGAGGGGGCATGTCGAGCATGGCCAAGATTTTGTTAGGATTGGCCTCAATACCTTGGGAAAATACAAGATAACCTTGCATGATGTGGCACAGAAGGTGCATTTGGCGGGATTGAGTTTAAGAACATACCTGCAAAGAGTGTCGAACGTTTCCTTCAGATCAAACAAATGACCTTCCATGCTTGTGCTTTTAACTACAATATCGTCTACGTAAGTCTCGAGATTCCTTCCCCTTTGGACTCTGAACACGACATTGACCATGCGTTGATAGGTTGCACCAGTATTTTTTAATCCAAAAGGCATAACATTAGCAGTAGGTTCCGAAGTCAGTAATTAATGCAGTTTTTCTTCGTCTCCCCCAGCCATTCTTATCTGGTGATATCAGGAGAAAGCGTCCAGGAAGCTTATTATTTTGAACACAGCGGTCCGGTCTACCATTGCATCTTAGGATTCACAAACAAACTATCTGCTCTTAGGACTTGGAAGATTTGGCGAAGGTGATCTAAGTGGTACTCTCTAGTACGACTATATATCAAGATGTCATCAAAGTATACGACAGCAAAGATGCTAATGAATGGTTGTAATACTTACATCATCAGGCGCATAAAAGTACTAGGGGCATTGGACAGCCCAAAAGGCATGACCATCCACTTATACAGCCCATCTTTTGTTTTGAAGGCTGTCTTCCATTTGTCCCCGGGCCTAATTTGAACCTGATGGTAGCCACTTTTTAAATTGATCTTTGAAAAGATAGTGGCTCCAGCCATCATGTCTAACATGTCATCTAAACGAGGAATGGGAAAGTGGTACTTTACAGTAATCTTATTGATGGCGTGACTATCCACGCACATTCGCCATGAACTGTCCTTCTTTGGAGTAAGAATGGTTGGGACGGCACATGAGCTAAGACTCTTTTTAAGGAACCCTTTTCGTAATAGATCATCAACTTGCTTCTTTAATTTTACATGTTCAATGAGATTAAGGCGGTAATGAGGCAAGAGCGGGAGAGTGACTCCAGCATCATGTCTAACATGTCATTTAAGCGAGGAATGGGAAAGCAGTACTTTACAGTAATCTTATTGATGGCACGACTATCCACGCACATCTGCCATGAACCATCCTTGGGAGTAAGAAGGTCTGGGACGTCACTTGGGCTAAAACTCTCTCTAAGGAATTGCTTTCGTAACAGATCAGCTTGCCTCTTTAATTCCGCATATTCAGTGGGATTAAGGCGATAATGAGGCAAGTTCGGGAGAGTGGATTCCGGAACAAGGTATATAGCGTGCTGAATGTCACGCATAGGAGGAAGACTGTCCGACAGATTATCAGGAAAGATATTAGCGAACTCACTTAACAGAGGAATCACCTCAAGGGGGTGTTCGGTAGTGGGGGCTTCTTGAAGTTCATGAGCAGCAACAGCCCAAGCACACCCTCTTGGTGTAATTTCTCTCTCGACTTCGCTACTGCTAATCAGGTGAAGTTCTTTATTTTATCGGGCTTCTTCACTGCGATAGTCATTCATAGTGGAGAAGGACTGATCACAATATGATCATCCTTATACTTAAAAGCATAAGAGTTCGCACGATCGAATAATGTGACATCTAGGTCATATAATCAAGGCCGACCTAAAATCACATTGCCTACCTCCATCTGTAGTACGTCGCACCAGATATCCTCCTTATAAGAATTAAAGCAGATAGGAACTCGACATTAATGTTTGATCTGTATGAAAGAAGCATCGATCCATGCTACTCGATAAGGATGTTGGTGGTCAACAGTGGTCAACCCCACATATAAGACAGTTTTAGTGGAAATTGCATTAATACAACTCCCACTATCAACAAGGACTTTGCAGATCTTTTTATTTATTTCAATGTATGTGTGAAAGATCGAAGTCCTACGCTAGTCCTACGCTAGTCCTACGCCAGTCAACGCTTTCCTTAGGTTGTGTAAGAGCAGACTTGACTATTTTAGATGAGTAGAATCAGTAGTATGATTGAGGACCTCTTTTTCATACTCCTCAAATTCTTCCGCATATGCGGGATCAGCTATATAAGTCAGTTCGATGTCCTTAGCAGATAGAAGAGTATCATTGGGGACCTACTCTATCATCAAGGCTTTGGAGGCACTCAGCAGAAATATGGCCAAAACCTTGGCATCGAAAACAACGTAGTGGACGTCCGGTATTCCCACGTCAAGACTCTCCGACTACAGCCTTGCCCTTTTCCTCTTTAGAGAGAGGTGGGCGGCTAGCATGAGCAGGAGTCACAGACGGCTTGACACCCATAAAGATTGACCTAGCAGAAGTGTATCCTTCCTGAGTATCAGTACGTTGGGGAATAAGAGGCTTCTGAAATCGCTCGTAGTCCTGGGCCATCTGATACGCCTCCTCGAGCATAGCAACACGACGTAAATATAACTCGCGTTGTATATCTTCCTTTAGTCCAGCTCTAAATCTGAATAAGGTTGTTGTAGGACTCTTAACTTTACCACATCGCATCATAAATTCATCGAATTTAGCGATGTACTAAGTCATAGAGCTCGTTCCTTGAGTCAAACGCTGTTATTGATCATGGAATAGATCACGATAAGTGATGGGAACGTACTTTTCCCTCATGATTGCCTTGAATTTGTTCTAGTACTCAATTGGCTCTAGGCCACGGCGCTGACACAAACTCTCAACGTTACTAATGAAGAGTCTAGCTTGCAAGGTGTGCTTCATTTTAGCAAACATGATCTTTCTTTGCTCACTCATAGTGTACTACAGAAAATAGTGGTTCATACCATCTGCCCACTCTAAGTACGCCTTGGGATCTAGAGTTTCATCGAAACTAGGAGCTTCCACTTTGATACTACGCAGGTAGTTTTCATCAGGATCACGGGGTTTATAAGCCTGACTAGCAGGCTGGTTAGCAGTCCTCCTAACTATAATATGTCTCTTAGGCTGATCGACCTCAATTTCTAAAGTCTGGGTGCGTCGCTCAATCTCAAGGCGGGCGATTCGGTCACTCATCTCATCCAGGCAATCAGTCCTAGCCATAAGAGTAGTCAACATAGCCTATAATTTGGGATTCATGGGAATAGGGGAGCTAGATTTAGTGTATTCTAAATGAAATCTAGTGGGCATATACAGACAGAATTAAGTATGTCTAAATGCACCCTATTCCAACCATGCTCTGATACCAGATGATGCGGGATAATATGCCTAAATTCTCCAACTTGCTATCTTTTCTTTGTGGGTACAACTTGCCATTGCTCAACATTGCCATGTTGATATCTATCTTCATGTTATTGTTGTCGACGCAGTCTTCGTTCTTATCTTAGCACATTATAAATTTTAGAATTCAATGTCCTCTCCTTAGTTTCTTGTTGGGGAGGTGCTTTGGCAAGCACTTATGCTGCAACAGAGGCCTTGAGGACTGCAAACTATCTCCAACAGGCCAAACTTATTTTGATGTTGGGGCAGAAATAATCGTTCGTGACTCATCTTCTGCGATTAAGTGCTCTGCTTGAGCTACCTTTGCTAAACTTTGACTAGCTGATGATTTTGGAGGTCGATGATTGTCCAATGAATTGGGGACCAATGGTCATTGTCCTTCCTTTGCATGATCGGCCTGGATCACAATCTATTCTTGATCATCGGTGTGGACCATCATTCTTACAGGATGTTTTCCCTCATATGGCATTCTTTTGAAGACGGACCTTTTTTGAGCATTCTCCCATTTTCTCCCGATCCAGGACACCTGTTTGTACATTCGACCTTTTTCCTTTGCATGATCAGTTCTTACCCTCCTCGAGGTTTGACCATTCCCTGATCTAGTGATACTCTTTTCGGTCATTGTTGACTTTCGTAATAGATTTTCAGGAGTGATGGTTCCAAATTGAATACAGGCTCCAGTTGAACCAGTTGTAATGATTGCTCCATTGATATTAATTGAGGTTCCTTGCCTCAGTTGAATCATTGCACGATTCTTAGTCGGGACCATGGCAATAGGATTTTTGACAAATTCCATCCAACCTTCAATGAACAATGTGGTGTTTCTCAAGTGGAAAGAAGCTGAAATTTTCTTGGTTCTACTTTGTTTCCTACTTCAGAAATTCATATTGCTGCTGTGTCTTGTTTTGGTTTACTGTGAATCTTGTTTCTTGAGTTATTACTCTTTGTGATTCACCAAAAATCTATTTTTCTTTTGTTCTTCCTGTTGAAGGCTTACATTGGGTGACTCTTTATTTTCTCAAACTATTTTGCTCACTATTTTCACGTTTGCCTTTTCGGAATTATTCAAGTAGACCCTTGGCTAATTTGCATCATTGTAATATTGATTCTTGTATATGCATTGTAACTTAAGCTAGCTAGTCTAGCAAAACCTTTACATCCTTTCTCTATCTCCCTAGTGGAGGTTTGTAGGTTTGCTCAGCTTTGGTTCCTGCAAAAAGCTGTAGGATTGAAGGTTTGCTTGGCTTTGGTTCCTTGAAAAAGCCATAGGGTTGTATTGGGTTTGTTCGGCTTTTGTTCCCGTAAAAAGCCGGGGTTTTTTAGTGAAATTCCCATTCGAGGTGCGT
Source organism: Apostasia shenzhenica (assembly GCA_002786265.1). Taxonomy (NCBI): domain Eukaryota; kingdom Viridiplantae; phylum Streptophyta; class Magnoliopsida; order Asparagales; family Orchidaceae; genus Apostasia; species Apostasia shenzhenica. Next base: position 2,723,597 of record KZ451951.1, read on the forward strand.
GGGGAGTGGACTAGGCGGAAGGCCGAACCACTATAAATCTTCTGTGCCTTTGCTGCTTGCCTTTTTCATTTGTTGAATACGTTATTTCTGCACTGAGTCCTATTTCTCAAATTGACCTCATTTCTGCACTGAGTCCTATTTTGCAAATTGACCTCTCTTTCTGGTGGTACTCTCTGTTCTATTTCTTCTGCTGTCTGATTTGCTAAATCAACTTTTCAAACTATAAGTTTATTGCCTTAATTTAAACTCATAAATTTTATTATTCTCAATTCACCTCCCTCTTGGGAAACCTTTGGGCCAACAAGTGGTATCGGAGCGGGTCTCTTTAATTGTGTGCTAAGTGCGTACAGGACTAATCGCCTAGAGTCGATCCATGACTCTTCCCACTCATATTCCGGATGACGCAATATGTGAGGGGCTATCGGCAAATCGTCCACCTCTCTTCAAAGGTCAACACTATAATTTCTGGAAGAGAAGAATGATGATCTACTTGCAAGGAATGAACATTGAATTATGGGAAGTCACAAGGAAGCCCTTTGTGATTCCCAAAAAGGAAGACAAGGTCACTCCTAAGGAGTTTGCCGAATTAGAGGTTGAAGAAAAAAGGTTGGCACAATTAAATGCCAAAGCACTCAACCATCTACAATGCGGATTTTCTCCAAGTGAATTCAATCGCATTTATAATCTTAATACCACTTATGAGGTATGGTCTAAACTAGAACTCACCTATGAAGGTACCAATCAAGTTAAGGAATCAAAGATTAACATGTTGATTCATGATTACGAATTATTTGAAATGCATCCAAATGAATCTATCAAGGATATGTTCACTCGCTTTACTAACATTACTAATGGTCTTATTTCTCTTGGAAAGATATTTACTAATGAAGAACTTGTTAGGAAAGTTTTGAGGTGTCTTCCTAGAGATTATGATGCTAAAGCAACGACCATCGTGGAAGCTCGCGATCTTTCCACTCTAGAACTCGATATGCTGTTAGGGTCACTAACAACATATGAGCTAGAAATGAAAAGAAAAAGAAAAAAGAATGAGGAAGATGAAAGTGCAAAGAAGAAGAAGACTTTAGCTCTAAAAGTCTCTTCTCTTACCTCAAGTGCTAGCAACACCAACTCAAGTGAAAATGATGAAAAAAAACTCAAAGATGAAATTGCCTTAATCTTAAGGCGATTTGATACTCTCATGAAGAAAAAGAGACATTTGTTTCGTCGCTCACAAAGAAAGTCTTTCAAAAATAAAGAGAACAAAGAAAATACTTCAAAGGCCAAGGAGGATGATGTCATTTGCTACAAATGCAACAAATCTGGACATATAAAGCCAAATTGTCCTCTCCTCAAGCCAAAGAAATCAAAGAAAAAGAAGGCCCTCGTAACCACTTGGAGCGATTCAGATGAAAGCTCATCAAGTGAGGACAAAGAAGAAGTGGCCAATTTATGCTTCATGGCTGACGTTGATGATGATGAGGTTGAATCTACAAACTCGGTAAATGAACCACCTCTTATGATGGATTGGAAGAGAACTTAGTTGATCTCATTCATGGGTATGAAAAATTAAAAGATAGATATTTTCTCTTGAAAAATACTCATAGTTCTTGTGACTCTCTTTGTAAAGATTTAAAGAAGAAAAATTAATGATCTTACTTTAAAGAATAATGATCTTAGCATGATTGTTACTAAAGTTTCAAAAGAGAATGAAATGTTCAAATCTAAGATCATCATGCTTGAATCTAAGTGCATGCTTAAGATAAACAATACCTCATGTGTAAGAAATAGGAAGCATGCTAGGAATGATTCCCCAAATGCTTGTCAAACTCATGAGCATATTTCATCATATGTGATTTGTAATTTTTGTCAAAGGCACGGACATGTTACTTGTTCTTGCAAAATTAGAAAAGCCATGTTGACATTTAGAAATTTATCTTATATATGGATTCCGAAAGGATTATCTCAAGTTGATTATCTTGCTACTACTAATCTCATAGGACCCAAATTTGTTTGGGTATCTAAAACCAAAACGTGAGAATTTTTTTTTGTAGGTATGTCTCCACAGTAGGACCAGTGGAGGCATGTGGCTCTTGGATAGCGGATGTTCCCGTCACATGACTGGAGACAAATCTAAGTTCATCTCGCTAAAACCAAGAAATGGAGGGCTTGTAACCTTTGGCGATGATACTAAGAAACGAATTATCGGAATTGGTAAAGTCGGTAAACATTCTACAACTTTCATAGATAAGGTTCTTCTTGTTGATGGTCTTGTATATAATTTGCTTAGCATATCCCAACTATGTAATAATAATTATGACATTTTATTTAATGCTTCTAAATGTCTTATCAAGTTGAATGATGTTATTATGTTTGTAGAAAAAGATATAATAATATCTATCAAGTTGATCTTGGTTCTATTACTTGCAATGAAATAAAATGTTTAGCATCTCATGTCAGTGATTCATGGCTATGGCATAGAAGATTAGGACATGCCAGCATGCATACCTTACATAAAATCTCTAAATTAGATTTAGTTAAAGGTCTTCCTCAAATTGCATTTGATAAAGATAGACTATGTGATGCATGTCAACTAGGAAAATAAACTAGGGCTTCATTTAAGTCCAAGTCTGCTATCTCTTCATGCAAACCCTTTGAATTGTTGCATATGGACCTATTTGGACCAATTAGAACACTTAGTCTTGGTGGTAAGAAATATTGTCTAGTGATTGTAGATGATTACTCCAGGTTTTCATGAACATTATTTCTTGCTCACAAGCATGATACTTTTGACTGCTTTAAATCTTTATATAAGCGCATCATGAATGAAATTGGTCTTAATGCTTTATCCATCCGTAGTGATCATGGTGGTGAGTTTGAAAATGAACGGTTTGAATCCTTTTGTGAAGAACGTGGTATCTCACATAATTTCTCGGCTCCTCGAACACCTCAACAAAATGGGGTTGTAGAGAGGAAAAACCGAACACTTATTGAGACCATGCGTCCATGCTTCATGAGCGTGGTCTTCCAAAGTATTTCTGGGCCGAAGCGGTAAATACGGCTTGCTATGTTGTAAACCGTGTTACTGTTCGCCCGATACTGAAAAAGACCCCTTATGAATTATAGAAAGGTCGAAAACCAAACTTTTCTCACCTTCGCGTGTTTGGTTGCAAATTCTTCGTGCTAAATAATGGTAAGGATGTTTTAGGTAAATTTGATTCAAAATCCGATTAAGCTATTTTCTTGGGATACTCTTCAACTAGCAAAGCGTATCGTGTTGGTTGAAGAATCCATTCATATTGATTTTGATGAATCTAATGCCAACTCTCCAAAGAGAGATGATGATCCTATTGAAGGTATAAGACTTGAGAAGTTAAGCTTGGAAGGCGGAGAAACAAAAGCTAAAGAAGAATCTCATCATGAAGGTGTTCACACTTATGGCAAGGAAGAAAGTGTGAATGAGTTGAACTTACCACTAGAATGGAAGTTCAAAAAGGCTCATCCTCCGGAATTAATAATTGGTGATCCATCACAAGGAGTACGCACTAGAGCTTCCTTCCAAGATAAGGTAATCCATTCCGCTTTTATCTCTCAAATTGAGCCAAAATCTTTCGAAGAAGCCGAGAAAGATGAGTTCTGGATTCTTGCCATGCAAGAAGAATTAGAACAATTCTCTAGGAATGATGTTTCGGATCTTGTATCACGTCCCAAGGGTCACTCCATAATTGACACAAAATGGGTTTTTCGAAATAAGCTTGATGATTCCGGTAATATTATTCGTAATAAAGCCCGCTTGGTTGCTAAGGGTTTTACTCAAATCGAAGGGATCGACTTTGAGGAAACCTTTGCACCTGTTGCTCGGTTAGAGGCTATTCGCCTTTTGCTTTCATTTGCTTGTTATAGAGAATTTCGATTATTTCAAATGGATGTCAAGAGTGCATTTCTTAATGGCTTTATTAACGAAGAAGTTTATGTCGAGCAACCACCCGGTTTTATCGACTCCTTTTTTCTGGATCATGTATTTAAGCTTAAAAAGGCTCTATATGGCTTGAAACAAGCCCCCCGTGCTTGGTATGAGAGATTAAGTAAATTCCTTGTGGACAATGGTTTTATTAAGGGACAAGTTGATACAACACTGTTTACAAGAAAACATGATGAAAATTTCATTGTAGTACAAATTTATGTGGATGATATTATTTTTGGTGCTACTAATGAATTCTTGTGTGAAGAATTTTCCAAGTGTATGTCTAGGGAATTTCAAATGAGCATGATGGGAGAACTCAACTTCTTTCTTGGATTGCAAATCAAACAACTTCCCAATGACATCTTCATTTGTCAAAGCAAATACACAAAAGAGCTTCTCAAAAAGTTTGGCATGGATAAGTCAAAACATATTGGCACTCCCATGAGCTCATCTACAAAGTTAGAAAAGGATGAAAAAGGTAAGAGTGTAGATGAAAAGCTCTATCGAGGTATGATTGGATCATTATTTTACTTAACCGCTAGTAGGCCAGATATTGTTTTTAGTGTTTGCATGTGTGCTCGTTTTCAATCATCTCCTAATGAATCTCACTTAACTGCAGTTAAGCGGATCTTTAGATATTTAGTCGGCACTCACTCACTTGGTCTTTGGTATCCCAAAGAATGCACATCATCAAATTTGATAGGATACTCCGACGCTGACTTTGCAGGTTGCAAAGTTGATCGTAAAAGCACATCTGGCACTTGTCAATTTTTTGGCAATGCCCTTGTGTCTTGGTCTAGTCGTAAGCAAAATTCTATTGCGCTTTCGACGGCCGAAGCGGAGTATGTGGCGGCAGGTAGTTGTTGTGCACAACTACTCTGGCTAAAGCATCAATTACTAGATTATGGTATTGATTTATGCCATATACCTATCAAATGTGACAACACTAGTTCCATATGTTTAACTAAGAATCTTATTCAACACTCACGAACTAAACACATAGAAATTCGATATCATTTTATTCGTGATCATGTTGAAAAAGGTGATATCTCTTTGGAATATGTTCCTACTAGTTTACAACTTGCTGATATCTTTACCAAACCATTGCATGAGGATAGATTTAACTTCATAATTAGAGAAATTGGTATGCTAGATAGTTCATGTCTATAGAACTCTTGCCATGATTAGCCGCTGCATTGATATTTTAATGTGATATTAAAATACCTGACTTATTAAGTTTTGTTACTTACACCAAAACCTTATTATTGCTGGATTTTTCTTTCCCCTCCAATTCATTGTTGCATCAACCCTTGATTTTGCTGCTCTTTTGTTCAATCTATTTTTCTCAACTCTCAGATTGTTTTTTCAGAGAAATTCGGCCGATTTTGAAAATCGACCTCAAGAGGATTCACCCAGTTCAATTTTGAAAATCCCCCGTTTCTCTCGGGAATTTGGTGTCCGACGGGGTAGCACTACTTGTTTGACCCATTGACTGAGTCAACGGGCCAAACCCATCGGACCAGGTCGACCCACGAAATTTAAATTTCGGGCCGACCTTTTCTTTTCGGGTAAACAGGTGAGACCCGTTAACCCGGCAGCTCAACCTCATGCGAAAATTGGGACGCGCGCCCCGGCAGCGCCTCTTCACGCGCGGTTATCATTTCCCATGCCTCTCTCTCTCTCTCTCATTTCTCTCTTTCTCTCTCTCGTCTGTGTCACTTCCTCTTCCTCTCCTCCGCACTTCGCCTAACCCTAAATCCTTCTGTTTCATCTTCTCCATGGCTCCCACGAAGAAGAGAGTTGCTCCCTCTTCCATCTCTTCTTCCTCTGAAGCAGACTGGACCTCAGCGTTTGAATCCACAGACTCAGACTCATCTGCTGGCAGTCGCATCAAGGCGCTTGCCCTAGCCACCGTGGAACCCTCTCCCATCGGCTTCCTTCTGCCTGAGGAGGCTAAAGAACACAAAGGTAGTTCTCCATCTTCCTCCAAAAAGATGAAGAAGAAGCTGGATGCCACGGCTTCCTCCAAAAAGGTGAAGGTGGAGATCCCGCCGACCAAAGCTGCAATGAAGAAATCTGTACCTGCAGAGAAAAAGAAGAAGAAGGCTGAAGGTGAGCCTTCAACAAAAAGAACCACCAGGTCAGCCGCTTCAACGACGTCAATGCCTGAACTTGCTCCCACTACAAGTAAAAAGGGAAAGAAACTGCATAGGCAAGGTAAATCTTCTGCTGCACCTGCTTCTGCTCCTCCTTTCACCTCCAACAGAAAACAAAGGCTAAGGCCTAGGTTTGGGAAGACTGTCCTTACTGGAAGAAAACCCAAACCTTCGGCTCCGCCCCCTACTGTTGAGATTAGTGAAGAGGAGATTTCTGCTTCTTTTCGTCCCTCTCCCTCTTCTACTTCTGCTCCTTTCTCCTCACCGAAGGTGAAGAGAGGCACGCAAAAGACTGTCTCTCCCTTACCTTCATCTAACTCTTCACCCTCCGTCTCTGCTGAACCCTCACCCTCTTCATCTGCTCCTCCATCCCCTAAAATGAAGGACAGAAAGAAGAAGGGGCCAGCAAAGCCTCCTTCCATTTCCTCTCTTCTTCTAAATTCCAATGCCCGGAGTTATTTTAATATAATTGGAGAAATTCCTATCTTGAATGTCAAGCCAGTCAATTTGAAAAAGGTTGATCCTTTTATCAGAGAAATCATTTTGAGGCAAGGATGGAATAAATGACTTTCTTGTAATATCACTGTCTATCCTCTCATTGTTCAAATTTTCTTTGCCAACATGAAGATTGATTTTGATAATAGGACTCTAGAAACCTCTGTTCAAGGGAAGTCCATCATCATCACTAGTGATGATCTCTCATCATTCTTTGGTTTCAGCACTCCTACTGATCTTCTCACTGTCACTGATCTTCAAGTTGAATCCAGTTCTTTTTCTGATATTGAATCAACTCTTGGCTTTGATCTTTCCTTCAATCCTCCTAGTGTAAAGAGGCATTTAGCTGGCAAAGTTAAGAAACTGTCTTCCTGCAGTGATCATGCCAAAACCCTAGGCAGAATTCTACAAGAATGTCTGATCCAAATTTGTGGACACAAGAGTGATTGGACCAATATCCATCAATCTGCTGTCTACTATCTGCTAAAGGGTAAGGTTCTTGATACTGTTGGCATCATTTTTCATGAGCTTGATGGCTGCCGCAACATTCTCAGGAAACTTCATTCTCATAGGAGCTTGCATTATGGTAATATCATCTGTTATTACCTAAGCACCAACTATGGATTGATCTTTCCTATGAAATACCTGGTGCTAGATATTATTCTTTCTCAATGAACAACCTTAAGCTTCGCTAGCCTAAACCCTCTTACTCCTCTCAACCATCCACTTCCACATCTTATCTGGCATTTACGTTCACTCCAAGATTTGCCCAATTCATTGAGGATGCCTTTCAGGAGCTGAGTCACCATGTCCAGGAGCAAGATCTTAAAATTCTCTCCTTACAGGCTCAGATTGAGAGACTTACGCGTGTAACCTCTCAACTCACTGACTTGGTTTGCCATAATGGAACCACTCTTGAGATCCTTGATCTCAAAATTGACTCTATTATGGACCGTTTGTTTCCCAGCAGGAAATGATATTGGTTGAGATGAGTTTGTTTAACTTACTGTTGTATTGAATATCTTATATTATTCAGAACTTATTTTCTATTTTATTCCTTTTGGCCATCTTTTTGATGATGCCAAAGGGGGAGAAATGTAGTTTGTTATGCTATGCTTTTTATGGACAGATTATAATTTCTGCATTATATTTTTTCTGCATTATCTCTAAATGAGTATCTACGTGTCATGTTATCTGTATTATCTCTTTAGATGTGTATAAAATAGAATGCATTGATTTAGGGGGAGCTTTACTTTTGTTTAAACTATTAGAAATCCCTCTATCTTGCTTCTGTCAACTGTCTCCTGCTAAGGGGGAGTTATTATACTGAATTATCTTTTTAAATTGCCTTGGCTTTCTAAATTAATTGTCATCATCAAAAAGGGGGAGATTGTTGAACCCTTTGATTTTGATGACCACAATTAATTTAGTTGTTATAGACTAATCCTTTTGCTTAGTGTGTTAACATGTTACATTATCTCATTTGAGGATGTAATCCAAATTAAAGTCCAGAGAAAAGCAGGATCTCACTGGAATTTTATTATTTTCTTTTCTAGGACTATTATGTAAGCATGTGCATATTTGCTAAGGTTTTTACTCGAGTTTTTCCTTTTAGTTTTCTAGTTTAGAAAACCTTACTTTTTTTTTCTTTCTTATTTATTGTGATTGGTTGTTTAAGCAAAAATCTCTTCAACCTATTCATGTTAAGAAATTTGAATTGAGAGTGTAGCTCACTCAATCTATTGATTTGAGTTTGAAGCTTAACTCAAAGTTTAATACTTATCATATATTAGGTTAAAAGTTGGTTTAGCTTAAACACATTCTCATGCCTATGATAGATCCTTACATGGTCATTAATTATTTCTCTTTTTGGTATATGATAACATATAACCTATTGGTTAATACCCATGTATTTTCCAAAAGGTTGCATGAGCCACATCAATCCAAGTCAAGAGTCATCATTCCTTCTTCTTGTAACTTGGGTTTTGTTTATCCCATGATTTCTTGGCTTGTGTTTTGATTTCTTGCAGCCTACCGTTTTCTAATTAGCTTGATTTGTTTTGTTATGGCCACCATATAATATATTGAGGCATGCTTGTTTTATTAATTTATTTTCTTAATCCACTTGGCTTTGTCCCCCTCATGATTGCTTAGTGCTATAAGCCAACAATCACAAAAGGACAAAATGGGCTGTTTGCTTCTCTCTCTTTCCAACGGAAATATTTCTGCATTCTTTTAAGCCTATGCGTTTTTCCTCTCCAAACTAATTCTCTCCAACACGGTTTTGATTTTCTGCATCTTCTGTTTTTGGAGAACTGCAACTCACCTTCTTCTCTCAAGCTCTCATCCGATTTTAGCTCTCCCAAAGCCTTAATTGTAAAACATTTGAAGGAGATTTCAAAGAGGGAGATTGTGGTGTTTCTCAAGTGGAAAAAAGCTGAAATTTTCCTGGTTCTACTTTGTTCCTGCTTCAGACATTCATATTGCTGCTGTGTCTTGTTTTGGTTTACTGTGAATCTTGTTTCTTGAGTTATTACTCTTTGTGATTCACCAAAAATCTGTTTTTCTTTTGTTCTTTCTGTTGAAGGCTTACATTGGGTGACTCTTCTTTATTTTCTCAAACTATTTTGCTTACTGTTTTCACGTTTGCCTTTTCGGAATTATTCAAGTAGACCCTTGGCTAATTTGCATATGCATAGAGTGCCTCATTGTAATATTGATTCTTGTATATGATTGTAACTTAAGCTAGCTAGTCTAGCAAAACCTTTACATCCTTTCTCTATCTCCCTAGTGGAGGTTTGTAGGTTTGCTCAGCTTTGATTCCTGCAAAAAGCTGTAGGATTGAAGGTTTGCTTGGCTTTGGTTCCTTGAAAAAGCCATAGGGTTGTATTGGGTTTGTTCGGCTTTTATTCCCGTAAAAAGCCGGGGTTTTTTAGTGAAATTCCCATTCGAGGTGCGTGGGGAGTGGACTAGGCGGAAGGCCGAACCACTATAAATCTTCTGTGCCTATTGTGTTTTGCTGCTTGCCTTTTTCATTTGTTGAATACGTTATTTCTGCACTGAGTCCTATTTCTCAAATTGACCTCATTTCTGCACTGAGTCCTATTTTGTAAATTGACCTCTCTTTCTGGTGGTACTCTCTGTTCTATTTCTTCTGCTGTCTGATTTGCTAAATCAACCTTTCTGCATCGATTGAATTATCTATTAGTTTATTGCCTTAATTTAAACTCATAAATTTTATTATTCTCAATTCACCCCCCCTCTTGGGAAGCCTTTGGGCTAACAAACAAGTCTTAGTTTTTCTCAATCGGGTTATCGGGTTGCTGAAAAGAATCTTTCCCAGAGATGAAAAGAGAAATCGTCCCCAATGGAATCGCCAAAAATCTGTTCACTCGAGAAATGGAAAGCCTACATGCGTATATTGCATTTGTAGAATTCCCACTTGTGATTCTTTTATTATTTCCTAATCCAACTTATTGACTTTACGAGATAGCATTTTAAAAGGTATGGTAGCCTGCAATCAAGGGTAGGCATCACAAGCTTTCGAGGAGAACTTAGAATGAGCCTTTGGCTTTGTTGGTAGCATGTTGTGTTGACTCATCAAGCATCACCTTGACCAGACTGAAATGAGCATTTTCTTTTAGTGAGTGTCTTCGAAGGACAGGTTCCTTGAATCATTACTTCGAAAGTGATCTTTGATGCATAAGTTCGATCATGCGGCTATGGTGATAGACTTTGCGGGGATTATTCTATGTATATGACTCCAAATATGATCTCTTTTATGGTCGTGCATGAAGAAGTATTTAAAGGAAGAGGTACAAAAATTTGGTTCGAAAGGTTTCTTCGAAAAGAGGGTTTGATTTCCTTTGGATAGATTTCCATGAGAGAATAGGCTCGAACACTTGGGTCTAATGAAAACACCAGGTTTGCACTTCACAAGTTTTAACTTTTGGTAAATTTAGATCTTTGGCTTCGTTCGAAAAAGGATGAGGACCAGATATTAGGAGTCGCGATTGACAGAATCCAAAGGCCATCCTTGATTTTATATTTTCTCAAAGGTTGGCTAGTATTGGAGCAAGACAACTCAGGAGTTAGTGCTGACATGTCTACTACATAGGGGTTTTGAAAAATTCAGAAGGGTCCATCATTATTTTTCCTTCATTTTAATACTCTTTACTCCATAATTCCGAAGTTCTGAAGTGATTCATTGGGGATTTCTTATTAATTCAAGGCAATGTTGCCGTTACATCAGCCAAAGAGCAGTATCCTCATTATTTTAACATTTATGTTATTCTAACCATTGAGTGAGATTCATAAATTCAGATTTCCATTTCTTTGTTTATGAAAATTTCTTTTAGCCTTAATAGTTCTTCTAAGGATTCCAAGAAATATCTTGTTGGATCAGTCTTAGGGAATATCTACAGCTAGAATGAATTTTAGAGCTTACTGGATAGGGAGAAGTTTAGAATCCAAAAGCGAAAGGAGAGGCTAACCAGTCTTAGGTTCTTCCTCCGTTCACTATTCTTCGCCGTGCAGTTCAACACTTCAGGATTTCAGCCTATGAAGTACTGATATTTTGTGAAGTCTAACGTATTCGTTTCGAATACCGATATTCTCCAATACTCCACCGACACGTAGCCGATATGCCACGCGGCATATCTGTTTTTATTTTTAATTTTTAAAAATTAGATACTCGCCCGATACTTGCCCAATACTTGCCCAATACTTGTTTGATATTTTTCGATACTTCTAATTAAAGAAAAAACGTTGAAATAGTTGGTTCGACCTATACGATAAAAAATAAAAAAATATCTTATGCAGACTCAAATGTTAAAATTGAGAGATATGCTGAACTCATGCAATTGGGATTGCAAAAAGCTTCGCGCGCGCAAGTGTTTCGGTAATAGAAAAATGATTTGGTATCCGCAAGTAGCTTTGTCATCTAGTTTTTCTACTTCAACTGTACTATCTTTACTTCTGTTAAACACCGATCACTTTTTTTTTTTACTTTAATCAAAGCTCATATTATGAAAAGGATGGAACTTGGCCTTTTTATTTTTTTAATTTATTTAGTTAAAGATTCAGAGAGAGTAGAGCATGTATCTATTTTGATCAGATTCATGTATCTGAGTTTATGTCACATTATCTATATTATTTTCAATTATATATTTGCGTCGAGATAATTGATTTAGGTGAGGTTTAAATTAAAACTAAAACTAATTTACCAATGTATATTTAAACTCTCATATCACTTAGATAATTTGTGACATGTTGGAAGCAATTAAATAAATTTTAAAATATTTTCTTAATTTAAGATCTTTTTAAACTCAATTGTTGTTAAAGGATACTTTTATTTTTTGTAGTTCAATTGTCTGTAATATTTTTTTAATGATATTAATAATGTTTAAAAAAATATAATTAATTTAAAAAAAAGTTAAAAGATTAAGATATATAAGTTATTATAATCTATTATAAATTTATTTCTTAAATATGAGAATATGACGTATTATATACATATATATTACAGCCGTATTCTGATGTATCCGTATTATACTTTTTTTAAGTTTGATGTATCGTCATATCTGTATTATATCTTATCTGTATCGCCATATCGTACATGTGCTGCTTAAATTTTAGCCATTTCATCAGTGGATTGGAGGGTATTTATAGTTGTCGAAATCATGCTTCTTCGACGATCATTTTCGATAGGTGTATAAGTTAGATGTAAATTATAGTTTGTGTATAAATAAATGTGTTAAACATGATATTTATAGTATCAGTTTGTTATTTAATTATATTGCTTCCGCTGTATGAGTTAAAAATCTTTATGTATAATCTTCCCTATGATTTAAGAGAGTTTTCGTGGTGCCCCGAAAAGGGGACGTCACTTGTGGTGTCTCGAAAAAGGGACGCCACAAATATGCACCGAGGGTTCCCCTTCAGAATCTACTTCTTCTTTGCTACCCTCCAGAATCTCACTTCCTTCTTCATTTTCAGATGCATTCACTACCTTGTTCAATTCTTCACCCACGTCCACCAAATTAAGGCTTTTTTTTGCACACTTATGCCCTCTAACAAATTTTTCATCGCACCAGGCCCAAAAGTGGCAATCTCTAGTGCTAACAAAACAGGCTTTTCCAGGATGGCGCTCCTCGGGAGTACCACCAATGCCACTAATTCTGTTAGCCCTTGATCGAAGTCTTTGTTGTTGCCTAGCAAAATGCTTATACGCCCAAGGTCGGTGCAAGGCCACCCCCTCTTTTGAGGGATGACCCTAACATCTGTAGCGAGTTCCATCATTCCTACAAGCACCCTAGCTACCATTGTAGGACTCTAAAGGTGCTGCTAGAAAAATTCGAGAACGAAGAGAACTCCAGGTGTTCCTTCTCCAAACGCTGACTGGCCAGGTCTACGGCGAGACAGACCAAGCCAAGGCTGTGTAGGAAGCTCCACCTATCCTGGCCAACTGTCCTGCAACCAGGATTATCATTGCTATCTTCTCCTACTCCCCTTAACTCAGCCACAGACAGCTTGCCGAATTCGGGAGCGTCACCGCATCGCCCGTATCTTTTGTCCTTCCCACCTTCTCCAAAGAGGACATCCCAGACTATGACAACTCTTAGCATGCTAGGCCAATCAAATAGAAGAAGTGCCCGGTAGGCAGTGAACGGGCTTAGGCCATAGAATTGGAAGTCAACAAATTCCTGGGTGCTTGCTTCATCCGGGAAGCTCGATACTTGGATTGGATCACTAATGTGATTCTAGTTAAAAAGGCCAACAACAAATGGTAAATGTGTGTGGACTTTCACACATTCAACAAGGCATGTCCCAAGGACTCTCACCCCCTTACGATAAACCGTACACCACGTAACGAGCTTATTGGATCCATAATCCAAGTACCACCAGAGCAAAATGGCATTGGAGGATGCAGAAAAGACTACCTTCATAATGAATCAGGGCACACACTACTACGAAGTCCTGCCCTTTGATCTCAAGAACGTGGAGACTACCTATCAATAGCTGGAGATAAGGTGTTCAGACACTAAAGTTGGAGAAACTTGGAGGCCTATGTTAACGACATTCTAGTCAAAAGCGCCTCTCAGTCTTAACAGTTTTTGGACTAGCAGGATGCATTTGAAACTCTCTATAAGTACCAAATGAAGGTAAACCTGGCTTGAAGTATCTTTTGGTAAGTTTCTAGGATACTTAGTCTTTGCCTGAGGTGTTATGGTGAACCCGGACAAAATCCAACTATCCTGGACATGTTGTTGCCCAATACCTACACAAAAATCTAGCAACTCATTGGGAGAGTTGCCAGCCTCAACCGTTTCATCTCCAAATCGAGAGAATGGTGTCTATCATTCTTCAAGGCGTGAAGGGGAAATAAAAGCATCTAATGGACCGAGGAGTGCGAAGAAGCCTTCATCTCACTTAAAAAATACCTTTCTTCACCAAGCTTAAGCGCCCTTCAAAAAGGTGAAGTCCTATTGGTGTACTTAGGTGCATCTAACACCACCATCTTTGTCATCCTCTTACTGGAAGAAGTCGGGATGCAACTGCCTATTTTCTATGTCAGGTCCTCCCGAGGTTACATGGGTGTCTCAAACAACTCCAAGACACTTTGGAATGATGAGATGGTCCAACAGCAATGCAGGTGATAGCTACACAACCAATCTCCTGTATACTTGCATCCTCCCTTAGGCTAATTCCCCGTACCTTATAGTCTGGAGGTTCTCTAGGTCTTGCATCCTGGTGTGCTTTCACCGACAGACTCACTACATTGCTAACACAATTAAAACTTTCCTATGGGCACATATAGTCCAGCTATGTCACGTCTCCTTGGCTAATGAGTACCTAAGAGTTCAGAGGTTTCCTAGGTCTTGTGTCCTGGTGTGCCCCCCCAACGTATTCACCATGCAACTAACACTCCTAAATCACTCTTTGTGCACGTTTGCTCAGGCGTGCCACCTTCTTTTGGTTAACACCCCTTTAGAGTCTAGAGGTTTCTTAGGTCCTGCGTCCTTGTGTGCTCCCCCTGTCAAACTCACCACGCAGGCCACTGTGGATATGCTGGTCATGGAAACCTGTGACGAGGTACTCTCATCCTAACCTAATGCCTATCATCCTTCAGGTATGATAGACTTTGCATAGTTAGTTGTGATCTTATCCTCCAGTACTTTGACGATCTCCAAGGAGAACTCTATAATGGAGGACTGCTTCTTCAACTTGCAGCGCCACAACCTCCTTGGTGGCCCTGGCTTCTTCCTTCACGATCGTTAGCTCCTTTTGGAGGGCATGCACCTCAACTGCGTGTGGGACCTGGAGCTTCGCCACATGTTCGGCACAGCCATTCCGAAGGATTTGGACATAGCTCGGAGTATCACTGGTTCGTCTTAAACCTGCGATGCTCTAGGTTCATGTTCCAAATGTGATTATTGACATCTACCTTGTCAACCGTAGCTTCTTCATTTGTAGTGCCAGGCAAACATTCTTTTGACCTTGCCTCACTAGGTTAATCTTTGTGTCATCTACTATGTCGACAAAATGGTAGAAATGCCTGAGATTTTGCACGCAAAGAAAGACAGTCTGTAACACAGCAACAAAACATATACTCTGGCAATGCATGGACTATGACTTACAAGTAGAAGATTGTTGGAGATATTTTCGATCAGATTATTCCTGGAGACTGTGTTTAGGGAGTCCTTCGAGCTTTTCGCTCAAAGACCTCTTCCCAACATAAGCCCTGTGTCCCCAAAAAAGGCGAACTCCTTAATCCTCTAAGAAGGTGAAGATGGAAGTCCCAGTTCTTGATGGATTGGACTTCCATCTTCACCTTCTCATTGCCAAACCACCCCCCAAAGCATGTTGGCTCGTTCGTACGCCGTCCCTAAAAAGAACAGGAGATGGTCTCCAGGCACGCCCCCGGCAGCCTGGATAGCCTTTGCCTCATCCATGGGGACTATTCCATCATCCTGGAGGCCCCAATGTTCAATCATCCTCGTTAGCTATAGTGATTGGTGGTTGAGGGGTTCTCAAGTTTGGGCCCTCATTTTTAGGCAAGCCCCATATTGGATGTTCTCATAGAACATGAATAGTGCCTAGAATATCTACAGGTCCTATGTCCTTTTGCTCATCTTCAGAATGTGGGAGGAGGCGTAGATATAAGCAACCCCGTTCGGCATCAACTGTTCGTAGACTAGCTTATATACAGGATGTCCCTGAACTCCTTCTAAGGAGGCATCACCATCCCCATGTTGAGAAAGATGTAGATGCAAATGAAGTCTGTTGGAGGGTGGTTTCTCTCACTACGCAAATCTTGAAAGGCAGAATGGTGTTGAGGACCTCGTGCTCTGCTATTAGGGTTTGGCAATGGCTGTTGTAATCAACGAAGAATTGCGCCATCAACCCCATCACTGGCTAGGACTTCATCATCTACTCGCAAGGGGGGGTCGCCAGATGTAAGAACAAGAATAGGGGAAACAGAACAGTCGCAGGTCACAAATGAGCCATCGTTGTGCCCCTTACATTGCCTTTTATAGGCTTGCATATTGTCATAGGCAGCCATGATCTAATCTCGGTCGTTTGTCCCCTCACATCTCTGACTGTTGGGTCCCACTCTCACGTCAGTCAGTGAACAACTGAAGTGTCACAGCCTTCCCAAGACGCACCACACTAATCATGTACGTGACTCAAAAATACATCCTACGGTGACACTGACCTTGCCTCAGGTACGTCGTAACTCTTTGATTTGGTTATTACTACCCAATTGAAGGAAACAGATGGATGGTCCCACAATGGAAGGGACCATTCTAACTAAAAAAGATCTGCAACGCCTCCTTCACCTGACAACTTTGTGAACCGCGGGCGAACGGTGAAGGTTCATGACAAGGCGAAACTCACACTGAATAGAATACAGACCTACGCTTAGGCGAATTATGGGGACACCCCCTCAATTATAGCCGTCAATGGATAACATACCGTTTCTTGTGCATTTTCAATAACGACACAAATGGACAAGCACATGAAAAAGTATGCACAAGAAGCGAGGTACATTTCATTTTGAATCAACCATTACATTTATGTTAACCTTCTTACAGGTGCAAACACTCACAAAAGCTACAAGAAAACAAAAAAGGCAAAAAATTATGTTGCACCAACCCTTGTTCCTGCTCTAGTGATGGTACCCCACACACACATGCACACGTGGGTTGGCATGTACTCGTCATGGGCAACTTCAGCGCCTGCAACATTTTAGACTGGCCACACCTACTGAACCACGTGGAAGAACCGGTCTGGGCCTTCCAGACCAGCGGAGGGCAAGACTGCCTGACGGGCACATGTCCATCTCCAACAGCAGGCCAGCCTCCACTAAGGACCAGAACACAGTGTCATAGGCAACCTGCATTTGCCTTGCCTACCTGACCGGGGAGTGGGTGATGATCTCCACAATCTGCGTTAGGTTTGTGGCTTATTGGTTCACCCAATCCTAGTTGTTGCTGATCACCGACCAGAGAATCGTATTTCCCACTAGCAGCACTTTGTTCACACCAACCTCTGTGTTCAGCATGGTCTTTTAATGATGAATCATCTCACGACTCCTCTTGATGGTGTCTTGCTTCCTTCCCACTAGCAGCACTTTGTTCCCCTGCGTCATCACACCAACCTCTGTGTTCAGCATGGTCTTTTAATGATGAATCATCTCACGACTCCTCTTGATGGTGTCTCGCTTCCTTTCCTCTACCTCCTTTGTCTTGGTTACCCTTTGAGCCTCCTCCCGTATCTTCTCCACCGACTCCTCATGGGTTGATATTTGGAGGATCAACTTTGCTGGTACATCGTTGGTTTTGGCAATAGAGTCGGCCAAGGCCTTGGCGTGATGTTCTTTCACAATCACTTACTCCGTGGTGATCTCAGTCAAGCCACTTCGCAGGCTTCGATCCTTTGATTGGCTAGCTTAGTGGACAACTTTGCCTTGCCCCTCTAAGCCTTCAGGTCTGCGCATCTCTAATGTGTGCCCCCATAAGCCTTAGTGAACTTCAAATGGACCTGGAGCGAGGTGATTTCCCCAACCGAGTGCTCATGAGTTGTGGTCATCTTCTTTCTCAACTCCAGCCTAATCATGTCTTTCTTCCATGGCCCTTGCTTTCTCCAGAATAACCTAGAACTTCCCCTCACAAATCGCTAAACGCTGGAGGACCTTTAGCAATGCTCCATCCACACTAATGAAGCTCCTTCTCATCTCATTGCAAATGCCGGCCAGTTCCTTAGCTAGGTGTCTTCCCTTTGAGGTTAGACTAGACAGAACCTTATCCCCATAATAATCTTCCTTCTCTTCATCCTCTCAATCCTCTTTACTTTCCTTTTCTTCCTCCTCATCCTTTCGCTGCTCCTTCCCACCTTTTTGCTCGGATGGGGATGGTACACCACTCGGCGGAGACTCTCCTTCCTTAATACCATCCCTGGCACAAACTGCTCTTGCACCTCAGGCACTGTGGGTTTCGCCGAAGTGTTGCCTTTGGCTTGCAGAAGCTTCAACAGCAATGGAAGCCAGACCATATCGTCCTCGCCTATGGTATGCGATATGGTTTGAAGGTGACTCTGTGACAATGGTGTGGATCGATGTAAGAGATACTCCGTCCGTCGTGTTTGCAACCATAAATATATGGACCTTCTGGTCAAGGACAATGGATGGCTTTGCCAAGGGCATGGTCTCTTCCTCTTTATTTTCTAGATTCATCACTTGGGTCGTAGTGGAAGGACACTCATCCTGATGCACGTTAATAGGCTTCTTGGTCAACTTCTTAGCTCACATCATTATTCATTATTCATGTTCATTGATCAAGAGGGCTAATATTTGCGCAAGATTTTAGAACCATCTTAGTCGTCCATGTGGCGACATCTTCTACCATTCAATTCATCGCCAAGCTAAACTAGTCGACCCACAGTAAACAGACCATGGAAAGCTTTCTCTCACCTTAGGCATTGTCAACATTCCTCATTCCTATTATATTTGTGAATGTGGGGCCCAGCCAGTTGTTTCAGGAAAGTATGGCCACCTACTTGCCTGTCACACCCTCTCCACAACACGCCTCTGATATCCGAGAATTTTATTTGAAGTTAAAAGAAATTGAACAGAATTTGATTGAGGTTTAAAAAATTAAAGCTGATTTGGACTTAAAATGAAGGATTTTGGAATTAAAATAAATGATTTTGGACCTATTTATAAGGATGTGAAAGTTGGGGGACTAAATTGCAATTTTTTCTTAAAAATAAAATTGGATAAGCTTGCGCTGCCAGTTGCCAATTGCAGCAGCCAGTAGCACGCGCCAGCCAGCCGGCCAACCGCCCCTTTGCTTTCCCTCTCTGCCCTTTGGTTTCGTCCTCTATCCGTTGTTTTTGCCCAAGCCTGCTGCTGGAATCAAAGAAGAAAAGGGAGTAGGAAAGGGAGAAGAAGAAGAAGGAAGAGGAAGAAAAAGGAGAAACTAAAGTGGGATTCCAAGCTTTGTTAAAACTGTATAATCAGTAGGTAATTCTTTCCCTAAAATTGATGCTGATTTAATATTATATTTAATGTTATGAGAATATGAGAAAATTATGATATTGTTGAGAGTGGATTAATTTGGTAGAATTTTGTAATAAATCTCCTGATTGCTTTTGATTGATGTTTTGATCTGTTAAGTAGACTTCGAGTTACAAAGGAATTTTGGTAGACGTGTGTTTATGAATGTATGATGTATGATGTAAAATTAGAAAAAATTAGAAATAAATTGATTGAGAGTATATGAGATTAAATTGAAGATTATATCATTAAATAAACAGCTGATTGGTTAAAGCGGATAGTCGGTTGGTAAATTGGGACTTAATTTAAGTATGATTTGTATTCTAATTTGGATACAGATGATTGATTAGAGAAAAAGATAATATTTAATTAGGTTTGAATAAGAATCAATTTCATGATTTGATATGTGAAAGAGGAGATATTTATGTTTATATGTATATATGAGCTGAATAGAAAAGAAAAATTATCTTCTTTATATTAATATAGATAGGAGTCTGCAACGGTTTAAAAAGTGGACAAGTATGAGAATAAAAGAGTAGGGGAGGAAATAAAATCATAATTGAGACAAGATAAGTGATCTCTTCCATTATTGCAAAGTTGAGAAAATTATTAAGGTGGATCCTTATATGTTAAGATAAGTGGAGAAACGAATTGATGGGACTTAAGAAAGTAATTGATATCTTTTCAGTCAGTCAGTAAAATTATGTGAAATGTATTTCTATTTTATGTATGATGTTTGTAACTTTTATGCTTAATTCTTAATATGAAGACTGAGCATGTTGTGCATGAAGAATATGATAATTAATATATATATTATATTTGATGTTATTCCGTTAACATTTATGATATGGAATGTAAATGTTATAAATAAATGATGAGTTGTTACAAGAAATGTCATTGACCAAGTAAAGAAAGATAAGATATTTGCATTCATGATTTGAAGACAATGATGATTACTAAAGGATAAGTTTCTCACAAGCAATCACGCATGCGTAGCTCGAGCTTGATTTATATGATGTTGGCGCGACGACGTCTTATGCCTTTTGGGTTGATGGGGAGGTGATGATCTCCAAAATGATTGAAGCATTTGAGACGATTGGTTGAAAAACTTAGGGCCCATAAATGAAATAATGGAGTTATTAAATTCTAGTAAAGACGACTATGATATTGATTCTAGTGTATAATATATAAAGCGTATCTTGCATATTGTATTATTGTAAAAGATATTGATTTCATTTCTTCTCTAATTCTAAATTCATGAGATTTATTCAATCTGTATGTAGTGTTAGGTTTGCTTATTATTATTATTTGAGATACTGTTTTATCTACTGAGTCTGTATTAATAGACTTCTACCATTTTTGGTGGTGGGTGTGGCACTAGAAGGATCACAGGACAAGGGAAGAGAAATTAAAAGTTTGACAAGTGATTTTAATTTATATGTTGCTTGTAATTAAATAAAAAAAAAACTTGTAATTTTTGGCTTCCGGAAAACCTGGACGTCACAATGCCTCTCCTTATTGGTCTCTCCTATATTAAGGTGGCATGTTGGAGTGGCAATGCAGAGAGGTTCTGTTTGTCTCCTTTAGGTAAAAGTCCACGCAGACCATACTGAGAAAGGATGCCTGCAAGATCACCGGGCTAATCGTCCTATCTGACACCATGGACTACCAAACTAGTCCTTTTGCCAAAGCAACTATGCCAAGATCGACGTTGCAAGATTCGGGGCGCCTCAAGCTCTAGCTTATCCCATGCAATTGAGATGGGAGGATGCCCTTTCTCTCCTCTAGCCTCTCTACAGCTACTATAAATATCAAGACTTAGATGGCAGAGAGGTTAGATCCTTTGTATTCTTACTATATCTTTCTCTTCCTCTCTCTCTCTCACACATTGTCTACTCACCTTCCAAGGGATCTTGAAACATGGAACTTCGACTAGCTTGGCTAGTGAACGTATGATGATCTTTCCGAACTACCTGAATCTGTCTCTTACTCTCCTGCACTATGCTATTGTTCTTCTCCTAATCTACGATCTCTCCCCTCTCCATGTAGCCTATGAGATACCTGTGCACCGCATGCTTGCAAAGCTCTCTCATTTCTTCCGTTAACACTGAATCATCTTGTAGGAATTAGGAGTCAAATCTGCATCATATTCTTTTCTGTTATTGCTTGTTCGAGAGACTAAGTCTGCATTCATAATTGCATTTCATGCTAGTTCATTGCATCTATAAGCATCTTGACTTTCTATATTGTTTCTTTAGTATTAATTAAATAAAATCAACAAATTTAATAACAAATTATTACAATTGAGGACATGAATTTTTTTTGAATATTTTTGATGGTAATTAAGATATTTAAATATCAAAATTAAATTTATATTAACGTTTTAGTTAAATGAGTAATTTAAATTTTATCACTAATTTTTTTTTTTAAGATCCGGTGATTCTCAGAACTTAACATTAATATTTAATAAGGCCTTAGCCTTTGTCATTCTTTTGAGTATAAATGTATCCTGAGATGATCGAATTATTATTTATTGAGCAAATAATTTACAATCAAATTTCATTATCGGTGACATTTGGTTAAGTGGAGATTCTACCTTTTCCAAAGAGAGATTGCAGTTGATTCATCTAACCCACTTGGTGACACGTGTGCTGCTTGACCCATACTCGATGAGGTCTAGTTCTGCCCACTTAGAGAGAGTTGGTGATGCGGGACAATATGCGGATGCAACCCTAATTAGAGATCAGTAAATAAAATAGCAAATAATCATAAAATTGATTCAGAAATATTTCTAGTGATGGCTATATAATAATTAAGAAATTACAGGTTCGAGGGCAAATCGATTTCAAATACTTAGAAACAAGTGCAAATGAATCGACGCCATGTGCTGAGATCTCGGCCGTCGAGTATATACTCTACCTGAAATAAATCGACGGTCCGATGTCGTCGTGTCCCCACCAGTTGGTAAGGACACCTCATAGCATACTAATGGTCTCTTTAGTATCTGTTTGATACTGATTGATGATTTACTTGATAGAAGATCCTTATAGATTGTGGCTGATTAAATACATATAGATTTATTTTAATGTGAAATCAAAGATGATACATAGAGATTGAAGATCTGTCATATTTAGTTGATTTGATTTGTTATGCATTTTGTATTTTTTTATTTGCCATATTTTGGAGTCTTTATATAAATGGTTGCCTACTTTTGTAATAGTTGATGTTGAATAAAATAGAACTTAAGTTTTCCCTAAGCTTAGATCCCCGTTATGGAGTTGATATTAATCTTTAAATTACCCTCAAACCTTTACCCCTCCCCCTCATTCTCTCACTTCATCCTCTCTCCGTTTTAGGTAGCGTTAGCCTGCATATTCAACAATTTCGTATGGCAGATCCACGACCTAGCCAGTGTCCCGCACTCAGCCACAGCTAGTGCCATCGTTCATTCTGCCACTCACTTGCATCAAACGTGCGGCTATGGCCTTGCAACCTCCACCCTCTCCCACTCACGCGTGTCGCGTCTGTGCCGCTTTCGCCTCTCGTTGTGCTTGCCCCACTGCTCTTTTTCACGCTTTTCAACTTGTGCCCTCGCAATGCTCATTTGACCCATCCTTGTTGAACCGAATTGTACCCATGTTGTTAAGGAGAAACTACATTCAGTGGCTCAAGTTTTCTTATTTGAGTGGAAGTTATGTTTTGAGGTCAACTTTCTTCAAACAATGTATAATTGCTATTTAAACTCAATTATTTCTAACGAGCCAAATCTTATAGAAGTATTTGCTCAATCATTTGAGTAGTCCTATTATCAATTTGAGATAAGCATTACTTTTAGTTTTCTTGTGAAAATTTTCTTCCTATTTCATTTTGAATCTCAGATCTTACTGAAATTATGATAAATTCTAATCTATTATTAAAATGTTATATTTTGTTGTTTCATTTTTATACTTTAGTTTTCATTAATTTGAAAATTACAAGACATTCTCTTTGCAGGGATACCTCTTATTTCTATTCCCTGAACTCACTGATATTGCTTGTTTATTATCAAGAGATTTACGTGGCTTCATAGATCACTAATCTGGTTAGACTTGAGCTTGCTTTGAATTTCTTAGTTTTTTACTGCAAGATACTAAACTCGCAATGGCAGTTAATAAAACTTTTTAGCTCACATTTTTTACCAACTTGTAATAGATAAATGTTTTTTATTATTTTGTTCTATGGGAGGAGAGCTTTTAGTAATACTCACGTAATTAAATTTTTTTTGCTAAGTTTGCTTCAGAAATTTGTTGAGTTTCTTGAATCCTGTCATATACGACTTTGTATTTGTATATTGTCTATTTATTTTCCATATATTGAACATAGCCATATTCTGGGGTTAACCTCTTAAGCTAGAACCGTGTGTGAGAGTATTGCTACTCTAAAACTTGTTGTAATTGTCAGCAGTTCCATAATAACTTGGTTTTCAGTAAAAAAAACTGAATGTATTTAGGGGGCGTTTGGTTCGATGTTATTTTGATGTTCTGTTATGTTATCTAAAGAAAGCAATTATTTGGTTTAATGACATCTATAAATAATCTTCAATTATTAGATTATAAAATTATTAATCAAAAGATGACATCTGGATTACATAACATAACATCAAGATAACAACGAACTAAACGCCCCCTTAGCCTTTTCTTGCTAGCTAAATGTACTTAGCTTCCTTTTGATTACAGAATTCTTTTTAGCTGCATTTCCATTGTACAATTGATGTCATTCCTTAATTTATTTTGTTCTGCTGTACAGTATTACATTTGGCTTATGCTTATTATTATGCTAAGCACTTTGCTAATGAAGTTGACTGTTCAGCACTCTAATTGATAGGAAGATTTTTGTTTTGTTGGTACAATCTTGGTTTATAGAATGATGTTTTAAGTTCATTTTGTGCCTGTTTCATTTGCTTTATTACTTTTAAATTTGACATATTGATCTTCAAGCTTAACTAATGATGTCTTATTTTGCGGTGCTGGAATCGAAATTCCGACAATCAAAGTCCAAGTCGTTAGTCTACATGTAAAGATGGAAGAGATTTGCTTGTAAACGCTCGGCAACCAGTTGGCATGGCATATTGATTGCAACAACCAATCTACTTTACTTCGAGAAGAACTCTGTAATGGTTGAGATTGCCTTGAGGCATTGAGCTCTCTGTTATAAGAACATGGATTTTGTTGGCATCACCAGAAAATGAAAATATTGGGTTATTGTTTGATTGGCTTCAGATTTATTGAATGGATAATGCAGTTATTTTAGATTTGGAGTTGAGAGTTTTTTGTTTAAATATGCATGTCAATCTATATTATTTGGTTAGAGGTAAAGGTTTTTATATCATCACCTATTGCAAACGTTCGTTTTGGAGGCACAAGTATGTGTGTTTTTTTGTCAGTTATGTGAGCAGCATTTGTCATTTTATTAGTGATTTAAAGAATAAATGTATTATGGTGTTTTTTTTTTAATTTTTAACTCTTTATTGAGTGCCCTAGTAGAAATTATTGTGAAATCTGTAATTTCTTACATGGAGCAACTTTTTTTTTATAGAAAATGGGGCACTTATTTTTGCCTCATAAACTCGATAAGTTGACACATGTAAGTATTTTGAGAGAATAATATTGAGTGTAATACCAAACTTTTATACAATTCTTTGAGCTGACTGTTGATTTAAGATATGTCATTTATATTTTTGGTTCGCATTAATTTATCATTTTATTAGTGATTTAAGAATTAATGTTCTATCGTGAGTCTTCTAATTAAAATATCTTAATTAACATAAAAAAAATATTTAAAATAATTTTTGCACTTAATTATAATAATTTGTTATTAAATTTCATAATTTTATTTAATTAACACTGAATAAAAAATGTAGAAAATTAAGATACTTAACATTTTTCTAGTTTGTATAGCGTGTGGTGTGTTCTTTCCTTACATCTTTCAATTCAACTTACTATAAAATTGATTGATTGATGTGAATTAATGTGTATTATTTTTATTCTGCTCTTGATTTTGCACATATACATATTTCATACACTAAACATTTGTATATTAGAAAATTTATACATTTAGATGTGATTTTAGATTAAATAATTTCATGATTTTGGGTCATTAGAAATTTAGAATTGATTTCAATTTAAACAAATATGATTTTTTTATAGTAACAAATATGATAAATTATCAAACTATTTTAAAGCCTGAATACAAATGCTTATTCTAGGTCTCGTTTGGTTCGAATTTTTTTTTGTACATGAAAAAAATTTATTTTATTTTTTAAATTTAATGGAAGAAAAGTTTATTTTACTATTAGAAAGTGTATAAAATATGAAAGAAATACTTTCGATTCTAATATTCGTATTTATATTAGATGTGAAATAAAGTTGATTTTTATAGTTGAAATTTATGTTGGGCAAAAAACTCTCCTCGAATCAAACATGACCTTAATTTGAATCGATTAAGGTTTAAATTATTGATTAAATCTAACGTACAAGTTTAATATGTTGAATGAAATGTTTATTTATGCTGAAATCGAAGGCAAAGCGGAATTTCTGTGTATGCACGCTTTTCGGCTGACCGCATATTATTATTTCAGAGAATAGTCGCATAGGAGTTTTAGAGTGAAATGTTCGTACGGGAATAGTTCAGTTTACCTCCAAGTTCAGGGTTTTCGGCCAGTCGCACGATATTATTTGTGCAAGCATTCGCATAGAGTATTAAAACGTCAATTTTGTGCGGGACCGTTCACGGCCCTGATGGGGCGCGTGGCCTAGAGCTGTTAAGCTCCACACAATAATGGGCTTGGTGCTGGACCATTCACTTTGTTTATACATTTTTTTGGTAAATTGCATTCAGGGCCCTAAGATCAAAGATTTTTATAAATTGATCTTAATTTTTTTAAAATTTTGATTTAAAACCTTGAGATTGCAACAGCTCTATAGTTTCAGTAAGAATTAAAGCATAGTTATTAATTTTTTACTAGTATACAACAATAATAATCAAGCCTTAATCCCACTAAATGGATTTGCAACATAAATCTTTTGTTTCCATTGCACTCGATCAATTAACAAATCCTTATCTATATATCTAAGTGAGTAAGGTCACTTATTATAGTTTCTTGTCATGTTCTCTTTGGTCTCTATCTTTCTCTTTGCACATAGATAAAATTTATAACTCGATTTTTCTAATCGGAGCTTTAATCAGCCTACAATTTGCATGTCCAAGCCATCTTTCTTTAATTTTATCCTCAGTTAGTGCAACTCTAACTTTCTCACATATCCTGATAACGTATTGTTATCTAGTCACAATTCTCGGATGAGCGATATGGAGAATTGTGTTAGGCAGGTGATAACTAGCATAAATCTTGCCAAATTAATCACAATATGATTTTTTATTAGTATATTGTAAAATTATTCGTATTTGTTAACTTGATAGTATTTTAGAATATATTTTTTAAATAATACTATTTATTTTTTTATATTTTTAGTGTAGAGAAAGCAAGTGCAAAAAGAAATTAAATTTTAAATTTTTTTAAAAAGTAAAAAATATTGAAGTGCAATTGTAGTATAAAAATAAAATAAACTAATCAAAAATAATAATCACATTCATATATTCTATCAAAAGAAAGAAACAGTGACATTCTAAAAGAATGATTTAAAATGTAACACTTTTATAATCTTTACAACCCGAATCTAAATTTCTGAAATTTTGAACTAATTTCTAATGCTTTTCCAACCTAGGGGACCAAAAGCTATTTACCATTTTTTTCTTTTAATTTGTTTATATTAAAATTTATTTAATTTTTAAATTAAAAATATTAATGTTGTAATTAAATTTATTGTTATTATGTAAGATCATCTAATCAACAAGATTATGAAAACTGAATTGAGTTTAGAACTGATAGAGTAAAAGATTCAAAGTTATACGATTCAACTGTAGTCGATCTAGGATCGTAAAAAAATAATAATTCAAAAATATTTATAAAAGCTATAATACTATACTAATAATAAATAAATTATAAAGATAATATTAATAAATTTAAAAATAATATATTTAATGATAGCATTTAGAAAAGCATAAATTTAATAATATTTGAATTTCTTTAAGATGATAATTTACATAAAATACTTGCATAAAATATGATAACTCAAATTTATCCAAAAATAAGAGAAAAATAATTTTAATTTAGCAGTCATTCTTATAAAAACTTATATAAGTAATTTAAAATAAAAATACAAAGTCAAGTAAATGCAAGAGCAGAAAGCTTTTTTATATAACTTTATTAAACAACAAACTACAAAGAAACTTTTACGACTTATTAGTAATTTAAAAAAATGAAATGACAGAAGATTTTATTAATTAATAAATTTAATTGGTTGATGTAAATTAATGCTCACTATTTTGTGTCTGCATTTGGTTTTTTACATGTCACATGCATACACTAAATATATGTTAATTGAAAATTTTGTACATTTAGACATGATTTTAAATTAAATAATTTCATGATTTTGTGTTTTGAGTTGATTTCAATTAAAACAAATATGATTTTTTTATAATAATAAATATTTTAAAGTTTGAAGGAATTATATTGATTGAATTTAATTTGAATCGATTAAAATTTAAATTATTAATTAAATTGAAGCTACAAGCTCAATATGTGGAATGAAAAATGTTTATCTATGCGGTAATGGAGGCAAAAATTTCGGTGCATGCCTGCAATTCGGCTGGCCGCATATTGTTATTTGAGTGAATAGTCGCATAGAAATTTAAGAAGTAGATTTTCGTACGGAAATATTTTCGTTTGCCTCCAAATCCGTGGATTATACATCAGGGTTTTTGGCCAGCCGCACGATATTATTTGTGCAGGCAATCGCATAGAGATTAAAACCTCTGTTTCGTGCGGGACTCTGCACTGCGATTCACTGCAGCCTCTTCAGTAGGCACGTGGGCTAGAGGAGCTATTATGCTTCACAGAATAAGATTAATGAGGGCTTCAATATAAAAAAAAGGGTAAATTGCAATACAGCCCCTGATATTGACACTACATTGCAAATATGTTCTAAAATTTAAAAATCCACAATTTAAATTCCCATATTGCATTTGCATTGTAGTTAGGTTTCTAACCATTAAAAGTAATTGTTGCATCTGGATCCACGCTCAATCATCTGGACCGCACACATGAAAGCTTATGTGACATCAACGACACGACTGTTCGGCGTCGAACATGAGGCGTATCACCCCGAACAGCAGACGCCGAAGAGACCGAGACGAACAATAGGGCCTAGAACTGACCGGCGCCTGGCGAAGTATCGGTGACCATACTGCTTTCAAGAAGTATGGGCTCTCTCGCCATCAAACCATACCGTTCGTACATTGTACAGCAAAGGCCAGGGCGTGGCCCCCCTACAGACATTGATGGTCTGTCACTGGAGCTGAAGCCCATTCTTCTGAAATGACTCTACAGAACAGACCAGGATATAAATACCTCACTGTAACGGGAAAAGAGCCTTCAGGCTGAACTTAAACCTTCTACCTCAAATCCCCTCAGCTTTCTCATTGTAATCCAAAAAAAAAGATTGATTCTAGTGATTTTTTAAGCCTCCCCGAAAGGAGCCGTAGTTTTTTCGCTCAACCGGTTTTCCACGTAAAAAATCTGATTGTTTCTTGTCATAACAATTTGGTGCCCTCACCCAGGATCAGACCTGATCCCTTCAAACACCCATGGAAGACACCCATGGCGAAAACACTCTGCCACCAAGTGGACAGCAGGCAGCACGCCTACCCAGGACAATCCTACCGCGGACGACCGGCAGCTTCAAACATTTACGAACACGGTCGCCAAGCTTACCCAAACGATGAACACCTTCCTCGCCAACCTACCGGCCCTCCTCCAGCTCCAGAGACCTCTTCCTCTAGCTCTACCCCTCGAAGGCCCACTTCCACAGCCGAGTCGAATTACCCACTGAGAAGGCCAGCACCCACGCTGCCGCCGAAAGTTGGCCCGAGGTGTATCCTCCGGCCACCCCGGTGGATACAATATTCTCGCCTGTCATAATGGCGGCGCCGGCACTGCTCGCCTACAAGGCTCCCCGGGTCGGTGACTATGACGGCCTCACCGACCTGGCCCAGCACGTAAAGTGCTTCGAGAATGCCCTGGCGACGAGCGACCCTGTCTCAGACGCATACAAGTGCAGTCTATTCAGGAATACTATGACGGGCCTGGCGTTGGATTGGCTCGACGAAATTCCTCAGGCCATCCAAAGCTTCCTGCAGTTCTCCGAGCAGTTCCGCACCAGATTCGGAACCTTAAGGACTACCTCCCGAACAATCCATGAGCTCTGGCAGATAAGGCAGGCTCCTGATGAATCGTTGCGCAATTACATGGTCCGGTTCTCGAAGATGAACGTGGAGACGAAAGACACTAGCGACGACAGATCAACTATGATCTTCGTCCACAGCATTCTGCCAGGGGAGTTGTACGACTCTTTCTTCAATGACATGCCGAAGACACTAATGGAGGCAAGGGCCCGCGCCGAAAAACGGATACATCTTGAGGACGCCAAGGCCCTCAAGGCGAAGACCATGTAGGAGGTCGCTTTGCCCTAGGACAGGAAGGCCAAGACCCCGAAGACGGACTCCAACACTCCCAGGAGAAGCTTTCGAGACCGAAAACTCTCCCCCTCCCACGGGAAGCACAAGTTCGAAGGTGATTCCCTGCATCCTACTACGTCGGTCTACATCATTGAGGAAATATTTTCAATCCTCAGCGACAAGGGCTTCATCTAGAGTCGTGGCAAGCGCCAGCCACCTCAACCTGGGGAGGACCCCACGAAGTTTTGTAAGTTCCACTAGCGTTATGGTCATCTCCTCTTGGAATGCCGCTCTTTTCGGGCACTCGTCAATGAGTATATTGAGAATGGCTACCTCACCAGCTACAAGAAGATCGAGGGACCCCTGCCGAAGGTAGCACAGCCGCTTTTTCCACGCGATGAGCCCCTGGCGATCACCTCTTTGACGCCAGCAACGTTGAGAGCCAACGATAAGAAGGCCATCCTATCAATCTTCGACTACGACTGCGAACTTCAAAGATACTGAGAGGTATGCACAATCGAACTCCCCCCACATTTGCCTGACATTGTCTTCACTGCAGGGGACCTTCTCAGAGAGGAGGTCAACTGCGATGACCCCATATTCATCATTGCTGAGATCGGAGCTTGTGATGTCCACCAGACCTTGGTCGACACCGGCAGTTCGGTCGACATACTATATCTCCACGCCTTCAATGAGATGGGCATTGGTCAATGCAAGCCTCTCCCCCCATCTATGACAATCTCGAGCTTTTCCGGCGACGTCTACTGACTCGCAGGCTATGCCAACCTGTGTGTCGCTCTCGTAGAGGAACCCAAAAGACAAGTGAAGGAGATCGACTTCATCATCATGGATGCCCCCTCTGGCTACAACGCAATCCTGGGACGGTCTGCAATGGTGGCATTCTGGATGGTCGCGTCCACCTACCAACTATGCGTGAAGTTCCCCACGCCGTTCGGCATCGCTACCATCAGGAGGGACAAGGCCGGCGCCAAGAAGTGCTTTAAAATAAATTCGCACCTCCACACGGACCACCTGGATCCTAGAGACCATGCCTTGCTGTCGGTTGAACAAAATGATCATGTAACTGTCGCCGACCGAAAAACTGTATTAATCTCTAAAGATTTTCCTAATAATGAAAAGTCCGCTCTGGCGGCCCTACTTTTCGAGTATTTTGATATGTTTGCCTGGGAACCTAGCGACATGCCAGGGATAGATAGGGCAGTAGCTGAACATCGGCTAAGCCTCAAACCGGGAGTAACTCCCGTCAGACAGAAGAAGAGAAGCTTCGGTGGCGAAAAACAATGAGCAATTTGGGAGGAAGTCGAAAAGCTCCTGGCCACCGGATTCATCAGGGAAATCACCTACCCGTTATGGCTCGCAAATGTGGTGGTGGTGAATGGCGGATGTGTGTAGACTTTACAGACCTAAATAAAGCCTGTTCGAAAGATTTCTACCCCTTACCGAAAATAGACAAGCTTGTCGATTCTTCGGCAGGGTACTCAATGATGAGTTTCATTGATGCCTTCTCAGGCTACCATCAGATTCGAATAATTGAAGACAATGAAAAGCATACCTCATTTATCACCGACCAAGGAACTTTCTACTTCAAGGTGATGCCTTTTGGCTTGAAGAACGTGGGTGTGACCTATCAGCGCATGATCAAAACTGTGTTCAAATAGCAAAAGGGGCGGAACATAGAAGCATACGTCGATGACGTATTGATCAAGAGCAAGTGTGTGAAGCAGCACATCGACGACCTCCACGAAACGCTTAACACTTGTCGAACTTATAACATCAAGCTCAACCCCCTCAAGAGCGTTTTCAATTCGGCATACGGCAAGTTCCTTGGGCACATGGTGTCGGCTAGAGGCATTGAAGTGAACCCTAAGAAAATACAAGTCATACAAGAAATGATGCCATCTCGAACGATTGAGGACATACAAAAATTGAACGGAATGGTCATGATGCTTAGCAGATTCATATCGAAATCCAGCTAATGCTGCCTCCTTTCTTCAGGATCCTTCAAGGTGAGCACCAGACGTGGAATGAGGACTGCAGAAAAACTTTCCAGTCATTGAAAGAGTACTTGCTGTCGCCGCCGCTGCTCTCCGCCCCAATCCAAGATGAAGACCTCCTCCTCTACCTCAGCGCTACCGACAATTCAGTGTCGGCAGTACTTATTCGAGAGGAGGCCGACCGACAGCACCCGATCCATTATATCAGCCACGTCCTTCAAGGCGCCGAAGTGAGGTATTCTCCCCTCGAAAAACTCTCTTTTGCACTGATTTCTGCCGCCCACAGGTTACGTCATTACTTCCAAGCACACCCCATCAAGGTGATGACGGATCAGCCCCTCCGGAGAATACTCCACTCTCATGAAATCTTCGGAAGGTTGCAGAAGTTGGCTGTGGAGCTCTCTGAGTTTGACATCGATTTCCTCCCAAGGACAGCCATGAAGAGCCAGGTGCTCTCCGATTTCATCGTCGAACTGACAACAACCGAATAGACTAAACTTCTAGAGAAGTCGCAGCCTTGGATCTTTCATGTAGACGGAACCTCCGACAAGCGCATCCAAGGGATTGGCGTTGTCCTCACCAGTCTCTGAGGAATTTGACTTCAGAGTTTAGGGAAGATACACTTCCCCGTCATGAACAATCAGGCCGAATATGAGGCCCTCATTATGGGGCTCAAATTTGCCATGGGCCTCGGAGCGCGACACCTCCATGTCTACAGCGACTCCAAACTAATGGTGAACTAGCTAACAGGATCCTACCAGACAAAGGACGAAGTGCACAAGAGGTATTTCCAGCTTACCAAAACTCTCCTCCAACATTTCGCCCAGGCTTTCCTTTTTCACATCCCCGCGAGATGAATTCGCTGGCAGACGAGCTTGCCAAAGAAGAAAGGGGCGGCGCACTGAACATCCTGTTCCCCGCCTTCGAAGACCATGAAATCTTCGACATCGACTCTAGCCCCGGAAGCTGGATGGATGGCATCCGACATTACCTTTAGACGGGCGAGCTCCCAAACGACAGGCATAAGACTCGCAGGCTCCGAGTGAAAGCCGGTAGTTACATCATGTCCCAAGGTCAATTGTTTAGGAGATGCTATTCTTTACCCCTGGCAAAGTGCATCCGCGAAGAGGACTCGAGGGCCATACTCGAACGGATCCATGCCGGAGACTGCAGAACCCATGCCGCGGGATGGAATCTCGCCCTGCAAATCCTACGCTAGGGATATTACGAGCTGAACCTTCAGAAGGATGCCAGGGAATTCAGCCAGAAATGCCCCCAATGCCATATCTACTCGAACATTTCTAGGCAATCGGTGGCTCCGCTACACCTCATAACCAACTCTTGACCCTTTTCGATGTGGGACCTCGACTTTTTGGGACCATTCTCGAAATCTGGAAGGAACCTGCGCCATGTGCTGTTAGCAACGGACTACGTCTCGAAATGGGTCGAGGCGAAGGCGATGGCACAGCCGACTGGTGCGAGGGTCAGGAACTTCATATGGACACTGCTCATATGCAGGTTCGGCGTCCCCCTCTCCCTAATCTGCGACAATGGAACCGTCTTCACCAGCAGAGCTGTCCGAAATCTATGCTCCGAAAATGACATTAACCTGAGCTTTGCATCAGTTCGACACCCGCAATCAAATGGCCAGGCAGAGGTGTTGAACAAAAACTTTCTCAACACACTAAAAAAGCGGATTGACAAGATTGGCACATCATGGGCAGCCGAACTCCCGACGGCTATCTGGGGACTCAATTGCATGCTAACAGTGGCCACGAGTCAAACGCCTTTCTCGCTTATTTTCGGGAGAGAAGCGCTCGTCCCGGTTGAGCTAGACATCTACTCCCCCCCGGGTCAAACACTCCAGCAACTTCGACCCACCCGCTATTCTTGAATGGCAAAAAGAAATGAGCTTGACCTCCTCGAAGATGACAGAGGACTAGCAGCTTTTTAACAAGCGGAACACAAACGAAGGATTGAAAAGTATTACAACAAGCATGTCTCCACCTTTCCGGTAAGGCGACCTAGTCTTGATTAAAAAATACCGCTGGCTGAGACATGGCATCAGGCAAGCTCGACTCTAACTGGGAAGGTCCTTTCATAATCCGCAACGTGCTCGGCCCGAACACCTACAAACTGCCAAGGCATGACGGGACTCTCTTGCCAAGGACCTGGAGCGGCAATGACATCATGAGATTTTATTCATAAAGTACTTGTAAATCGCACATTATTTTATGAAGACAAGTCTTTCGGCGACTGGCAGTCAAGAGCACTCCCCTTCTCGAAGTCCCAGGCCAAAAAATCCTAATTTAGCGCCAAGGCGACTGGCAGTCAATAGCACTCCCCTTCTCGAAGTTCCAGGCCTAAAAATCCTAAATTAGCGCCAAGGCGACTGGCAGTCAAGGGCACTCCTCTTCTCGAAGTCCCAGGCCGAAAAATCCTAATTTAGCGCCAAGGCGATTGGCAGTCAAGGGCACTCCCTTTCTCAAAGTCCCAGGCCTAAAAATCCTAGCCTAGCGCCAAGGCGACTGGCAGTCAAGGGCACTTCCCTTCTCGAAGTCCTAGGCCTAAAAATCCTAACCTAGCACCAAAGAGACTATCAATCAAGGGCGCTCCCTTTCTCGAAGTTCCAGGCCAAAAATTCTGACCTAGTGCTAAGGCGACTAGCAGTCAAGAGCACTCCCATTCTCGAAGTCCTAGGTCTAAAAATCCTAACCTAGCGCCAAGGCGACTGGCAGTCAAGGGCACTCCCCTTCTCGAAGTCCCAGGCCTATCTCCCCTAAAAATCCTAACCTAGCGCCAAGGCGACTGGCAGTCAAGGGCACTCCCCTTCTCGAAGTCCCAGGCCAAAAATCCTAACTTAGTGTCAAGGCGACTGACAGTCAAGGGCACTCCCCTTCTCGAAGTCCCAGGCAATCAAACCAAAGACGCCAAAAATAGTTTCACAAGCATAAATCTATTGCAAAACGAATACAGAAATAAAAACTTTGCATTACAAAGATCTGCTTTACAAAAATAAGTTACAAGACTTCACAAATTGCTATCCCTCCTCGAAACCTCGGAGTCAGAATCCACTAAGTCAGCACTAGGAGTTCGCGGCACATCCTGCATTGGATCCCGCGAGCGAAGTGGAGAGACAACTATGGGCCCTCCTGAAGTCCCCTTTCCCCGAAAGGTTGGTTCTTCCTCCAGAGCTGGATCCCCTCCGGCGGCTCCCTCAGCTCTTGCCATTTCGACTTCAGTAGGAGGGATGGCAACCTTCATATTCAAAATGAAGGCAAACATCCGCCCCATCCTCTCTACCGACATCTTGAAAAAAGGACACTGGTATGAGAGGCTTTCCGAAAGAATACACTCGTTCATGTCCAACCCTTCGAGATACTCGCAGCTCACTTATCTCCGGTCGAGGAGAGCTGAGCCGAGCATATTCACCGAACTCTCCAACGCCTCCTTAATGAGCGCCTTGAACTCAAGGGACTGGCGGAATTCAGTGACTCCTTCTTTGCGAGTCTCCTCGAGAGACTGATCAAATGTCTCCTCCAAAAGCCTCTGAAGTTCAGCTTCCCGGCGACTAGACTCCTTCAGACCTCGCATCGCCGAGCGTAGACGCTTTTCGGCAAGATGACGCCGACACTTTGACTCCAAATATAGAAGTCTGTTTTCCTTCGCTTTTCTCTCTTGGGCCATGGCTTCCTTGGTGAGTTGCTCCACTTGACCCCTCACCATATCCAGCATATCGGCGGCCTGAGTGCCAAGTCTGGTCACTGAGTCCGACCTCCCTTCGGGAACGACTCTTGGAGGTTCATCTCGAACACCGTTCCCAGACTCCTCGACTCTCGGACCAGCAGAATCCAGCCCTTCAGCGCCAGAGCCAGTCCCGTCTTCACTCCTCCCGCATTGCTCTTCGGGATCATCACTGACCTGCACGTCATCTATATACGGTAGGTCATCGACACCCTCCTCAAAAATAAGAGGCGCCGAAGAAACTCCCTCCGTCGACGGTCCAAATACGGCTCATTTCTTCTTCGCTGGAAGACGAGAAGGCCCCGGCCGATCGTGGGGGACCCTTTTGTTCCCTATTTACCAAATCCGAAACCAGCCCAGTTCGAGCTCTGGCTGATCTGCAAACAAAACAGCTGCAGAGTCAGAACCAAAAAGAGAAACGAGGAGACCGCCAAAACCTTACCTGTATAAGCCGGCACGTCGACTTCAAGCTCACGTAGGTAGTCCTCTGCATCGTGCACACATTTTCAGATTCCGTCCACTTTCCAAAAATATGGATCCTCAAAGCCAATTCCTTCCCCCAAAAACCTCGCCTCACGTACCCTTCGTGGAACGACAAAACTCACTCCAAAGGGCTCGGCGAAGAAAACCCTCTTGTACTAATTTGCAAAACCAGTGTCCCTAACCTTGAACACCTGGCAGTACCTGCCCTTCAAGACGAAGCACCCATGCAGGCGAGGGTTCGCCTCCCACCGAAAGACCGCCTTGAACATATCAATATCCCAAGGGATCTGTCGGCATCGCAGCTCCTTGATGAAGCAATAGATCATAGTGACAGCGTTTGGCGGGAGCTACATTGGAACAATGCTGAAGTGGTTGAAGATGTTCACGAACTTCGGTTGGAAGGGAAGAAACAACCCCCCGCGCAGGTGCTGAAGACATACCGCTATCTTTCCTTTCTGCAAGTTCATGAACCTCGCTCCCGCCGATGGATACTCCAGCCCAACCTCCGGGTTCCTCCCCCAAACCTGCAGCACCTCCGTCTCGAAAGTGTGCGGAGGAAGGACACAGAGCTCACTCCGAAGAGCATGGTAATCGCTCCACATATCCTTTGCTCTGCTGCGCAATTTCTTAACCATCTTGGACTCAGGAAAATGATGGTTGTAGGGACCCATGGTTGGGCCATGTCCTTTTTTATAGTCCTGAACCTCGACAGTTTCGCTCCCCGAGGGCGGTCACCTAGACTGTCTAATCCTAAAGGTTCAGACCTGCCTGGCGCACGCGCCTCATCTTGTTTCTCCCAATAGTCACGTCAAAGTAATAAATAATGATAAAGAAGGCACATTCCACGAACAAACGTTCCACTGAAACATAACTTTTACATTTCGTCCACAAAAAAAAATGGCTCCTTCTTCAACTCTCTAAGGAGAGAGCCTGAACTCCGACTCCGCGAGTAGACCTGAACTGCTCGCGCAAACTCTTTTTGACGGCGGTTCTCTTCCCCTAGCTCTTCGACTCGGGCCACCAACGCAACCCTCTCCTTCTTCAACTCCTCAAAATTGGCGACCGCCGCCTCCAAGTCGCCCTCGAAGCGATCGCACTTCTAGTCTAGCTCCATGATCACCTTCTCCTCCCCAGATGGCTCCAGTCACCGTAGAAGGGAAAGCGCTTCCTTCATCTTCTGCTCAAGGGTTGCTGCTTGACCCCTGCTGGCTAGCCGCTTTTCGACCTGGTCAAGGTGCGAATAGATGCTACGCGCAAAGTACTGCGCGCTCGAACTGCCAGAGCTGGGTCCTCTCTGGCCGCCCCCTGACAAAACCCCCGGACCAGCCGAGGGCCTCAAAGGGGATGAGACGAGGGTCAGAGTACTTCGCTCCCGTAGCGGCGCATCTAGGGCCCCTGTAGGCAAAGGAGCGGGTGGCTGATTCTCCGGGACTTCTCTCCCCGGCAGCATTTCATCGTCGGCCATGATGATGGTGTTCTCCACCAGAGGGACCACTCGAGCGTCGCCTTGAAGGGATCTGGATGTCGCACGCGCGCCCTCCCCTTTGTTGGTGTTGACGTAGGATGTGGGGGTCCCAGGAAACACCAAAGAGAAAGAGAGTCTCGAAAGACGACGGCGCGCAAAGGGATGAGCCTGTCAGTGAAGGCTCAAAGAGAGAATCCGTTCAGAGCATCCAGAGAAACACACAAGGGTTTAAGGTAGTTTAGGGAGATTATCCCCTACGTCCACCGAACGATCAGTGAAGAAGTTTCACTAATGAAGAAAAATAGCCTTCAAGGCTTGTACAGTGTTTTAGAAAGAAGAAAAGAAGGAAGGAGAGAGAGCTCCTCAGTTGGGGCTCTATTACAGTAAGAGCGTGGGAGCCTCTCTTGTGTCTGTCTATCTGTTTTCTTCTCTCTCGCTCTCCCTCCCATGTGAAGACTGTTTCAGCGGTATTTGTAGCTGTTGGAGTGCGTGGCTTCACCCTGGTTTTCCGGAGAAAAGGTGGTGGACAGGCTCTGGGTTCGCGCCATTTGTCTGCCACCAGAGGGGCCTGCAGCTGCGCAGAGAGGTGATATCTTTTAATACTTGGTACTTTTCTGGGGATCCGTGATGACTGAAGCATGCAGATCCTTGATTTGCGGACCTTGGAAAAAGGTGTTCTGTATGAGGGGCGGTGCGGTTAGGTGGAGCTGATTGTGATATGCGTTGCTCCGTAACCTTGTGCCCGATGTTATTAGGGGTGTCCTGGGATATCGAGGAACGAGGTTAGATTGAACCCTCGTGGTTGAGGTTTGACCTGGTCAAAAGTCCTGCAAAGTTAAAGAGATAAGTCAGCAAATCAATCAATCAAATGGAGGCCAGCCGGGCGCCACGTGTATGGTCAGGATGCAGTGCAGGAACCACTTGTTAACATCAGCCCCCCACATTATCAGGGCGTGAATATTAATATAGGTCCTGAAATGCGAACCGTCAAGAGGGTGGACGTGCTGCCCAAAGCCTGCAAGGATAAGATGGGGGCGGCGCCCGCCGGTTCGTATTCTTGCAGTCTCACTCTGAAATTTCCTCTAAAAGAGAAAAGAGTTGTTAGAGAGATAGAGGAGGAGAGGGAATGGACTGCCGTGATGAGTATCTCAAAGAAGAAGAAAGCAGGCGGAGCTCCGGCTGAGGCTCCCCCTCCGAAAAAGAAGAGGCCAAAGATGCTGCCTGAAGAGATCCCATGGAAGGAGGCGTCAACATGCACTGGGGCAGCTTCTGGTAAGAAAGAGGGAGCCCTGACAATCAAGGTTGCCGGCATCCTAGCGCGAGCACTGGAATCCGTGCAGGAGCCGGTAAGGACGGAGGCTGCTGAAGTGATAGTTGTTTCCGATTCTCCCGTCAAACCGCCTCAAAAGGCCAGGGAACTGAAGGAGGTGGCCTTAATGAGTGAGACAACTACAGGGGAGAAGTTAGCACCTGGGAAGGTCTTTCTCAAGGATGAAGAGTTTGAGCGACTCCTTCCAAGTTTAGGGTTTCAGAGGGGGATTTGAAGAAATCTCCCTTATTGGTTTGTGGTCCTTCTTCTCTCGGTGTCCCAGTTCCCGCTCCTGAGAAGAAAAGGAAACCTCTCCTCATTTCTCTCCCTCCATTAGACCTCCGAAATGATAAGGGAGAGAAGGATAAGGAGGGTGAGAAGGAGGACGGAGCCAAGATGGAGGAAGACACCAAGGAGAAGAAGGATGAGTCCCTCCTTACTGCCTCTGGAATTGAAGGGTCAGGAGGCGAAGGGGAGGTAGTAAAAAAGAAGGGAAAGGTCCTCCCAGTTGCCTCCAGCGCCATCTCCGGGACTGGCGAGGCCTGGAGTGTGCTGGGGGACAGATTATGTGAGATAAGAAGGGAGGAGGAGAAAATCTTGGGGAATACCTCTGAGGTTTTGGAGGTGGTGAAATCTCTGAAGGGTAAGGAAGGAGTAGAGTCCCACTACCTTCAGAAGATAAGGGATTTGGAGAGTGCTTTGTCTCAAGTTACAAAGTATTCTCTAAGTGATCAGAAGGAAGAGCTAGGGAAGCTGCACCGATTGGAAGATAGGTTGGCTTCCATGGCCCTGGTAAATGCGGAGTGGGCTAATAAAAATGAGGTTGCGAGGAAGGAATTCCATCGCAGCCTGTCAAATGTGAATCCGATCCATTCTGCTCATGTCAAAGACCTCCAGAAAAGAAAAAAGGAGTTGGACGATGAGAGGGAGGCTTTGAAAGAGGAAAGAAGGAGGCTAAGGGAGGAGCTGACCAAGGCCAGGGAGGCTTCGTCAGGGGCGAAGGAGGCTATCTTCGAAGCTCACCGCCAAGAGGAGTCGTTGAAGTTTGAGGTCCACTCTCTGCGGGCTTTGGTTGAAAATAGCTCTAGATGGCGGGGTCGGCGTATGGAGGATCTGGAAGAAGCGGTGAGGAGGGCAGTGAAGATTGTCAGCGCCTCATCGGTGGGCCACCACGTGAAGAATCAGGCTGCTTTTGACGTTCTACTGCAGACATTGGTTGATGTGAGTATCTTGAATCACGAGAACATCAGAGGTCCAGCGGTTCTTCCTTTCTGTGGTCCTAAGGGACCGGGTAGGTTTTTCGACGTTGAGAGCCCCTGCCCAGAGGAGATTCCTCCACCAAAGTCCTATGCAGGCTGGGGGTATCAGCTAGCTCCTTCTCGGAGAAGTCCTGAAGAAGGCCAGACTACTCCCCTTGAGGCCAATTGGTTGGGGCGAACACTTCCTCCCCCTCCTCAGCAGCAGGGTCGGCCAGGGAGCCAGAAGTGATCTGTTTCTCTCCTTAACCAGCTCCTCAGCCTGATAGAGAAATCCTCTTCCTTTGAGGCACTTGAAGGATTTATTTCTCAAATAGATAGCCCCAATGAAGCAGGAACTATCGTCTGAGGCGTGGAAACTGAAGAGACCTCAAGGATATCTGTTGTCTGTGGTCAGGAGTGTAACAGACTGATCTCAGAGAGGAGGGGTCTTCGGCCCAGGAGATCAGGCTTACTGCCCCAGGTGTCTATATTCTGAAGCCTTATATTCTTCTTTGTTTTTCCCTGTACTCATGAGAGGAACATGTGAGGACAAAGAAAAATGAATTGTAACAAGTTTTATCGTTAATGAAAATGTATTTTTTTTTCAAAAACTTATGAATTCTGGTTTTGTATGTCTCTTCTTTCGTGTTTAAAGCAGGTAC
Source organism: Apostasia shenzhenica (assembly GCA_002786265.1). Classification (NCBI taxonomy): domain Eukaryota; kingdom Viridiplantae; phylum Streptophyta; class Magnoliopsida; order Asparagales; family Orchidaceae; genus Apostasia; species Apostasia shenzhenica. Next base: position 2,764,295 of record KZ451951.1, read on the forward strand.
CACGAAGTTTACAAAAAGAGAACATGAATTCATAGTGAAGGTAAAAACCCAAAAAACGAACTAATAAAATTTCTAAGTAGAAAGACGAGGCAGTTATCCTCGTGCACGATATGAGAATATCGGACATAAGGAAAAGAGTGACCATTTACACGTTATGAGAATATCGGGCATAAGGAAAAGAATGACCATCCCTTGAACCCTCGTACACGATATGAGAATATCGTGGATGACATACGATGGGATGGGGAGAAGTGATGCTTGGAAAATCGTGAGTCACTTCGATTCCCGTGTGCCGCCTTGATTCCTGAGATTGTCAGAGGGTACGAGCGGTCTGATGGCGCCCGCTCACTGATCAAAGAGGTCAGATGGCTAGAAGGTGAAAGGTCAACTATTTTTCTTTAAAGAAGGGGAACTTGCTTGAAGAGCAGCTGACGCGCCCTTTCACCCCCCAAACCCTAAGAGAGAAAAAAAGAGACCTTCGCCCTTCCCTTAGTGAATCTCAGCCATGAGAGGAGGAGAGATCGAGTGGGCAGAGCTAGCCGCCTAGTTCCACAAAGATTCCAGCTATCAGGAGTCTCTCCTGATGGAGCACGAGGTGCTCAACACTACCAGGGGTTTCAGAGAAAATCCCAACCTGACGATCATCCCCCCTTCTGCTGATCTTCAACTGAACCGCCCTCCTCAGGGGGCCATCTGCATCTACCGTGCTCAAGTTGAGTACGACCTGCTGTTGCCACCGCACCCAGAGTTAAGGGAGATTCTGAACTCCTTCCAGCTCGTCCCTGCACAACTCTCTCCCAACGCCATTGCCTATGTGTACTCCTTTTTGAAGCTGTTACAAGCTTAGGGGATACCATGGACTCTGACGTTGTTCAGGAGTTTGTTCAGTTGGATGATGGTACCAGGGTACGTCTGGCTTTACGGTCGAAGACGAGGAAGGTCATGTTCTCGGGAGCGAGTAGCTCCCACTCTGACTGGAGGGATTACTATTTCTTTGTCAGAGGTGATTTGGGAATCCCTCTGACGCCCGGGATGTGCCCCCCTGAGTTCTTTAGGGATGTGAAGTGGGTGGCAGTGCAGGAAACCCTGAGGAATTTGGAGAAGTTGAAGGGGCAGAGCTGGCCCTTGAAGGATTTTCTTAGGCATGTAAAGAATGATGTTTTTTTACATGCCAAGGCGTTGGGGTACAACATCTTGAAGGAAGTCACCTCCCCTCTTGGCGTAGTTACCATGAGGAGAGCCAGGAGGGGGGCACCCTGCCACCCAACTCAGCAAAGAAGTATTTGTGGAAAGGGGAGGAGAAGAAATAAGGGTTCCAGAGCCAGTCTGTGGCGGAGCCGTTGACGATGTGGTGTCCTCTCCTAAGGATACTTCAGACGATAAGAAAATATTGGCTGAGCTGGGTTATACAAGAAAAGGTAAGGAACCCATGCCAACCGTTAAACCCTAGGCAATCCTCAAAGGTAGTACATGGGTTGTCATAGGGGAGAAGAAGGAAGGGGATAAGGCCGACGAAGGCTAAGAAAAGGAGAAAGTGGAGGGACCTTGCCTGGCACTGGTCCCCCTGGAGGTCTATAGAGAAAAGAGGGATTCCTCCGAGAACACAGAATCTGAGCCCCCACAAAAGAAGGCGAGGAGTGCAGAGCGGAGGGGTTTTGCTGCCAGGGAAGAGCATGACTGGCAGCGAAGTGTAGAGCCCCCTTATAGCACCAATTTTAGTGGAGTCTTTGGGGATATAGGTGTGACGCTGGCGGTGAGGACGACAGGGGTTGATCGAAGAATGACAGTCCTCACTGTGCCATCTGAGAATAAGGGTCAAGTCTATCGAGAAGAGGTATGTCTGGCCCTAGGAAGCGGTCTGGTAGCCCAAGATATAGAGGAGAAGATAGAAGCAACCTTCACTCCAAATCTGTACTCGGGAATGACCAACAGGGTAGCCACGGTAAGGATTCCTTTTCAGGCTCTCTTATCCGCTTTTAATCCTGTGTGCTGATTTATTTTGTGCTTGCTTGTAGGTTCTCGCTCGCTTGCCTTTGGCTCTGAACAAGGCTCTGAGGACTGAGGAGCAGGTGCTGGAGCAGGGGTCTCGGCTCATCAGAAGGATGAAGAGATAGAGGCCCTGAGGACCGAGCTTAAGGTGAGGTCTTCAGAGCTTGACGCCATCGAGGGGGACAAGGCCAAGTTGCTCGAAGAGAGGAATGGGTTGCAAGAGGAGAAGGCCAAGCTGCAGAAGGAACTTACAGCCCATCAGTCCGCCTTGGTCGCCGCAAAGGCTGACAATAAAGTCCTGCAGGGGAAGCTCGCTGAAGCCGTCGAACGGCAGGAAGCCCTTGTCGCTGAGAAGTCCATTGCTGCTGTGGAAGCTTACAAGATTAGTCTTCCCTGCAGGAAGCTAAGGTTAGAAGGGATCAGATGCTCATGGGAGGGAATGACTTCCACTTTAATTCAAGGGGGGAAGGTTACTGTCACCGAACTTGAAGAAGTGGATCATTTCCCTTGCATGGCTGCTGATCCTACTTACAAGGAAGAGGGTTTTGACCTGTCTGGCGAACTCATCCATCGAGTATTTAGACTTTTGGATAGGATCGACAGAGGGTAACTCATTTTCTTTGTAAGAAGAGTGAATTGTAATCTTTTTTTAAAAATAATAATAGAAAAAGTGTCTTCCATACCTGTTTTATTTTGATGTGTATGTAACGAATAGGTACCTTTGTATGAATTCGAGATATTCTGAACAGTTCTAAAAGAAGGCCTCTTAATAAGATAATAATGAGTTTTCGAACCGTCTGATAGCTCAAATTCAACTTTGAAACTCCCTGAAATCCATAAGGGATAATGATAACAAGAAGGATTCTGCCCAGGAGGGTTTATATGACCCAATGCCAAAAGGACTTTCGTCTTAAAACATCGTACATGATGTTTGTACTTTTGAGCAAGGGCTGACCTCGGGAATTCCCTTCATTAGGGTTGTAGATACTTCTTTGTAAACCTGCACAGGGAAGAAGTAATAATAATAGTGGAGATCCTGCCTAGGGGGAGTTATCTGACCCAATGTCAAAAGGACTTGAGCTTCTGAAACATCATGTACAATGTTTGTACTTAAGGCAAGGGCTGACCCTCTTGGAATGGCAGATATCCTAGTGGGAAGCGAGGACACCCTGCTTAGGGGGAATTTGTATAGGAAGTCAATATCAGGGTCTGCCCTAAGGTTACGAGCAGGCCTTCAGACCTTCCGTTGGCCAGATGGGCTTACGGAAGGGTCCCAGATGTTTGTAGGAAACTCTGCCTGCCAGGCGCTGCTAGGCTTGGTGATCACCGTATAGTGAAGGTTAGTGAGTACCATCGTGTGCGAGGTTCGGAACCTCGGGTACGATGATCGAGATTTGAGTTTTTAGATCATACCTGAGCGACGCTTAGGTCGACGTGAGTATCTCAATATACAAGGACATTGGAGATGCATTCCAGAATAATACAGAGAAATCCAGGTTTCCAGAGAATAATCCCAGAATTTGATGATTAAATCCTGTGTAAATGAATTTTTGAATGAATCTATACAAATGAATAACTTATGAGCACCAAGATGGATTGCTATCAGAATCTTAGGCATAGAATTTCTTTAGGTCATCCCCACTCCAAGTTCTGGGGAGCTGGATGCCTTTAGAAGTCATGAGGTAGTACTCATTTGGTCCAGCAACCTCGCGCATGATGTAAGGTCCTTCCCAATTCAGCTCAAGCTTGCGAACCCCCAAATTGCTGCCGGCGAGAAGTCGCCACTTGAGGACTAAATCTCCCCTTATGAAGGTTCTGGGGTTAACCTTTCGGTTGTAATATTGTTCTATTCGTCGCTTATGCTCTAGGCACTTTAATGTAGCCAATTCTCTTTTTTGTTCTAGAAGGTCCAGATTGACCCTTCGTGAATCATCATTTTCATCCATCCAAGTTTGCAAAGCCTCGGGTTCGAAGTTGGTTGCGGCCTCTATTCTGGGGGAGAGGTGCTCTAGCTCAACTGGTATGACAGCGTCAATTCCGAATGAGAGGGAGAAAAGAGACTCTCGAGTAACCTCGGAAGGAGCCATATTGTAAGCCTAGAGAGCTCCTGGTAATTCTTCCGGCCAATGGGTTTTTACCTCGTCTAGGCGTTTCTTCAAAATGTTCAGGATTTTCTTGTTGGCAGCTTCTGTCTGTCCGTTGGTATGTGGATGCCACATAGAGGCGTACTTGAGATTGATCTGGTGCTCTCCGCAGAAATAATATATCCTATGATTGGCGAATGGGGTGTCATTATCTGTGATAATCACCATTGGTATGCCATACCTGCAGACGATGTTGGCCCAAAGGAAGCTTTCAACATTCTAAGCATTGGGTTGAGTGAGTGGCTTAGCCTCAATCCACTTTGTGAAGTAATCAACTGCGACGAGTATCCACTTGTAGTTCTTTATGGTCGTAGGCATTGGGCCTAGAAAGTCTAGCCCCCAGACAGCAAAGGGCCAAGATGAATTAATAGGTTTAAGATAACCCGCAGGCTGCCTCTGCATGTCAGCATAGTATTGACATTGAGAACACTTCTCCACAAATACTTGAGCGTCCTTGTGGATATTGGGCCAGAAGAATCCTTGGCGTAGGATTCGCATAACCAGGCTTCTGCCACGGGCATGTATTTCGCACTCCCCTCGGTGTACCGCTTCCATGATCTTTAGGGCCTCTTCTGGTCTTAAACACCTAGTGAGAGGTTTGGCATAAGATCTTCTGTAAAGCTCTCCGTCAACGAGGGTGTATTTGGCGCAAACAAGTTTTAGCTTCTGTGCCTCTTGTCTGTCTTCCGGCTGAGTCCCATTTTTCAGGTAACTTAGGATTCTGTCCATCCAGCAGGGTGGTTGCTCTTCGGAAGAAACTTCGGTGCATTCAAAGCTGGGCCTTTCAAACACCTGGGTCCGACGGAGGTCGGGGAGCCCCTCCTTCGCAAGCCGATCCGCCACTTGGTTCTCTTCCCGAGGTATGTGTGTCAAGGAGAAATCTTCGAATTGAGAGATCAAGGGTCTGGCCAGCTGCGGATATTTTCTTAACACCTCGTCCTTTGTTTCAAATAGGCGGTTCACCTGATTGACGACCAACTGGGAATTGCTGAATACTTGTACGCGCTTCACGGCTATGCTAAGCGCAAAGTTGAGTCCCGCAATGAGGGCCACATATTCTGCTTGGTTGTTCATCGCTTTGAACTGAAGTGTTACCGCTTGATGTACTGTAGCCCCCATTGGGCTAGTTAGTAGGATCCCAGCCCCCTGGGACTGTGATCCGGATGCGCCTTCAACATGGAGGGACCAGAGGTCTACTAGGGACCTGGCAAGTGGAGGCTATGAAGTAGAAAATTCAGCGACAAAGTTTGCCAGGGCTTGAGCCTTGATGGCTGTTTGTGGGACAAACCTGATATCGTACTCACCCAGTTCAATAGACTATTTGAGTAATCTTCCTGAAACCTCGGAGGTGCGTAGTATCTTCAGTAGTGGTTGATCTGTGACAACTTGTATAGTATGGGATTGGAAATAAAGTCATAGCTTCCTGGCAGTCGTCAGGAGGGCCAGAGCAAGCTTTTCCATAGTAGGATACCGACTTTCAATGTCTAGGAGCATATGACTGGTATAGAAGATAGGATGTTGTACCCCCTTCTCGCTATCTAGGAGGACTGCTGAGACCGTAGTGTCAGATACTCCCAAATAAAGAGATAGGACCGCACCTTCCTTTAGCGCTACTAAAATCGGAGCTGAGGTAAGATATTTCTTCAGCTCTGTAAAGGCTGATTCGCACTCGTCGGTCCATTCCCCTTTTTTGTTGTTGCGCAGGCACCGAAAGAATGGGGAACATCGCTCACCAGCTTTTGAGATGAATCTGCCCAGGATGTTGATCCACTCTGCCAGTTTCTGGATCTCTTTGGCTGTCTTTGGGGAGGGCATGCTCAGGATGGCCGATATTTTGTCAGGATTAGCCTCTATCCCCCTGGCGGAGACCAGGTATCCTAAGAATTTTCTTTTGAGATGAAAGGACACTTAGCAGGGTTAAGCATGAGGTTGTACCTTCAGAGGGTATCAAGCGCTCCCTGAGATCACTAAGGTGCTCTGTCAAGGTTTTGCTTTTGACCAGAATATCGTCTATGTAAGCTTCGAGATTCCTTCCTCTCTGGTCCTTGAAGACGGCATCAATCATACGTTGGTATGTGGCACCGACATTTTTGAGACCAAATGACATGATGTTGTAGCAATAAGTGTCGTAATCAGTAATAAAAGTTGTCTTCTCCTTATCTTCCTTGGCCATCCAGATTTGATGATACCCAGAGAAAGCATTTAGGAAACTCATAATCTCATACCCGACGGTTCGATCCACCATAGTATCGATGCGGGGGAGAGGATAAGTATCTTTAGGGCAGGCCTGATTTAATGCTCTGAAGTCTACGCACATTCTCCAATTCCCACTGGCCTTCTTCACCATAACGACGTTAGTTAGCCATCGAGGGTATTGGACTTCCCTGATGTAACCGGCCCCCAGCAACTTGCTAATCTCTTCCGTGATGGCATCCTGCCTCTCCCCTGCCATTACTCTCTTCTTTTGTGCAATGGGGGAGATGGCCTGAGATCAGTATACATTCAAATGGTGTTCGTCTTTAGAAGACCATGCAAAGATATCAGTATACTCCGAAAGCAAGGCAATAACTGCCGCATGCTGCTTGTCATTCAGATAAGATGAACATTTACAATTTTGGAAGAGTCTTCACCCCCTAAGGCTACGTTGATGACCACTTCCTGCGGTATGATCGGTTGAGATTCTCTGAGATCCATTTGATCGACTACAAGCTGTGCCGCTATTTGAAAACAGCAGGTAGCTTGCCTAGCGTCTCCTCTGATGGTAACAATGCCGCTGGAGGTCGGAAACTTTGTGCACAGGTGGGGCGTGGAAATCACCATCCCGAAGAAGTTTAGAGTTGTCCTCCCTAGGATGGCGTTGTAGCCCGATTTAGCCCTGATGACTGCGAAGTTGACCATGCTCATAGCGTGACCATTGTCATCACCAAAAGAGATGGGTAGAGTGATGAATCCCAGAGGTTGGACCCTTTCTCCAAAAAAACCGAGCAAGGTGGTCCCAGCGCGAAGGAGGTTCGCCTCTTTGAGTCCCATCTGGAGGAAGGCGGACTCAAACAGGATGTCAGCGGCGCTCCCAGAGTCGAGGAGCACCCGCCGGACATCAAAATCTGCGAAACGGGCAACGACCACTATCGGGTCGTTGTGTAGGTTTTCTTGCTGGGGCAGATCTTTGCTGCAGAAAGTAAGAGGAATAGATGAGGCATGTTGCTCAGAAATACCGCCAACTTCAGTTGCTTGGCGGTGAGCGATTGGGTCAATGCTAAAGATAGCATTGATTGTGCTGGTGGCCGGAGGGTAAGGGCGCCCTTGCTGACTAGGTCCTGTAGATAGTGAGGTCTTAGTGGGGGCTTCAGCAACCTCGGGGGCCTTTCTCTTCTGGGTGGCAGTGAAGGTTGGCACCATCTGCATGAACTCTTCGAGCTTGCTCTGATTCATCAGTTTCTCTAGTAAGGTTCTGAGACCTCGGCACTTGTGAAGCCTGTGCCCATAGTTCCCATGGAACTCGCAGTAGTCGTTAGGATCCACTCCGGGCGGTGGCGCCGGCCTGGGTCCGGCATGTCGGATCCATCCCTGCTTGACAGCTGTCGCATAAACCTCAGAGAGTGGCTGAGAGAGGAAAAGCTTTGGAGGAAGGGCGCGCCAAGGTTTTTCCTCATCTCTATCATGATGCCTGGCCGCACGTATCCTCGTGGCCGAGGGTTCAGCATCTCGCTGTTTCCTCTTGTTTCTTTCCTGCTTAATCCCAGGAGCGCCCGTGGGGGAGGACTCAGCATCCCCGAGAAGCACAAATTGACTGACCCTAGCTACCAGTTCTGGCTAGCTCCGAGGTTTAGCCAGCTATAGGGATTTGGATAGGTCCCCTACCTTGAGTCTTTTTCGGAAGTTGTGCATGGCCACTGTAGGCTCTACATCTTCAGCTTCTGCTACAGCGGCAAAGAAGCGGTTGGTATAATCCCGGAGGCGTTCTCTCTCACCTTGCTTGATGTTGGCAAGTACCATGTCAAAGACGACCATACGAGTCCGGCCGATGAAACAGGGTATCAACTCCCACTTCAAATGTTCGTAAGAGGAGATGTGACCCCTGGGCAGTTTGATGAACCAGCTAAACGCTGCCCCCTTCAGAGTGTTGGCCAGGAGGTGACACCTTGTGGCTTCGTCCTGCTGGCGATAATGGACGGTGGCCTCAAACCCCTGCACATGCTCGCGGGGATCTGTCACACCCCTGTAAACCTCCGGTCTGGGAGGCCTGAAGACCTCTGGGATTTGGGCTAGACGGATGGCATCAGAAAAAAGGAGCATTTTCGTCCATCGGCCCGAAGAAGGGGTCAGGCCCATGATGAGGGGCCTGAGCGCCCCGAAAGAGGGGGTCTCTGCCGGCGAGGAAAGGAGGAAAAGCAGGTGGGAGAAAAGCGGGTAGTGGTAGTGGACAAGGTGGGAGTGAGTTTTGGCGAGCCCCTTGGAGGCGGAAATGACGTCTGGGTGGTCTGGAGGAACCAGAAGATTGGACGGAGGGCGCTGGGACTAGAGGTGCCGGTGCGGGAGCTCCAGCGGCCGGAGGAGGTGGAACAGGGATCGCTGCTACCAGCGAAAGTAACTCTGGGGTCACTGCGACCGGCAGAGGAGGTGCAGGAAGTGCCGCAACAGGCGGGAGAGGAACAGGAGTCGCCGCGACCGGTGGGGGAGGAAGCACAGTACATACCGGTTGAGTCTGTCTGAGGATCACAGCCTGCTGGGCTGTAAGACTGGTGACCAAATCAGTAAGATTCGCGAGCATCCTCTGAAGTTCTGAGACACGTGTGCCTCTGGAGGAAGAAGTAGATTCGACGTGACGCTGGAAAGTTGAGGCCGAAACTCTGTCGTCCGGCGGTCGAACAGAGGGTTCCCCCGCATGCACACCGTGGGCCGTAGAGTTGGTTTTGCGCGTTCTGGCCACCATCTTTCCCGTCTCAATGAAAGCACCAGAAGATGTTGACGTAGGATGTGGGGGTCCCAGGAAACACCAAAGAGAAAGAGAGTCTCGAAAGACGGCGGCGCGCAAAGGGATGAGCCTGTCAGTGAAGGCTCAAAGAGAGAATCAGTTCAGAGCATCCAGAGAAACACACAGGGGTTTAAGGTGGTTTAGGGAGATTATCCCCTACGTCCACCGAACGATCAGTGAAGAAGTTTCACTAATGAAGAAAAATAGCCTTCAAGGCTTGTACAGTATTTTAGAAAGAAGAAAAGAAGGAAGGAGAGGGAGCTCCTCAGTTGGGGCTCTGTTACAGTAAGAGTGTGGGAGCCTCTCTTGTGTCTGTCTGTCTGTTTTTTTTCTCTCTCGCTCTCCCTCACATGTGAGGACTGTTTCAGCGGTATTTGTAGCTGTTGGAGTGCGTGACTTTACCCTGGTTTTTTAGAGAAAAGGTGGTGGACAGGCTCTGGGTTTGCGCCGTTTGTCTGCCATCGGAGGGGTCTGCAACTGCGCAGAAAAGTGATATCTTTTAATACTTGGTATTTTTCTGGGGATCCGTGATGGCTGAAGCATGCGGATCCTTGATTTGCGGGCCTTGGAAAAAGGTGTTCTGTACGGGGGGCGGTGCGGTTAGGTGGAGCTGATTGTCATAGGCGTTACTCCGTAACCTCGTGCCCGATGTTATCAGGGGTGTCCTAGGATATCGGGGAACGAGATTAGATTGAACTCTCGTGGCCGAGATTTGACCTGGTCAAAAATCCTGCAAAGTTAAAGAGATGAGTCAGCAAATCATCAATCAAATGGAGGCCAGCCACGTGCCACGTGTACGGTCAGGATGCAGCGCAGGAACCACGTGTTAACAGTTGGAGAGACGTATTCTTGGCTTTTTCGGCGCCTCCTCGCGAATAAGCGGTCTTCTTGCGCCCGCCTGACCTGGTTGAGCAGAACCCCCAGCTTCAGGAAGTTTGTCCCGAACAAACCCAGCGATGCCTAAGAACATGGTCATCGCCACACCAGCTCTCTTGGGATCAACAGGAGAACCGTCCGATGCTCCACAGGTATTTATAGTTTCCACAAGCCCACGTGGCACTCGAGCACGCGCATCAATACGCTTCACAACAATCGGGGGGACATGTTGCATCTGGATTCACGCTCAATCATCTGGACCACACATGTGGAAGCTTACGTGGCATTAACGACACGACTATTCGGCGTCGAACATGAGGCGTATCACCCCGAACAGCAGATGCCGAAGAGACCGAGACGAACAACAGGGCCCAGAACTGACCAGCGCCTGGCGAAGTATCGGTGACCGTACTGCTTTCGAAAAATATGGGCTCTCTCGCCGTCAGACCGTACCGTTCGTACATTGTACAGCAAAGGCCAGGGCGTGGCCCCCCTACAGACATTGATGGTCTGTCACTGGAGCTGAAGCTCATTCTTCTGAAATGACTCTACAGAACAGACCATGATATAAATACCTCACTATAACGAGAAAAGAGCCTCCAGGCTGAACCCAAAACTTCTACCTCAAATCCCTCAGCTTTCTCATTGTAATCCAAAAAAAAAAGATTGATTCTAGTGATTTTTTAAGCCTCCCCGAAAGGAGCCGTAGTTTTTCCGCTCAACCGGTTTTTCACGTAAAAAATCTGATTATTTCTCGTCATAACAGTAATGAAAGAACCAAAGTGTAACTATGAATAAACTTTAAGGGCTTATCAATAATTTTTTTTTTAAAAAAGAAATGAAAATAGATTTTATTAATTAATAAATTTAATTGGTTGATGTAAATTAATGCTCACTATTGTTTCTACACTTGATTTCTTACGTCACATATATACATTAAACATATGTTAATTGAAAAATTTGTGCAATTAGATGTGATTTTAAATTAAATAATTTCATGATTTTATGTCATTAGAAATTTGAGTTGAGTTTAGTTTAAATAAATATGATTTTTAATTTAAACAAATAAATATTTTATGGTTTGAATATAAATGCTTAGTCTAGAAATTATATTGATTGAATTTAATTTGAATTGATTAAAATTTAAATTAGTAATTAAATTGAAGCTACAAGCTCAATATGTGGAATGAAAAATGTTTATCTATGCGGTAATGGAGGCAAAGCAAAATTTCGGTGTATCCTGCAATTCGGCTGGCCGCATATTGTTATTTGAGTGAATAGTCGCATAGAGTTTTAAGAACGAGATTTTCGTACGGAAATATTTCCGTTTGCCCCAAAATCCGTGGATTATACATCTGGGTTTTTGGCCAGTCGCACGATATTATTTGTGCAGGCAATCGCATAGAGATTAAATCCTCTGTTTCGTGCGGGACTCTGCACACATACTGCGATTTAGTGCAGCCTCTTCAGTAGGCACGTGGGCTAATTATGCTAAGAATAAGATTAACGTTTGCGGGTAAATTGCACTACAGTCCCTCCGATTCATACTGCATTACAAATTGGTCCTAAAACTTAAAAAATTTTAATTTAAGTCCTCATATTGCATCTGCACTGTAGTTAGGTCTCTAACCATGATATATATAAATAATCTTCTATTAAATTATAAAATTATTAATAAAAAAATGACATCTAATTGTTATAACATCTAGATTAAATAACATAACACTAAAATAATAACGAACCAAATGCCCCCTTAATGTTATTTTTGTTGATGTAGGATGTGGGGGTCCCAGGAAACACCAAAGAGAAAGAGAGTTTCGGGAGACGACAGCGTGCAAAGAGGTGAGCCCGTTAATGAAAGCTCAAGGAGAGAATCAGTTCAGAATATCCAGAGAAACACACAGAGGTTTAAGGTGGTTCAGGGAGAAAATCCCCTATGTCCACCGATCGGTCAGCGAAGAAGTTTCGCTAATGGAGAAAAGGTAGCCTTGAAGGCTTGTACAGTGTTGTTTAGAAGAAAAGAAGAAGAAGAAGAAGAAGGAGAGCTCCTCAGTTGGGGCCTCTCTACAATGAAAGTTAGGCAATTTCTGTTCTAGTTGTTCTTCGATCCCTCTCTATGTGTCCTCCTCCTCCTTTGTTCTGGTGAACTGTTCAGCGGTATTTGTAGCTGTTGGAGTGTGTAGCTTCACCCTGATTTTTCGGAGAAAAGGTGATGGACAGGCTCTGGGTTCACGCCATTTGTCTGCCACCGGAGAGGCCTGCAGTTGTGAAAGGAGGACGATATCTTTTAATACTGATACTTCTTCTGGGGATTCGTGATGGCTGGAGCATGCAGATCCTTGATTTGCGGTTCTGGGAAAGGGTGCTTTGTACGGGGAGCAGCGCGGTTAGGTGGAGTTGATTGTGACAGGTGCTGCTCCGTAACCTCGTGCCCGATGTTATCAGGGATGGTCCTGAGATATCGGGAACGAGGTTAGGTTGAACCCTCATGGCCGAGGTTTGACCTTGTCAAAAGTCCTGCAAAGTCAGAGATGAGTGAGCAAATCAATCAATCAAATGGAGGTCAGCCAGGCGCCACGTGTACGGTCAGGATGCAGCGCAGGAACCACGTGTTAACATCAGCCCCCCGCATTGTCAGGGCGCGAATATTAATATGGGTCCTGGAATGCGAACCGTCGCGAGGGTGGATGCGCTGCCCAAGGCCTACAAGGATAAGATGGGGGTGGCGCCCGCCGATTCGTATCCTTGCGCCTTCACACTGAAGTTTTCCCCTACAAGAGAGAGATTGTTAGAGAGAAGATGGCGGAAGAAGGAGAATGGACCGCCCTGGCGAGCATTTTAAAGAAGAAGAGAGCAGGCAGGGCTCCGGCTGAGGCTCCCCATCAGGAGAAGAAGAGGCCGGAAGTGCTGCCTGAAAAGATGCTGCGGAAGGAGGTGCCGACATACACCGGGGCGGCTTCTAGTGAAGAAATGGGAGCCCCGACAGTCAAGGTCGCCGGCGTTCTGGCGCAAGTGGTGGAGTCTGTGCAGGAGTCGGTGAGCACGGAGGATGTTGAGGTGGTGGTGATTTCTGATTCTCCTGCCAAATCGCCTTCAAAGGCTAGGGAGATGAGGGAGGTGATCTTGGTGGGCGAAACACCTGCAGGAGAGAGGCTGGCGCCGGGGAAGATCTTGCTCAAGGATGAAGAGATTGAGTGGCTCCTTCCTGGGTTTGGAGCCTCTTCTAGAGATGTGAGGGAGTCACCCCTGGTGGTTTGTAGACCTACTTCCCTTGGTGTCCCAGTCCTTGCTTCTGAGAAGAAAAGGAAACCCCTCCTCCTTTCTCTTCCTCCATTGAGCCCCCGAAATAATGAGGAGAAGGAAGAGAAGGATAAGAAGGGTGAGCAAGAGGAAGGCCGTAAGATGGAAGAGGTGGCTAAGGGAAAGAAGGGGGAGTCCCTTCTCACTGCTTCTGTAGGCGCTCCTGGTATTGAAGGGCCAGGAGGCAAGATGGAGGAGGTGATTAAGGAGAAGGGAAAGGTCCTCCCAGCTGCTTCCAGCTCCATCTTCGGTACTGAAGGGGCCTGGAGTATGCTGGGAGACAGATTATTCGAGATAAGGAGGGAAGATGAGGAGATTTTGGGGAACACCTCTAAGGTTCTAGAGGTGGTAAGATCTCTGAAGTGCAAGGAGGAGGTGGAGGCCCGCTACCTTCAGAGGATAAGGGAGTTGGAGGGTGCTTTGTCTCAAGTTACAAAGCACTCTCTGAGTGATCAAAAGGAGGAGCTAGGGAAGTTGCACCAATTGGAGGGTAAGTTGGCTTCCCTAGCCCTGGTCAATACGGAGTGGGCCAACAAAAGTGAGATTGCTAGGAGAGAATTCCATCACAGTCTAGCGGATGTGAATCAGGCCCACTCTGCCCACGTCGAAGACCTCCAAAAAAGAATAAGAGACTTGGATGATGAGAGGGAGGCTTTGAGAGAGGAAAGAAGGAGGCTAAGGGAGGAGCTTGCCAAGGTCAGAGAGGCTTCGTCGGGGGCGAAGGAGGCGGTCTTCAAAGTTCGCCACCGGGAGGAGTTGTTGAAGTCTGAGGTCCACTCCCTCCGGGCCTTAGTGGAAAATAGCTCTGGGTGGCGAGGACGACATATAGAGGATTTGGGAGAAGTGGTGAGGAGGGCGGTGAAGATCGTCAGCGCCTCACCAGTGAGTCAGCACGTGAAGAGCCAGGTCGCTTTTGACGTTCTCCTGTAAACATTGGTTGATGCAAGTATCTTGAACCAGGAGAACATCAGAAGCCCAGCGGTTCTTCCCTTCTGTGGTCCTAAGGGACCAGATAGGTTCTTCGACGTCAGGAGCCACTGCCTAGAAGAGATTCCTCCACCAAGGTCCTACGCAAGTTGGGGGCATCAGCCAGCTCCTCCCCGGAGGAGTCCTGAAGAAGGCCATACCACTCCTTCTGAGACCAGATGGTTGGGACGAACGCCCCCTCCCCCAGTCCAGCAGCAGGGTCAGCCGAGGAGCTAGAAGTGACCTGTCCCCATCCTCAACCAGCTCCTCAGCCTTATAGGGAGATCCTCTTCCTTTGCAGCACTTGAAGGATCTATTTCTCAAATAGATAACCCCAAGATGAAATTTAGGGAAGAGGTGCTCTCAAAGAGGAGGGGTCCTTTGGCCAGGAGATCAGGGTTACCACTCCAGGTGTCTAAGTTCTGAAGCCTTGTATTTTTCTTTGTTTTTTTCTGTACTCATGAGAGAAATATGTGAGGATAAAGAAAAATGAGTTTGTAACAAGTTTTATCTTAATGAAAATATATTTTTCTTTTCAAAAACTTGCTATGAATGAATCCTTGTACAAGGAAAAGAATGACCATCCCTTGAACCTTCGTGCATGGTAGTTAACTATCGTGGACGACATACGACAAAATGGGGAGAAGCGATACATTGATTTTTGTGCATCGCTTCGAGACCCGTGCGCCATTTCAATTTTTGGGATTGTCAGAGAGTACGAGCGGTCCGATGGAGCCCGTGCACTTATCAAGGAGATCAGACGGTCAGAAGGTGAAAGGGCACAACTGTTTCCCTTTAAGAGGGAGAACTTGCTCGAGGAGCAGCTGACGTGCCTTTTCACCCTCAAATCCTAAGAGAAAAAGAGAGACCGTTCCGCCCTTAATGAATCTTAACTATGGGAGGAGGAGAGATCGAGTGGGTCGAGCAAGCCGTCCAGTTCCACAAAGATTCCAGCTATCAGGAGTCTCTCCTGATAGAGGAAGAGGTGCTCAACACCACCAGGGGTTTTAGAGGAAACCCTAACCTGACGATCATCCCCCCTTCCGCCGACCTTTGACCGAACCGGCCCCCCCTAGGGGGCTGTCTACGCTTACCGTGCTCAAGTGGAGTATGGCCTGCTATTGCCACCGCAGCCGGAGTTTAGGGAGATCCTGAACTCCTTCCAGCTCGTTCCCGCACAACTCTCCCCCAACGCCATTGCCTACGTGTATTCCTTCCTGAAGCTGTTGCAAGCTCAAGGGATACCGTGGTGTAACATCCCGTGATCTCATTGTAGAGGTATTGTCCGCTTTGGCTTTAGGAAAACTGCGTACTTGAGTGCTTCCCAGGAGGTCACCCATCCCAGTACTACTCCAGCCCAAGCACGCTTAACTACGAAATTTTCCATCAGTAGCCTCACGGTTTTGCCCCAAAAGGCGCCTCTACTATTTG
>KZ451951.1:2781439-2838684 GCA_002786265.1 Apostasia shenzhenica
CAAATAGTAGAGGCGCCTTTTGGGGCAAAACCGTGAGGCTACTGATGGAAAATTTCGTAGTTAAGCGTGCTTGGGCTGGAGTAGTACTGGGATGGGTGACCTCCTGGGAAGCACTCAAGTACGCAGTTTTCCTAAAGCCAAAGCGGACAATACCTCTACAATGAGATCACGGGATGTTACACGTGGACCCTAACGTTGTTCAGGAGTTTGTTCAGTTGGATGATGGTGCCAGGGTACGGGGGGTGTCTGGCCTTGCCGTCGAAGACGAGGAAGGCCATGTTCTCGGGAGCAAGTAGTTCTGACTCTGACTGGAGGGACTACTATTTTTTCGTCGAAGGTGATTTGGGGATCCCTTTGACGCCTAGGGTGTGCCCTCCTGAGTTCTCTGGTGACGTCAGGTGGGTGGTAGGGCAGGACACCCAAAGGAACTTGGAGAAGTTGAAGGGGCGGAGCTGGCCCTTAAAAGATTTTCTGAGACATGTAAGGAATGATATATCCTTACATGCCAAGACGTTGGGATACAACGTCTTGAAAGAACTCGTCCCCCCTTCCGGCGTAGTTATGATGAAGAGGGCTAGGAGGGGGCACCCTCCTGCCACCCAACTCAGCAAGGAGGCTGCTGCGGAGGGGGAAGGAGAACAAGTAGGGGTTCCAGAGCTGGTCTGCGGCGGAGCCGTCGTCTATGTGGTATCCTCTCCTGAGGATGCCGCAGACGACAAAAAGACACTAGCTGAGCTTGGTTACACAGGGAAAGGTAAGGAACCCATGCCAGCCACCAAGCCCCAGGCAATCCCTAAGGGTAATGCAGGGATTGTCATAGGGGGAAAGGGGGAAGGCAATAAGGCCGCCGCAGGCCAAGAGCAAGAGAAGGTGGAGGGACCCTGCCTTGAGTTGGTTCCTGAGGAGATCTATGGAGAAAAGAGGGGTTCCTCTGGGAATTTAGAGTCTGAGCCCCCACAAAAGAAGGCAAGGAGTGCAGAGGAGGGGGGTTTCGCTGCCAGGGAAGAGCATGACTGGCAGAGAAGTGTAGAGCCCTCCTATAGCACAAACTTCGTTGGATTCTTTGAGGACGACCGAGGAAGATAGAAGATTGACCATCGTCACTGTGCCATCTGAAAACAAAGGTCGAGTTTACCGGGGAGAGGTAGGCTTGGCCCTTGGGAGCGGCCTGGTGTCCAAGGATCTGGAGGAAAAGATGGAGAGCACCTCCACACCAGACTTGTACTCAGGATGTGCAAACAGAATGGCCATGGATTGATGGATTAGGGCGGAAGTTTTACTTTAATGTGTATGTAATGAACAGGTACCTTTGTATGAATTTGAGATGTTCTGATTGGTTCTAGAAGAAAACCCCTTAATAAGATAATAAAGAGCTTTTTGAACCATATGATAGCTCAAGTTCAAATTTGAAATGCCTTGACTGTGGTTCTGAGAGAAAAACTCCTTAATAAGATAATAAAGAGCTTTTGAACCATATGATAGCTCAAGTTCAAACTTGAAACTCCCTGAAATCCATATAGATAAAGGATAATGATAACAGGAAAGATTTCGCCCAGAAGGGGTTATCTGACTCAATGCCAAAAGGACTTTCGTCTTAAAACATCGTGCACAATGTTTGTACTTTTGGCATGGGCTGACTTCGGGGATTCCTTCATTAGGGTTGTAGATACTTCTTTGTAAACCTGCACAGGAAAGAAGTAGTAATAATAGTGGAGATCCTGCCTAGGGGGAGTTATCTGACCCAATGCCAAAAGGAGTTGTTCGTCTGAAACATTGTGTACGATGTTTGTACTTGAGGCAAGGGCTGACCCTCTTGGAATGGCAGATCCTAGTGGGAAGCAAAGGCACCTTGCTTAGGGGGGACCTGTATCGTAAGTCGATATCAGGGACTGCCCTAAGGTTACGAGCAGGCCTTCAGACCTTTCGCTGGCCAGATGGGCTTATGGAAGGGTCCTAGATATTTGTAGGAAACCCCGTCTGCCAGGCACAACTAGGCTTGGTGATCACCATATAGTGAAGGTTAGTTACTGTGGGATCATTGCGCGCGAGGTCCGGAACCTCGGGCACGATGATCAAAATGAGTTTTGAGACCATACCTGAGCGACGCTTAGGTCGATACGAATATCTCAGTATGTATTTACAAATGTAGGATTCATTTATAAGAACTCTGGAGTCTGAGAAATAACCTTTAGGATAGCATATAAAGAAATCCAAATGTCTGAAGAATATCCCAGAACTTCTTGATTGATTTAGTGTAATAAATTTTCGAATGAATCTGTACAGAATGAATGACGTATAAGGAGTATCAAGATGAACTGCCCTTAGTCTTTAGGCGTAAAATTTCTTTAGGTCGTCCCCACTCCAACTTCTGGGGATCTGAATGCCTTCAAAAGTCATGAGGTAGTACGCATTTGGTCCAGCAACCTCGCGCACGATGTAAGGACCTTCCCAATTTGGCTCAAGCTTGGGAACCCCCAAATTGCTGCCGGCGAGAAGTCGCCGCTTGAGGACTAAATCTCCCCCCGTGAAAGTTCTGGGGTTAACCTTCCGGTTGTAATATAGTTCTATTCGTCGCTTGTGCTTCAGGCGCTTCAGTGCGGCCAATTCTCTTTTTTGTTCTAGGAGATCCAGGTCAACCCTTCGTGAATCATCATTTTCATCCACCCATGTTTGTAAAGCCTTGTGTTCAAAGTTAGCTGCAGTTTCTACTCTGGGGGAGAGGTGCTCCAGTTCAACTGGTATGACAGCATCCATCCCGAACGAGAGGGAGAAAGGGGACTCTCGAGTGACCTCGAAAGAAGCAGTATTGTAAGCCCAAAGAGCTCCTGGTAATTCTTCCAGCTAGCGGGCTTTGGCGTCGTCTAGGCGTTTCTTCAGAATGTTTAGGATGTTCTTATTAGCGGCCTTCGCCTGACCGTTAGTATGAGAGTGCCAAACAGATGCGTATTTGAGATTGATTTGGTGTTCTCCGCAGAAATCATGAATCCTCTGATTGACGAATGGAGTGTCATTATCTGTGATAATCACCATTGGTATGCCATACCTGCAAACAATGTTGGCCCAAAGGAAACTTTCGATATTTTGGGCAGTGGGTTGAGTAAGCGGCTTAGCTTCAATCCACTTTGTAAAGTTGTCTACTGCAACTAGTATCCATTTGTAGTTCTTCATAGCCGTAGGCATTGGACCTAGGAAATCCAGCCCCCAAATAGCGAAGGGCCAAGATGAATTAATAGGCTTGAGATAACCTGCAGGTTGCCTTTGCATGTCGGCGTAGTATTGACACTGAGAACATTTTTCCACAAACACCTGAGCGTCCTTGTGGATGTTTGGCCAGAAGAATCCTTGACGTAGGATTCTTATAACCAGGCTTCTGCCACGGGCGTGGGTTCCACACTCCCCTCCATGACCTTTTGGGCCTCTTCTGGTCTTAAACACTTGGTGAGGGGCTTGGCATAAGATCTCCTGTAGAGCTCCCCATGGATGAGGGTGTACTTGGCACAAACAAGTTTTAGCTTCTGCGCCTCTTGTCTGTTGTCTGGCTGAATCACAGTTTTTAAGTAATCCAGGATCCTGTCCATCCAGCAGGGTGGTTGCTCTTCAGAAGAAACTTCGGTGCATTCGAAACTGGGCCTTTCGAACACCTTAGTTCGGCGGAGGTCGGGGAGTCCCTCTTTTGCGAGCCAGTCCGCCACTTGGTTTTCTTCCTGGGGGATGTGTGTCAAGGAGAAATCTTCGAACTGGGAAATCAAAGATTTGGCCAACTGCAGATATTTCTTCAATACCTCTTCTTTTGTCTCAAATGTACGGTTCACCTGATTGACGACTAATTGGAAATCGCTGAACACCTGTATGCGCCTTACAGTCATGCTAAGCGCGAAGTTGAGTCCTGCAACGAGGGCCTCATATTCTGCTTGGTTGTTTGTTGCTTTGAACTGAAGTGTCACAGCTTGATGTAGTGTAGCCCCCATTGGGCTGGTTAGGAAGATCCCAGCCCCCTGGGATTGTGATCTGGACGCATTGTCAACATGAAGGGACCAGAGGTTTGCCAGGGACCTGGCAAGTGGCGGCTCTGAAGTAGAAAGTTCAGCGACGAAGTCCGCCAAGGCTTGAGCCTTGATTGTGGTGCATGGGACAAATCTGATATCGTACTCACCCAGTTCAATAGACCATTTGAGCAATCTTCCTGAAACCTCGGGGGTGCGCAGTATCTTCAGTAGTGGTTGATCTGTGACAACCTGGATAGTGTGAGATTGAAAATAAGGCCGTAGCTTTCTGGTAGTCGTCAGGAGGGCCAGAGCGAGCTTCTCCAAAGTGGGATACTGACTTTCGATGTCTAGGAGCATGTGACTAGTATAGAAGATAGGATGTTATTCCCCCTTTTCGCTATCTAGGAGAACTGCTGAGACTGCGGTGTCAGATGCTCCCAAATAAAGAGATAGGACCATTTCTTCCTTCGGCGCTACTAGGATCGAAGCCGAGGTAAGATATTTCTTCAGTTCTGTAAAGGCTGATTCGCACTCGTCGGTCCATTCCCCTTTTTTGTTATTGCGCAGACACTGAAAGAATGGAGAACATCGGTCACAACCTTTTGAGATAAATCTGCCTAAACTGTTGATCCGCCCTGCTAACTTCTGGATCTCTTTGGCTTTCTTTGGGGAGGGCATGTTCAGAATAGCCGATATTTTATCAGGATTGGCCTCTATCCCTCTGACAGAGACTAGGTATCCCAACAATTTTCTCGAAGCCGCGTCGAAGGTACACTTAGCAGGGTTAAGCTTGAGGTTGTACCTTCGAAGGGTATCGAGCGTTTCCCTGAGATCACTAAGGTGCTCTGTCAAGGTTTTGCTTTTGACCAGGATATCATCTACATAAGCTTCAAGATTCCTTCCCCTTTGGCCTTTAAAGACGGCATCAATCATGCGTTGGTAGGTAGCACCAGCATTTTTGAGACCAAATGGCATGACGTTGTAGCAGTAAGTGCCGTAATCAGTGATGAAAGCTGTCTTCTCCTCATCTTTCTTGGCCATCCAGATCTGATGATACCCAGAGAAAGCATCTAGGAAACTCATAACCTCGTACCCGATGGTACAGTCCACCATCGTATCGATACGGGGGAGAGGATAAGTATCTTTAGGGTAGGCCTGATTCAATGTTCTGAAGTCTATGCACATTCTCCACTTCCCATTGGCCTTCTTTACCATAACGACGTTGGTTAGCCATTGGGGGTACTGGACCTCCCTGATGTAACCGGCCCCGAGTAACTTGTTGATCTCTTCCTTGATGGCGTCCTGCCTCTCCCCAGCCATTATTCTTTTCTTTTGTGCAATGGGGGAGACGGCCTGAGATACATTCAAGTGGTATTTGCAGACAACCCTATCCATGCCCGTAACATCTTCAGGAAACCATGCAAAGACATCGATATACTCGGAAAAGCAAGGCGATAACTTTCGCTTGCTCCTTCTCATTCAGATAAGATGAAATATTTATAATTTTGGAAGAGTCTTCACCCCCTAAGGCTACGTTGATGACCCCTTCCTGCGGTATGACCAGTTGGGATTCTCTGGGATCCATTTGATCGACTACAAGCTGCTCTGCTATTTGAAAACAGCGGGTAGCTTGCCTAGCATCTCCTCTGATGGTAACAGTGCCGCTGGAGGTCGGAAACTTCGAACACAGGTGGGGCATGGAAATCACCATCCCGAAGGAGTTTAGAGTTGTCCTCCCTAGGATGGCGTTGTAGCCCGATTTAGCCCTGATGATTGCGAAGTTGACCATGCTCATAGCGTGGCCGTTGTCATCGCCAAAGGAGACGAGTAGAGTGATGAATCCTAGAGGTTGGACCCTTTCACCGAAAAAACCGAGCAAGGTGGTCCCAGCGTGAAGGAGGTTCGCCTCTTTGAGTCCAATTTGGAGGAAGATGGACTCAAACAGGATGTCGGCGGCGCTCCCAGAGTCGAGGAGCACCCGCTGGACATCGAAATCGGCGATGCGGCCAACGGCCACTATCGGGTCGTTATGCATATTGCCTTGCTGGGGAAGATCTCTGCTGTAGAAAGTAAGGGGGATCGATGAGGCGTGTTGCTTAGAGATACCGCCAAATTCGGTTGCTTGGCGGTGAGCGATTGTGTCAATGCTAAAAATAGCATTGATCGTCCTGGTGGCTGAAGGGTAAGGGCGCCCTTGCTGGTTGGGGCCTGTAGATGGCGAGGCCTTAGTGGGGTTTCAGGAACCTTGGGGGTCTTCCCTTTCTGGGCGGCTGTGAAAGTTGACGCCATCTATATGAATTCTTCGAGCTTGCCCTGATTCATCAGTTTCTCCAGCAAGGCTCTGACACCTCAGCACTTGTGAAGCCTGTGCCCATAGTTCCCATGGAACTCGCAGTAGTCGTTGGGATCCACTCCGGGTGGCGGCGCTGGCCTGGGTCTGGCAGGTCGGATCCAGCCCTGCTTGACAGCTCCCGCATAAACCTCAGGGAGTGGCCGAGAGAGGAAAAGCTTTGGAGGCGGGGCGCGTCAAGGCTTTTCCTCCTCTCTATCATGATGCCTGGCCATACGTATCCTCATGGTCGAGGGTTCGACATCTCGAGTTTTCCTCTTGCTCCCCCCCTGCTTAACTCCGGGAGCGCCTGTGGGAGAGGACTTAGCATCCTCGAGAAGCATAAATTTACTGGCCCTGGCCACTAGCTCTGGATAACTCCGAGGTTTAGCCAACTGCAAAGATTTAGACAGGTCTCCCACCTTGAGTCCCTGTCAGAAGTTGTGCATGGCCACTGCAGGCTCTACATCTTCAGCTTCTGCTGCAGCGGCGAAGAAGCGGTTGGTGTAATCCCGAAGTCTTTCTCTCTCGTCTTGCTTGATGTTGGCGAGTACCATGTCAGAGACGACCATCCGGGTCCGGCCGATGAAACGGGCGATTAGCTCCCATTTCAAATGCTCGTAGGAAGAGATGTGACCTCTGAGCAGCTTGATGAACCAGCTAAATGCTGCCCCTTTTAGGGTGTTGGCCAGGAGGTGACACCTCGTGGCCTCGTCCGGCTGGCGGTACCGGACTGCGGCCTCAAATCCTTGCACAAGCTCACAGGAGTCTATCACGCCCCTGTAGACCTCCAATCTGGGAGGCCTGAAGTGCTCTGGGATTGGGGCCAGACGGATGGCGTTGGAAAAAGGAGCATTTCCATCCATCAGCCCAAAGAAGGGATCAAGCCCATGATGAGGGGCCTGAGCGCCTGGAAAGAGGGGGTCTTTTCCGGCGAGGAAATGAGGAAAAGCGGGTGGAAGGAAAGCGGGTTGTGGTAGTGGACAAGATGGAAGCGAGTTTTGGCGAGCCTCCTGGAGGCGGAAAGGACGACTAGGTGGTCTGGAGGAACCAGAAGATTGGATGGAGGGTACTGCGACCGGAGGTGCTGGTGCAGAAATTCCAGCGGTCGGGGGATGTGGAGCTGGGACCGCCGTGACCGGCGGAAGTAATTCTAGGGCCGCCGCGACCGGCGGAGGAGGAATAGGAACCGGAACCGCCGCGACCGGCAAGAGAGGAAGCACGGCACATACTGGTTGAGTCTGTCTGAGGATTACAGCCTGCTGGGCTGTGAGGCCGGTGACCATGTCAGTAAGATTCGCGAGCATCCCCTGGAGCTCTGAGACACGGGTGCCTCTGGAAGAAGAAGCAAATTCGGCGTGACACCAGGAAGTTGAAGTTGAAGTTTTGTTGTCTGGTGCTCGAACAAAGGGTTCTCCTGCGTGCATACTGCGAGCAGCGGAGTTGGTTTTGGCATTCTGGCCACCATTTTCCCAGTCTCAATGAAAGCACCAGAAGATGTTGACGTAGGATGTGGGGGTCTCAGAAAACACCAAGAGAAAGAGAGTTTCAGGAGACGACGGCGCGCAAAGAGGTGCGCCCGTTAATAAAAGCTCAAGAAAAGAATTAGTTCGGAGCATCCAGAGAAACACACGGAGGTTTAAGGTGGTTCAGGGAGGAAATCCCCTACATCTACCGGTTAGTCAGCGAAGAAGTTTCACTAATGGAGAAAAGGTAGCCTTGAAGGCTTGTACAGTGTTGTTTAGAAGAAAAGAAAAGAAGAAGGAGAGCTCCTCAGTTGGGATCCAGTTGTTCTTCGATCCCTCTCTGTGTGTCCTCCTCCTCCTTTGTTCTGGTGAACTTTTCAGCAGTATTTGTAGCTGTTGGAGTGTGTAGCTTCACCCTGATTTTCCAGAAAAAAGGTGATGGACAAGCTCTGGGTTCGCACCGTTTGTCTGCCTCTGGAGAGGTCTGCAGCTGTGAAAGGAGGATAATATCTTTTAATACTGGTACTTATTCTGGGGATCCGTGATGGCTGGAGCATGCGAATCCTTAATTTGCGAGTCTGGGAAAGGGTGCTTTGTACGGGGAGCGGCGCGGTTAGATGGAGTTGATTGCGACAGGTGCTGCTCCGTAACCTCGTGCTCGATGTTATCAGGGGTGGTCCTGAGATATCGAGAACGAGGTTAGGTTGAACCCTCGTAGCCGAGATTTGACCTAGTCAAAAGTTCTGCAAAGTCAGAGATAAGTCAGCAAATCAATCAATCAAATGGAGGCCAGCCAGGCGCCACATGTACGTTCAAAATGCAGCGCAGGAACCATGTGTTAACAATTTTACTATTGTCATGTTATCTAAAAAAAAATAATTATTTAATTTAATAATATCTATAAATAACCTTCTATAAAATTATAAAATCATTAATTAAACGATAACATTTTAGATTACAAGACATAAATCAAGATAACAAACCAAACGCCCAAGGCACTTTGCATAAGCATCACAAAAAAATTTGGTGTTGCATAAAAGTTTGAGACACTAATCAAGTCTATGATGCAAAACTAAGTGCCCCTGTATGAAATTACAAGAATTGACAATAATTTCTATGTGGGGGGGGGCCTTATTTATACCTCCAAAATTAATAGGACACTTAAATAAACCCTCCAATACTTTCTTGGCGCACTTTTTAGGATACTTATCTATGCCCTGTAAAGAGCTAAAAAATTTATAAAAAAATTTAATGCACTTTTTTGAGACACTTTTATGTGCCTCAGAATAAACACCACAAAACATTTTTTATTGATTCTCCTAAAACATTTATGCTTAAATCAATAATAAGATGACAAATCCAGCTTTCAATTTACTCGCAGAATAAAAAAATAAATTTGTAGCCAATCAAACAATAACCCAATATTTTTATTCTCAGGTGAGGTCAACAAAATCCATGTTCTTATAAAGGAGAGATCAAAGATCTGCACCATTACAAAGCTCTTCTCGAGCTAAAGTAGAATGGTTGCTGCAGTCAATATGCCATGTCAACTGGTTGCCGATTGCTTACAGACAAAGCTCTTCCATCTTTACATGTAGACTAACAAATTGGACTTTGATTGTCAGTTTTCGATTCCAACACTGCAAAGACATCAGAATAAACACCATAAAACATTTTTTTTTATTCTCCTAAAACATTTATGCTTAAATCAATAATAAGATGACAAATCCAGCTTTCAATTTACTCGCAGAATAAAAAAATTAATTTGAAGCGAATCAAACAATAACCCAATATTTTTATTCTCAGGTGATGCCAAGAAAATCCATGTTCTTATAACGGACAGATCAAAGATCTGCACCATTACAAAGCTCTTCTCGAGCTAAAGTAGAATGGTTGCTGCAGTCAATATGCCATGTCAACTGGTTGCCGATTGTTTACAGACAAAGCTCTTCCATCTTTACATGTAGACTAACGAATTGGACTTTGATTGTCAGTTTTCGATTCCAACACTGCAAAGTAAGACATCATTAGTTAAGCTTGAAGATCAAGATGTCAAATTTAAAAGCAATAAGGCAAATGAAACAGGCACAAATTGAACTTATAACATCATTCTATAAAACAATATTGTACAACAAAACAAAAATCTTCATTTCAACTAGAAGTGCCAAATGTAATACTGTATTGCAGAGCAAAATAAATTAAGGAATGCACCAATTGTACAATGGAAATGACGCTAATAGAATTCTGTAGTCAAAAGAAAGCTAAATACATTAGGCTAGCATGAGATGGCTAAATACATTCAGCTATTTTTGACTGAAAAACTTGCTCACAGTTAAAACAAGTTATAGGTTACGGAAAATCGACGGGAGCAGGGATAATCTCACAGACAGTTCTAGCTTATGAGGTTCACCCTAGAATATGTCTGTTCAATATGTGCGAAATAAATAGATAATATACATAAATAAAGTCGTATATGATAGGATTCAAGTAACTTCATAGATTTTTGAAGCAAACTTTGAAAAATCAAATTACGTACGTATTACTACAAGCTCTCTTCTCGCAAAACAAAATAATAGAAAATGTTTATTTATTATATGTTTGTAAAATAAAAGCGATATAACAAGTTTCATTAATCGCCATTACAAGTTTAGTATCTCGCAGTAAAAAATCAAAAAATTCAAAGCAACTGGCCCTGTTTGGCGCGAGGACCAAAACCAGGACCAAAATGATACTAGTTTAAAAAATAACAATAATAATAATAATAAATAAATTTTTTAAATTATTCTACACAAATTCTAACATAAAAAAATATTATTTTACTTCACATACTTAACTTTATTTCACATCCTAGATTAAAAATACTTTATTCAAATATTTTGGTCTAGAATGTAAAATAAAGTTGACATTTTTATTGAAAATTATTGAGTATACGAAATAAAATAATATTTTTTTATATTAGAATTTGTGTAGAACAATTAAAATTCCTTATTATTATTATTATTATTATTATTATTGTTTTTTAAACCAATACTATTTTAGTGCTGATTTTGGTCCTCACGCCAAACAGGATCAGACTAACTAGATTTGTGATCTTAGAAGAATGAAAATCTCTTAATACGAAATAAGCAGCATCCAAGAGTTGAAAGAACAGAAATAAGAGGTATCCCAGCAAAGAAGATCTCTAATTTTCAAAATAATAAAAGTCAAGTATAAGAATGATGCAACAAAATATAACATTTTAATAATGCAGAATAAAATGTGAAGCACATAACTACGCAAATAATAAGCTCATAAAATATAACAAGAATCATAAAACTGAGTTCTTCAAATAATAAATATTAGGCTTACAATCCATGACTCAGTTTGATGCACAACAAAAACAATATTTATATTTTTTAGAATTTAAATCAGTATTCTTAATTGATGAATTATTTAAATTAAGCACAAAATATTTTTTAGAATAACTTATATGATAATAATCTCACAAATTAAATTATTTAAAATTTAAACTAAATTTGATCGTAAAAAATTAAAATTTGTCAACCTAAATTAGGGCTCCAATTTGAATTTAGTAAGATCTGAAACTCAGAATAAAATAAAAAAAGTATTCTTAAAATAAAATCAACAGTAATACGACCTCAAATTGATAATAGGATCACTCAAACGATGAAGCAAATAATTCAATCTAGCAAACACTTTTGTAAGATTCGAGTAGTTATTAATAATTGAGTTCAAATAGAAATTATACTTTATTTGAACAAATTTGAGCTCTAAATAAAACTTCTACTGAAATAAGAAATTTTGAGCCTCTAAACGTAATTTCTTCTTAAAAGATGAAGAGGGAGGACCTACGATTGGCTCGAACAGCATAGGATGAGCATGGGTGCAATTCAGTTCGACAAGACATATTCGATACGCCACATGACGTATCAATTTTTATTTTTATTTTTAAAAATTCGACACTTATCCTATACTTCCTTATACTTCTAATTTTAAAAAATTAGATTAGTCGGTCCAAACTTCGTAATAAAACAACCAATATGTATACTCAATGATTAATAATGATAAAGCTACACACCAAATTCACATGATTATAATTGCAGACAGCTTCACACTCCAGAGTTATGGCAGAAGAAAAGTTTTGGTATTTGTAAGGTGCTACATTCTTTATTGTAACTGACCCTTTTTCATGATCTCACAAACACCAGTGATGTTTTTTCTACCTTAGCCAACGCATTGTCATTATTTTCAATAGAGGCTGATCATATCTTCTCTCTACTTCAATCGAGCTCATATGGTGGGAAGAAATAGGACTTTGGTATTTTTTATTTTATCTGTCTATTTAGTGAGTTAAGAGACTTGAAAAGAAAAGGACATGTATCTATTTTGATTAAATAAATATATCTGAATTCAAGTCATAGTAATTGTGTTACTTATTAATTATATCTTTTTTTTCTGATAAGTTATCAACTGTATCTTGTTTATATTTAATTGATTAATTTGAGCTCGATTTAAGTTGAAACTAAGCCAAACCTATTAATATGTACTTAAACTCTCATCTCACCTATATATTTTAGGAAAGATTGAAATGTATTTAAACTTTATAATATCATTCTAAATTTAAAATTTTTTAAAATTTAATACTTATTGAAAAATATTTTCAACTTTTCAAGTTAAATTATTTATAAGTTACTTTAGTAGCATTAAGAATATAAAAATATATTAATTTAAAAAAAAATTAAAGGAAATTTTTGAATAAGTCATTTTGGTTTATATTATATGAGCTACAACTTAAATATGACAATACAATATTATACATATATACAACAGTCGTATCCGAACGTATTAGTATTTTTTTTAAAATTTGTCTTACCGCCGTATTCATATATCGTATCGTTATATCGTACTCATGCTTCACAGATGTACTTCAATCGCTCATTCTTATAGTTAGATGACTCAGTCGAATCTACAATTTCCTCTTTTTTATGCTATTAGTCTGCTACGATTTTTTCAAATTGTTTCGCGATGGAAACAAAGGATTCATGTAGCCGACCCCACCTAGTGGGATTAAGGCTTGGTTGTTGTTGTTGTTGTTGTTTCGCGATTCCTCCCTTATAAATTTCTTCTTCTTTATACAATCTGTTTTCATATTTCTTGCACTCTTTAGTTTAGCTACAATCTACTATATAAATAAATATTAGTAAGGAATCAAGTTTCTTTGTTTTAGAAAAATGAAACTTTCTAAGGATAGTTCGATTATCTCTTCTGTTACAAGAGATCAAGATGTGTCATTTACTATCGCAAAAAGTCAAATAATGAGAGTAAGAAATGGGGAGAAGTGTATAAATTGAGGGTTATGTTGTTTAAGAACTAATGAGTCAATCCTATGAGATGTAGAGAAGTATCTCGAATACAAGGTCCTTCAACCAACTCTGGCTACGATGCTTGGGCCTAGAAGAGGCCAAAAAGGTCATTGATAAAGTGCATGAAGGCTTATGTGGAGCCCATCAATAAGGGTCAAAAAATACTAATGAAAATTAAATGAATAAGATACTATTGGTCAACTATGGTAAAAAATTATATTAACTATACTACCAAATGCCATAAATATCAAACATACGGAAATGCCATCCATCAGCACCCAAACCCAATGCATCCGACAACATCATCCTGGCCTTTTGAGAGTTGGGGAACAGACGTAATAGGCCCCATTGACACGCCATCATCAGTCGAGCATCGCTATATTTTAGCCCCAATTGATTATTTTTCAAAATATGCTAAAGCGATCGCATTCAAAGAAGTAAAAGTGAACAAAGTCATGAAATTCTTCTGCGATCACATCGTCTATTATTTTGGGGTCCCTCGTAGAGTAATCTCAGACGATGGGCTAGCCTTCAAGAGTATATAAATAGCAAGATTTGCTGAATGACATAGTATTGATTGGCATTACTCTTATCTATAACCCGAGAGCGAAAGGTCTAGTGGCGACATTCAACAAAACATTAGTCAAATTAATGAAGAAGTTGCTATCTCAAAACAAAAGAGAATGGCACGATAAACTGGTTGAAGCACTGTGGGCCTACTGAACAACGTTCAGGACAGCGACTAAAGCGACAACATACTCTTTCGTGTTCAGTACAGAAGCTGTACTACCATTAGAGTTGGACCTCCTTTCGGTTTGCATTACCATAAAGTCCGGATTGGCCACTAATAGTAATGCACGCCTAAGATTGGCTGAATTAGACTCCCTAAATGAAACAAGACTACAGGCTCAATAAAATTTGGAAAGTTATAAAGCAAGAATGTCAAAAGCTCATGAACGTCTCTTAAGGCCCCGATCCTTAGTCCCAAAAGAATTAGTACTGGTCCGAAGATGACCTATTGTCCCTCACCAATATATAGGAGGAAAATTTGAACCCAACTGGGAAGGGCCTATGTCATTGAAAAAGTATACAAGAGAGGTGCTTATTAGCTTTTTGAGTCTAAGGGCATCAGACCCATGCCTCCAATAAATGGCTTATATTTGAAAAAATACTACCTATGGAGGCGGTGTAAACTTTAAATGCAAGGATATCATAAAATAATAATATATGTTTGCTTGTTTACTTGTTGCAACATTTCTGTAGCTCAAATAAGCCAGAATACAAGGCCTGGCTATGGAAACCAAAATGAACTCACAGAATTAGGATCGCAATTACTCAGTCTACAAAGTTATACTGAAGCAGACTTAAGAAAATAAATTTCTATAGCTCAAATAAGCCAAAGTACAAGGCCTGGGCTATGAAAACTAAATAGACCTATGAAATCAGGGTCATGGCTGCTCAGTCTACAAAGTCATATGGAAGGTAGATTTGAGAAGACAAACTTCAGCATCTCAAATAAGCCAAGATATAAGGTATGAGTTACAAAAAGCAAAATAGACCTATGAAATCAAGATCGCAATTGCTTGGTCTACAAAACATATGGAAGATAGATTTGAGAAAACAAACTTTTGTATCTCAAATAAGAAAAGATATGAGGCCTGAGTTACAAAAGGCCAAAAAAAAAGTTAAAGTATCCACTTTTGATGGAGATAGCAAATATCGAAATGAAAGCACACCTTTGACAGAGGCATCAGGGTTTAAAATAACTTATTTTTGATCAACCCAACAAAGATCAGAAAATGAAGTTCACAGAAACATTTCAGAAGGCTTCACAAAGCAACCAGAAATCGAAAATAACAAAGTTCTACATTCGTTAACAAAATTAGTCACTATCTAACAAAATTTCACTATCTCATGTTTGAGGACAAAATGTTCAAAAAAAAGTGTAAAAGGGAAGGAGGGATAGTGGTTAAGAAGTCTCTTCAGTAGCCTCCCTTGCTTCTAGCTCCACCTCTGGCTCAAGCTCTGGTTCAGGCTGTATGTGAGCTTAGTCACAGGGACATATTGCGCAGGTGCCATTTCCAAAAGAGCCCCTTTACTGATTACACTCTGGTCAATCATAATGGAGGCAAACCTGTTCCAAGTGAGCCTATAACCTCTCCTTCGAATGGTGGCCATTTCGGAGGAATCCTTGAAGTCTCTCACAATAGAGGCCCTGACATCCTCTGTCCACATGGCTTGGCTTTCAAAGGAAGCAGCCTTCGAAGCCAACTCCTGATCTAACTGAGCTTGAAGCTGCTTCACTTATTCGGTCAATCTGTCATTCTCAGCTTCAACATCCTAGTTCAAAACAGAAAAACTATTCTTTGAGGCCTTAAGTTCCTGAACTTCAAAGTCTAGGTTGGATAACTACCTTCGAAAGGATCTCAATTCAGAGGTAGTTTTTATGTTGTCCTCCAGTGTAGCACTCAAGTCATGGGTCTACTAAATCATAAGGGCTTTCGAGTCATAAAGCCCCTTTTGAAGGGACAGCTTCGATAGATTGTCTCTTAATTAACTCATCCTTTGTCCTTAGCTCAGTCGAATACTTGGCGTTCGCACTGATTTGTTGACCCAAAAGCTCATTCTTTTGATCCAATGTGGACTTAAGAACCTCTATCTTCCATTCCTACTTTAATGTTTTGGCAAAATAATAGTCAACCCTCTCTCCAGCTCGAAGGGTGTCCCTTCGAACAGCAGTCACAAACAAAAGAGACTAAAAGACAGAGAAGAGAAAAGAAAAATCAGTGAAAGGAGAAGGGAGAGAAAACAGAGGCTTATTACCTTTACTGAATAAAGCATGCATTGATCAACTTTACTCTGAGAAGGGACATTATTTTGAATAAAATTAAGGTTCTCACTCTCGGTGATGAGAACATCACTAAGAGTGGCAGCAGCCTCCATAGCAAAGTCTGATGAGAGAAGAGAGCTCTCATCAAACTCCATCTCCACTATACTCCCACCAAAATAGATAAAAGAAGAAGATTGCCTTCTGTCTACTCTAATATGAACATCCCCTCCAGTTGAACCCTTGTCGATTTTGATGATAACAAACACGTTAATAATATACTAGATTAATTTTTTTAATTACTAGTACATATTGTACTGAAGCTTTCCAAGTTAAAGAAAGTTGATCGTCGAGGTGATTTTAACCTAAGATTGACGAAATCAAACCAAAAATTAAGAAAAAAAAGTTGATAAAGATTGCTAAGAAAAAGAGCATCAAGTCAAAAAGTCAATTTCAAAAACGCATTCGCTCTAAAATTTTATACCATCATGTAAGTGCAAGAAATTTATAGCTCATTTATCTAGAGAAAATTAAAATAAATATAATTAAATTTAAAGGTAATTCCACTTAAGCTCCTGAGGTCTACTCGATTTGCCACGTAGGTCCACAATTTTGAAAACATGTCGGACAGGTCCCCAAAACTTACTGTATATGTCATTGTAGTCCTTAATATTTATAAAAAGCTTACAATAAGGTCCAATTAAACAGCTTCCGTTAAATATTCCGTTAAATCAAAATTTTAATTAAGAAATCATAAAATTTTTTTAATGTGAAATTATAATTGTACCCCAACTGGTCCTCACAAGCGCAGACGTCCTGGCTATACTTACTACATAGGCCGGCCGCGCGAGGGGCCGCGCGCACGGTTCACCGAAGCGGCGACTCCAGCGTGGACGCCTATGCTAGAACGCCGACACGACGGGCAGCCGAAGATCGGAAATATAGAAAGGTAAAAAAAGGTATTTTCGTAATTTTAATAGCGTTTAACGGATACCATCACAGAAGAACCACAATGACCTATACAGTAAGTTTGGGGGACCTGTGTGACATGTTTTCAAAATTGTGGACCTGTGGCCTAAGTGAAATTACCCCTTAAATTTATTTCATGATTTTCCTGATTTTTTTATGAATTTTATTTTTTATTTATTTTTTGGATGAATTGAGATTATTGAAAAATTTTAATTTACACGAGTAAATTTTTCAATGAGTTTTCTTTGATTTTCAAATATTTAAAATTTTTGATCGAATTTAACTTGACTAATAATTTTACTCTTTTAACGTATCACTTTAACTTGAAACGATAAAATATATTTTCAATATATATATATACTAACCCAGAGGTTTGATTATTAAGAGATATAACAGTTATCAAGAATAGCATACAAAAATTTAAGGTGGTTCAGATATGAATTCTCCTATGTCCATCAGGGAATCAGTAAGGGAGGTTCCACTAAAACTCAAACAGGTTTGGTCAGAAGACCAATACAAGATAGGATACAAACTTCGTCTCCGACGTTTCTCAGGAGGATCTCTCTTCTAACTTATCTATTGTCACATGTATATCCTCTAGCTTGCATGTCTCGTCCGGACGTATTTATAAGCGAGCTGTAGTAGAGTTCAGCGGATTCTCCGGATGGGAATGCCGAGTATTTTGTCTATCGAGCCCATACCAACGATCCCACCACTGACGGCTTCCGAAAAAACCGCCAATAGTGGCTGGAGCATGCAACTTCTTGGTTTTCCCAACACGTGGGAATCTTTATTCAGCGGAACCTATGCTGACGTGATAATCTGACAGCGACAGCAGGAGCCGAGAAAGCATCGTGGCCAGTGTTACGGGGAATGCTACAGCTTTGAACATCGTGGCCGGTGTTGTGGGATGCCGAACCAGCGAAATCGAGATTTGAGATCTGCAAAGGAGAAATCTAATTAGTTAATTATCGTTGATGATGACAGATAGTAAGGTTTGAGAGAGTCCCTCTAGTGTTACGTGTATGGCTGAGATGCAACGATGAATCCAAGTGTAAACATCAGCCCCCCCGTATGGATGGGCGCAAACATTTCATGTGGGCCCACACGTGAGTGAGAGCATCGCTTTGAATTCCGCTCCTGACGGCAAATAAATTTAGGATAGTTATTTGTCGATTCGTATTATGCTCCTGCTTCCTTGTGACCTGTGAAAGAAAAGCAGAAATCAAGTAAGCGTAATGGCTGACTAGAAAAATTGGGCTGGCCTGGCATCTCTTATCGGCAAGAAGAAAAGGTCCAGCAGCTCCCCACTAGAGCCCCCTTCCGAGAAAAGGAGGGTTGTTGTTTTGCCTTTGGAAGATGAACCGCCATTGCAGCCAAAGCCAGCGACTTCTACTCCAAAAGTTCTAGAGAGACTGGAGGGGAAAACAGTGGTGTCTCCTCCATCCCTAGTGTCGCCCGCATCACCGACGTCCAGAGTCGTCGGCGTCCTCCTAAAGACTCTTTCGTTCGCGAAGGAACCTACCAAGGGGGATGAGAGGGAGGAGATAGCAGAAACAGTGGAGATCTCTGACACTCCTGCCAAGAAGGTGGCATTGAAGGCAGGAGGGGAGAAAGAGATAAGCGTCTCGCACCAGACGCCCGAGCGCGAGATTTTGCCACCGGGGAGAATAATGCTCAAAGACGAGAGCATAGAGAAGTTTCTCCCGTGGCCCAGCTTTGCCATTGCAGGGGGATCCGTGAAGACCCCACTAATAATAAACGGACTGGTCCTCTCCTCTACAAGGCCATTGTCTCCCCCTTCCTCCATAACAAAGTTAACCCCTTTCCCTTTTAGCGGCGTGCGAGTCTTAGAAGGTCGTAGGAAGAAATAAGAGAGGAAAGAGGTCAGCTGCCCCTTGACCTCAGAAATTGAAGGGGCTATCAATGGTATGAGGGAGATGCTGGCAACGAAGCTTGCCGAGGTGAGGAGAGAAGGAGAGGATCTTGAGCAACACCGCCCTCACTGTCAAGGTAACAGAGAAGGTAAGACAGGGTTAGGAGGTGGAGGTGTTGCATTGCCGTAGAAGGGCAGCGAAATTAGAGGATGCTTTGTCCAAAGCTACGAAGTATTCTCTAACAAATCACAGGGAGGAGCTAAGGAGGCTCTACAAATTGGAAGATAAGATAGCCTCCCTAGCTCTAAGCAATTCAGAATGAGCAAGGTCAAGGCTGCGAGGGAAGAGTTCCACCGCACAGTCTCTGAGATCAGTCAAGATTCTGCGCACGTCAAGGACCTCCAGAAGAGAAGGAATTGGAGGACGAGAGGAGGCTTTGAGGAAGGAGCGGGACACCCTCAAAGTTCAGGCAATGGAGGCTATGGAAGCAGAGGCCAAACTAAAGGACGCTGCTTTTGAGGCTCGTCGCTAGAATGATTTGATGAGGTCAGAGATACGTTCAATGTGCGCCCAGATAGATAAGAGCTAGGGATGGAGAGGGCAGCACATGGAGGATTTGGAGGAGACAGTGAGGAGGGTCGTGAACATCCTCGGATCTTCAGCCCTAGGGCACCACGTAAAGAGCCAGGCAACCTTTGATGTACTCCTGCAGACGCTAATAGATAGTATTTTGAACCAGGAGAATATTAAAGGTCCAGCAGTCCGTCCTTTTTGTGGTCTCAAAGGCCCAGACAAGTTTTTCGACACTGGAAGTCGAGGCTTGAAGCTGACTGGGGGTATTGGCCTTCATCCCCTTATGAGGGCCCTAATGAACGTCAAAGCGCTCCCTCCGAACCACAGCAGCAGCAACCTTAGTTTCTTCTTAGTAGAGTCCTTTGGCAAGTGAATCATTTTGAATGATCATAGGAGTTGCGTTGGAGCGGCTATCTGGGTTGGTTGACCTTTCTGTGTTGTTTCTGCTGGAGATATAGTTGCATGTATTCTGAATGTTTTGCTCTGTTTTTTCTTTTTTCTCATCTTGTCCCCAAAAAGAAATATGTAAGGGTCAGGACAATCATAGACTTGTAATAGAATTTCTTCATCAATGAAACTCCTTTTTTGTATGTTTCTTGCACCTTAAGTCATGAAGCGTTTGTAATGTGCTGTGAACTGTTGAGTGAAATGGTGATCTACAAAGCACCTTAACAGTATATAGACTCTGAGCAGACTCTTTAGGACCGCATAGCTGAACATGATGATTACGGACCAATAAGATCGAGATTTTCAATTGAGAGTACTGATGATTTTAAGAAAGTTAGCAAGTGTAAGTATCGATAACGATGTTTTAAGAGGGCAACTTTTGAATAGGTAGCCGATCGTCGATGCCAACGTTAGAGAACACCGCGCATTGTCTAGAGAAAGAAAAGGGCTGCGACGCTTCAAGATCCGTGCATCGCTTCGTAATTCATACTTGCAAAAAAAATGGAGGGTCATATTTTGTCCACCTGTCCTTGACGGGATCGGACGATCGAGAAATCAAGGAGTGGGATTATATCTCCCGCCAAGCTTTTTGCAAAAGGGTAATTCAAGTGATTGTCCCCCCCCCCCCCTAGACCTAATTTTCTACATCCTTATTCCCACCTTTCTTTCTCTGCTTTGCGATGGGGGCCAGGGAATCGAGTGGGCGGAACTCTCTGATCAATTTTTGAGTGATGCCAACTATCAGGAGAGCCTGATGATAGAGCCCGAGGTGCTCAATACCACTAAGGGGTTCAAGGGGAACCCTGATATTATTGTTATTCAATCAGCCGTTGAGCATCGCCCCAACAAACTCCCGAAAGGCGTTGTATGCCTCTACAGAGGCCATGTGGAGTATGGTATGATGCTCCCTCCACAACAGGATTTCATGGAGATCCTGAACCCCTACCAAATCGTACCGGCACAGCTCATCCCTAACGCCATTCGTACATCTACTCCATCAAGCTTCTGAAGGCCCAGGGTATTTAACATTATTCAGGGGGTTGTTCGGCTTGATGGGGATCCCTGGATACAAAGGATGCCTATCCTTCCACTCTAAATCAAAGAAAGCGATGTTTTCTTGGGCCAGCAGTTCCCACTCTGATTGGCGGGACTACTACTTCTTTGTAGAGGGGGAATTAGGGATCCCCAAGAGACCAGGAATGTGTACCCCGGAGTTCATAAGGGATACCAGATGGATGGCTGGCGAAGGGACCATAGGCCATATGAAGAAATTGAAGAAGCAGAGCTCACTCTTAAAAGATTTTATAAGGTACGTAAGGAGTGACATATCCTTACTAGCTAAGTTGCTGGGATATGACATCTTCAAAGAAATAACTCCCCCCTGGGACAATGATAATGAAGAGGGCTAGGAGGGGGCAGCCTCCTGCTACCCAATTAAGCAAGGAAATAACTGAGATGGTAGAGAAATAAGGAGAAATGGGGGTTTCTGAACCTTTGTGTGAAGAGTCCTAGTCGATGTGGTATCTTCCGGGGAAGATACCAGTGGCGATGATATCCCCTTGACCCAAAGATTTGAAGAAATGGGCAAGGGGAAAGCACTTGC
The DNA here is from genome assembly GCA_002786265.1 of Apostasia shenzhenica. Classification (NCBI taxonomy): domain Eukaryota; kingdom Viridiplantae; phylum Streptophyta; class Magnoliopsida; order Asparagales; family Orchidaceae; genus Apostasia; species Apostasia shenzhenica. Next base: position 2,802,880 of record KZ451951.1, read on the forward strand.
GATTTTGTCTAAACCCAAGGCGGTTTCCAAAGGCAATAAGGAAATCGTCTTTGGGGGAGGTAAGAAGGAAGAGGCCGCCGCAAGTCCCCCTTTGGACTTGGTGGTGGTGGAAGTGCCCAGGAAGAAGAGGGGCCTTCCAGAGAGGACGCTAAAACCCCCTTCTAAAAGAAGCAGGGAAGATGAAGAAGAGAGGCCTTCTTCGAGGGGGACCTATGGCTGGGATCAAAGCATAGAGTCCCCTTTTAGTATCAATTTCAAGGGGACCTACGACAACAATAGAGTGAAAATTGTTGTGGAGACGAAGAAGGATAAGAAACAACTGAGAGTACTCTCCTAGCAAGTATCTGATCAGGGGTTCTCCATATCGGCGAAGATGGGTCAAGATGTGGGGGGAGGCCTGGTCACCATAGAGTTGGAGAAGAAAGTCGAAAAAGTCTCCAACCCAAACCTCTACGCTACAGAACACTTTCTATAAAACATTGTTCGTTGTTACGAAAAACCAACACTTTGTGAAGCCTAATGTATCATTATCCAATCAGTATCAGATACAGATACTCCCCGATACTCCACCGATACGTATCCGATACGCCACGTGGCGCATCAATTTTTATTTTTAATTTTTAAAAATTCGATACTCTCCCAATACCCAATACTTATCTGATACCTTCCGATACTTTCTGATATTTCTAATTAAAGAAAAAAATGTTGAAGCAGTTGGTCTAGCCTTTATGATAAAAATAAAAGATATCTTATACATAAAATACAACTCATGCATAGACTTAAGTAATAACATTAAGAGATAAACTAAACTCACGCAATTGAAACTGCAAAAACTTTCATGCACGCTAGTGTTTGGTAATAGAAAAAGAATCTGGTATCCGCAACGAACTGTATCACCTAGTTTTTCTACCTCAACCGTAATATCTTTACTTCTGTTAGACATCGATCATTTTCTTTTACTGTAATCAAGCTCGTACTATGAAAAAAATAAAATTTTGACTTTTTTTATTTAGTTAGTTAAAAGTTCAGAAAGAGAAGTGCATATATCTATTTTAATCAGATTAGTGTATCTAAATTTATGTCACATTATCTATATTATTTTCAATTATACGTCGTTTGCATCGTGCCAATTAATTTACATTGGATTTAAATTAAAACTGAAACTAATTTAATGATGTATATTTAAACTCTCATCTCACTTAAATAATTTGTGACAGGTTAGAAGCAATTAAATAAATTTTAAATATTATTTTAATTTAAGATTTTTTAAGCTCAATAGTTGTTGAAGGATATTTTTATTTTTTATAGTTAAATTATTTATAATAATTTTTTAGTGATATTAATAATGCTTAAAAAAATATAATTAATTTGAAAAAAATTAAAAGACATTTTTTAAAATTATAACAAGATGTATAAGTTATTAATCAACCATAAATTTATATTTTAAATATAAGAATATAACATATTATACACATATAATAGCTGTATCCTGACATATCTGTATCCTACTTTTTTTAAGTTTGGCGTATCATCATATCTGTATTGTATCTGTATCGCCGCATCATACTCGTGCTTCATAGGTTTCTTGTGCTCTACTATCCTCTATGTACTCTTGCTAATGGCCTCGCTTTATCCTCCAGGTGCTGGCTCGCCTTCCTCTGATGCTGAACATGGCGTTGAGAGCCGAGGTACATATTGCTGCATATGCTAACCTTCTTCATTAACAGGATGAAGTGATAAAGGCAATAAAGGCTCAGTTGAAAGCAGCAACTTCTCAGAGGAATGCCAAAAAGAGGAGATCATGAAGCTTCGAGCAGATTTAGACATATAAATCTGAGATGAGATTTTCAAGGATTAACGCTTCAGCCATTGAAAATAGGCTGAAAAAGATTCTTGAAGAGGACACCACCATTGCAACCAAATCAGCAAAGGCGGTGAAATCCTACAAACTTAGCTTAGAGTGTAGAAAAAATAGGTTAGATCGGATCAAGAGGGCTTGAGAAGGACTGACTTCTGTTCTGATCAGAGAGGACAAAATCACTACAGATGACCTCTCTAAAATAGATCTCATCCTTGCTCGGCTGCTGATCCCTTATATAAGGAAGAGGGGATGGAGCTTACTGATGAGGTTATCCAGCAGATATTTGATCTATTGGATAACGTCAATGGTGCTCCAGCCTCCTAAATTTCTATATAAGATCATACTTTGTAATCAGAAACTTATAAATAAAATTTTGTTCTTTCATGCCTGTTCGTTTTACTGTGGATTGTGCATGCTGTCCAGGTAATTTTTATTGGGAATGTATATATGATCCTTCTGAGGATCAATTTACTTGTAATGTGCAACAATTCTGATAATGAGTGAATAACTATCCACAATCATCCTCCTCCAATGTTTATGATTACCAATTCTGATAATGAGTGAACCCAAAGTGAAAATGTTCTTCCCTGGCCAAACCTAGACTTAAGTGGCCTTGCATGCACCTGCAAAGGAAAGAAGTAATACTACTAGTAGTGATCTTGCTTGGGAGGGGTTAATTCCCCAATGTCAAAAGAACACATGTCCAAAACATCAGGGCCAATGTTTGTACTAAGACACGGGTTGACCTCCGTTATAGCGGCAAATTCTAGTGGGGAGTAAAGGCACTCTGCTTAAGGGGTGACCTGTATCAAAACAAGATAACAGGGACTGCCCTAAGGTTACGAGCAGGCGCTTCCAAGCCCCCTAACCTTCAGGCGTATGGTGGGAGTCCTATTTCAACGGTTAGAAGTTCTCACCTACCTTGCAGGCTTAACTATGCTCGGGGACCACTATTAATTTAAGAGTATTAGAATGAGGGATAGAGCCGTTGTCAAGTATTTCTTAAATTCGGTGAAGGCCTTTTTGCACTGAGGAGTTCATTACGCCCATTTGTCATCACGTAAGCTGCGGAAGAACGGCAAACATCGATCTCTAGCTTTGGAGATGAATCTGCCGAGACTAGTCACCCGGCCAGCCAGCTAGCTTCTGGATCTCCTTCAGTGTCTTCGGGGAGGGCATATTGAGCACAATTGAGATTTTGTCAGGATTGGTATCAATACCTCGGGAGGATATGAGATAGCCAAGGAACTTGCCTGACGTGGCGCCGAAGGTACATTTGGCGGGATTAAGTTTAAACCCGTACCTACGAAAGGTGTCAAACGTTTCCTTTAGGTCAGATAAACGACCTTCCATGCTTGTACTTTTGACCAAGATATCATCTACATAAGCTTTGAGATTCCTTCCCTTTAGTCTTTGAACACAGCATTGACCATCCGTTGGTAGGTTGCGCCAGCATTTTTCAACCCGAAAGACATCACATCGTAGTAGTAGATTCCGAAGTCAGTAATGAACGCAGTTTTTCCTTCATTTCCCCTAGCCATTCTTATCTAGTGACACTCGGAGAAAGCATCCAGGAAATTCATTATTTCAAACCCAGCGGTGCGATCTACCATCACATTATGCATGGTAGGGAGTACTAGTCTTTAGGGCAAGCCTGACTGAGTGTGCGGAAGTCAACACACATCCTCCACTTTCTGTTGGATTTCTTCATCATGACGACGTTCGTTAACCAGTTCAGATATTTGACTTCCCTAATGTATTTTGCTTTCAGTAATTTTTCTACTTCTTTAATGACATGGTATCGTTCCCCTTCCACGATTCTTTTCTTCTGCTTCACAGGAGTGGCAATAACAAATACATTCAAATGATGCTTGATCTATCGCCACCGACGATATCTTCAGGGGACCATGCGAAAACATCGATGTACTTAAAAAGTAAGACAATAATCTCTGCCTGTTGCTCGTTATTCATGGAAAAGGATATAGACACAAGCTTGGAGGGGCCTTCTCCTCCCAAAGTTACATTAATGACTTCCTCCTAAAGAGTGACCAGTTGGGTCTCCCTAGGATCTAGCTGGTCAACTGCAGTCTGGGTAGCTATCTGAAACCATCAAAAAGCCTGCTTCGAATCTCCTCTGATGGTGACAATACCACTGGGGGTAAGACATTTCACTCAGAGATAGGGTGTGGAAATCATCCCAAAGAAATTGAGGGTGGCACTTCCCAGGATGGCATTGTAGCTAGATTTAGCTCTGATGACCGTGAAGCTTACCATATTCATGGCATATCCGTTGTCGTAGAAGAAAGTCACCGGTAAGGAGATGAACCCCAGGGGTTGAACCTTTTCCCCAGAAGAGTGTCATTTTTCGCGTCGTCTAGGAGAACGAACTAGCTCGTTCTAGCAACCAGTTTGGGATAGCTTCTGGGGTTTCACTAGTTTAAGAAACTTGTACAAATCTTCATTCTTCAATCCCCTGCTGTAATTATACATGGCGATAGCGAGGTTGACGTCCTCCGCCTCCGTCGCGGAGGCGAAGAATCGATTTATGTAGTCTCGCATGCTCTCCTTCTCTCCTTATTTGATGTTGGCCAGCACAATGTCAGAGACAACTTTGCCCGCCCAATGAAGCGGAAGACTAGCTTCCTCTTCAAATGTTCATAGGAGCTGATGTGGCCTCGAGGTAGCTTGATGAACCAGTTAAATGCGGCTCCCTTTAAGGTGGTAACAAGGAGGTGACATTTTATCGTCTCGTCTGGTTGACAGTAACGGAGGGCTGCCTCAAACCCTTGAATATACTCGCGAGGGTCTGAGGTGCCCTTATCAACATCAAGACGAGGGGATCTGAAGTCCTCTGGTGCTGCCGCCTGGCAAATGACCTCACAGAAGGGGGCACTATTATCAAGAGTTCCAAAAAAGGCATCAGGCCCATATTAGGGGGCTTGGGCCCCAAGAAAAAATGAATTCTCTTCAACTAGGAATGGGGGAAAAGCTGGGGGGATTAAGGAAGGTTAAGGGTGAGGCGGACAATGAGGAAGTGGTGGAAGGTGGCATCTGGTCTCCTGGTGGGGAAGACCGCGCCTAGGAGGATGGGAGGAGCTAAAGGATTGAGCGGAGGGAGCCCTTTGGAGGAAGGGGGTTACCTTCTGCCCCTGCTAAAGTGGTGGGAGCACTGCCGCGACCGGCGGGGGATCCTGGACTAAGACCACCGCGTTTGATGGAGGAAACAGGACGGAGCCCACCGTGATCGACAACGGAGCAGCATGTAATGATGGCGAGGGAAGAGAGGCCACCGCGATTAGGGGGACCGGATCAGCAACAGCATTGGTTGTACGAACCTGTCGAAGGGCCGCTGCTTGTTGAGTAGCGAGTTCGGTGATAAGGTTAGTGAGGTTCGCCAGCATCTCATACAACTTACTATTTGGGTCCCCTCAGATGAGGTCGGTTCAGTGCGCCGTTTGGAGGCGGAGGCCAAACCTTCACCTCCAGGAATCTTAACAGAAGGTTCCCCGGCGGTCCGGACGATCTAAGCCACGGAGTTGGTTTTGCTTGTTTTGCCTACCATCCTTTAGGTCTCAATGAAAGCACCAGAAGAATGTTGATGGAAAGAGACGAGAGTTCTGAGAACCGGTAGCACACAGCGTGTTTAACCCAGAGATTCGATTATTAAAAGGTATAATAGTCATCCAGAATAACACACATAAATTTAAGGTGGTTCAGAGATGAATTTTCCTACGTCCACCAGAGAGTTACTGAGGAAAGTTCCACTAAAACTCAAAGAAGTTTGGTCAGAAGACCAATATAAGATGGGTTACAAACTTCGTCCCCAATGTTTCACATGTATATCCTCTGGCTTGCGTGTCTCGTCCGGAGGTATTTATAAGCGGGCTATAATGGAGTTTAGCGGATTCTCTGGATGGGAATACCGAGTATTTTGTCTATCAAGCCCATACCAGCGGTCCCACCACTGACGGCTTCCGGAAAAACCGCCAACAGCGGTTGAAGCACGCGACTTCTTGGTTTTTGCGACCTATGGGAATCTTTATTCAACAGAACTTATGCTGACGTGGCGATCTGATAGCACCAGCCGTAGCCGGGTTAGCATCGTGGCCGATGTTATGGGGGATGTTGCAGCTTTGAACATCGTGGCCGATATTGTGGGAGGCCGAACCAGCCAGATCGAGGTTCGAGATCTGCAAAGGAGAAATCTGATTAGTTAATTATCATTGATGATGACAGATAGAAAGGTTTGAGAGGGTCCCTCTAGGTGCCATGTGTATAGCTGAGATGCAACGATGAATCCAGGTGTAAACAGGGTCTCACTAGTTTTCTTCTTCGTCGTCGAAGAGGATCTCTCCAGGAATCCCTTCTTCTTATGGCTGCTAGGCGAATTAAGCCGAATGAACCAAACCGAACTTAGTTTCTTCCTCCATACGATTTATCAGCAAAAAATGGCGATCAATTTTAAATAAGTTGTACTACCAACGAGCTTTTAGAGGGTTGTTCCCATAGAATTTGTTATGAGATTTGTTTTCCTAATGGCTCCACCTAGCGAGTGATAAGATGTCGCTTCGGAGGGTGCCACATCAACAGTTTTGATAAGAGCCGATAGTGACGTGTGATTTTGAAAGATTCCTTTTCACAAACCATCTTGCAAAGAATTGTTTCGCAAAAGATTTTCTTCGTAGGCCTTTCTTCGAATAGATTTTCTTCGAACCTTCTTTTGTTTGTAGGTTTCTTTTTGCAGAGCAATGTTTTGACAGTGACTTTTTCACAGAGCAACTTTCCTTTGTTTTTTCTTCTTTTGGCTTCTAGATAAGAATTAGGGTTTGTTCTACCAACATCATATTTTTTAAATTTTAGAGCTCCCGAGTTTTGATACCAGAAAAATCTCTAGTTCGATTACATTAAGACTATATTTAAAGGATGAAGCACCTAATGTGTCATTTCACGAAAAATTTGGACAGCAAATCATTTAATTGTTATTTTGATGACTGCAACCTAATCGTCGACTTGGACAAACTTCAATTCGTGAAATTGATGCTTCTTAATCAAGCTAGATTTTATATTAATGATGTTGAGGATCATCGTATCGAAGATGAGGTGCATTGGTATATGCTCTTCGCATATGATATTATTCTTATTGAAAAAACTAAAGAGGGAGCTAAAGTAAAACTCAAGCTTCGGAGGAATGCTTTATAATCTAAAAGTTTCTATCTCAGTAGATTAAAAACTAAATATATGAAATGCACATCTAATCAAGAAATCAATACTTACATTGGAGATGTGGCAATTGGTGATCAAATTGTGAAGAAGAGTGAGCGCTTTAAATACCATGAATCAATCATTCAAAATGATGGTGAAATAAATAACGATGTTATTAGCAGGATTCAAGCAGGATGGGCAAAATGAAAAAATATTTCTAATGTGTTGTGCGATAGAAAAATCTCATCCAGACTTAAAGGTAAATTTTATAAAATTGTAGTAAGATCAGAGATGATATATGGTGCTGAATGTTGGCCTGTAAAGAAAAAACATACAAATAAAATAAATATTGCAAAAAATGAGGATACTAAGGTGGATATGTGGATACACACGAAAGGATAAAATGAGAAATAAGTATATCTAAAAGAAAGTTAATTTTATGTGTGATGTGATATGTCAGGCTAAAATTAAACTAGGTTAATTTTAAACCGACAAATAAACGGGGCCTTACATCTAACTACAAGCTGATTGGCTCTCCCCCTTTTGACTTAATACCTTGACCTTTCCTTGAAAGGGCAAGATTATACCCTATACTATACTATAACACTATGATTTGGCTCCCCCTAAGATTACGTCGATCTTGGTAGAAGAAAAGAAAAGAAATACGAGTAGGGATTTTTTTAAAAAGACTGCGAACAAAAGAAGAGTCCGTAAGTGTAAGTTGAGAAATCTTGGCTTCAACACTTCCTCTCGTGTTGTTAGTTGCTTTGCGATAGTTATATTTAACGTGTTGTATTAGTCCATTAGATCATTTGAGAGAAATTATTTACTACTTTATCATTATATAATTTTTCTAATAAATCTTATTTCTAACAATGCTAGATCTCACATTGATGATTTGTTTTCATAGTCAAACATCATAGGTCTATGTGAACACTTGGATTTAACAATCATTTCCTTTTGATAATGAAAAACGATGAGAAGGTGGAGTTATCTAATATTTTCCTTTAATATATATATATATACATACATATATTCTACATAAATTACTTCGCCCTCACTAGCATAGATCAGAGACATGCACATGTACCTCATCAACTTGAAATAAATATATTTTAATTAGTAGTATTACCAAGACATTTCTAAAAAATTTCCAATCAGGTCCAACATAATATTTTCTATTTAAAATACCGTTAATTCATTAAATAAAATAATATTAATATTAATAATTTTTTAATTATACTTTTACCATCACCGCCCTACGCCCGCAGTCACCTGCGCGCCGGGCGTTCGCGCATGAATCGCCTATGCGCGCAGCGACTTGTGCGTAGGGCGTTCGTGTGCGGGTCGCTTAGGCTTGGCCTTGCGTGTCGGCAACGACCAAGCGCACAGGCAGCGACCAAGCGCGCCGGCAAGAGCCTGCGCGCGGCCCCTTGCGCAGGCATTTGTGCGAAGATCGCCGCATCGCACGGCCTCGCGTGCAGGGCATTAACTCCAGCATTTGAAAATGACATTTTGAAAAGTAATAGAATAAGGAAGTATATTTTTGTCATTTTTACAATACATAATAGATTTTATCACAAAAAAACTATGATGTTCCGTGTGATATTTTTTATGGACCTGAATAGCATGTTTTGAGATTTGTGGACTTTTGTGGTCAGGTAAACCTCAAGAGCTTAAACGGAATTACCCCTTAATATTTTCCTCTAGCAAGAACAAAACATTTAACTTTGATTTGTTGAGAGAAGAGGAGAAACAGAGCAATTCTAAGGTCCTCTAATCTCTTTCCCTTTCTTTTGAATTGCCTGCTCTTGTTTAGGATTTTTGGTTTTTTGTTGGGCCTTTGATATAGGAGGTGAACAATTCACCTACTATAGACTAGACAGTACAACTTCCTAGGCCAAGAAATGTCTTCCGAGAAGACTGTTATGACTCAACCCTAGATATTATTATTTGCATTAAATATAGCCTTACAATTCTCTCTCCAAAGGCGCCTAATTATATTAAAATTACAATATCAATTATATAGCCCATGTAAACCCTCTCTCACTTGCTAATGTTGGATAATTCATTCCAATGGCCCTCTTACCGTCTAAGAGCGACATTTTATGCCAATGATTCCCGTGCAATCTTCAACCATAGTTTCTCCCATCTTCTTTCGAGTTTATTCTCAAACAATATTGTACTATGAGAGGTTAGTTTTTATTGACGTGAGAAAGAGGAGTCCCAAGAGACAACGGTACGCAGAGAGCTAAGCCTAATGATTAAAGCTCAAGTGAGAGAGAAAAACATATAGAAGAGCACACAGAAGTTTAAGATTGTTCAGGGAGAAAATCCCCTATGCCCACCAGTGGGTCCAACAATCACAAAAACCTCCCCCCTCCGGCCTGAAGCCTGTTCAAGGGTATTTATAAGTAGAAGAAAGAGGAGACCCATCCGGCTTTTTTGGAGGAAAGAAATATATACAATTATTGAGCCTGCATTAGTGGTCCCACTGCTGTCAGCCATCGGAGGAGCTGAAAGCAATGGGTGAAGAGCTTGTCCCCTTGATCTTCGTACTTCTTTTCGGGTCTGTGATGGCTGAAGCATGCGGGCCCTTGGTTTGTGTGACTGGCAGAAGCGTGCAGCATTGGAAATAATGCAATCGAGGAATGCTGATAGTGACAGGTGCAGCTGAAAAACATCGTCACCGATAGTTTTGGAAAATGGCTAGCAACATCGTGGCTGATGTTTGGGGAGATCTGAAATATGTCGAAACATCGTGGACGATGCCCGGGGAGAGTTGGTATTGAATCATCGTAGACGATTCTTGGGGAGAGCTGGGATTATTCAATCCTCGTCGACGAGATTTGAGAAGGCTGAATCGTCGGGGTTGAGGTTTGAGACCTACAAAAGTAATGCCCACTAATTAGTGATTGATTATCATGATGGAGGGTTAGCGTGCCTCTCGAGGTGCCACGTGTATGGCTGAGATGCAGCGCTGGAACCACACATTAACATCAGCCCCTTGCATTACAGGGCGCGAACATTAATGTGAGTCCTGGAATGTGAACCGTCGCAATGGTGGACGCGCTGCCCAAAGCCTGTCAAGATAAAGCTGGGGCAGTGTCCCGCCGATCTGCATTCCCCTCCAATAATTTGCTGAAGTTCTGTACTCAGAGAGAAATATGTAATAGTGCAAGGAAATGTAAATTGTAATAAATTTTATTTTGAATTTGTGTATTTTTGAAAACTTGTTAACTGGATGAATTTTGTTTATTATTTTTTCCTTTTTTGTCTCCTTTCTCTTTTGTTTGAAAAAGATACTGTGAGATCATCTGAAAGAAAAGAACAAGAATTCATAAGCAAATATAGGTATAAAGCATATGATAAAATCCCTAAACCGCAAATAAAAGCTAAGAATTTCTACAAGACAGAAAACAAATTATCATCGTCCACGATGTTTCGTCAAACAAGTGAAACATCGGGAAACAATAGTTGAGGAATGAGTGCGTTTTGATATTTTGAAACATCAAGCATGATAGTTGAGAGAAGGTGGGTAGTGCATTCCGATATTTTGAAATATCGGGTAGCCCCCAGGTGGATGGCAACCTCCAGCCACCCAGCTTACCAAGGAGGTTACTGAGATGGTGGAGGAGCAAGTGATCGAGCATGGCCGTCTGATTTAGTCAACAAGGTAAGGAGCTAGAAACCCTGAAAGCCCAACTGAAGGCGGACAATAAGGCCTTGCGAGAGGAGTTGAACAAGGTCGCTGAAGACCAGGAGGCCACCGTTGCAGCAAAGTCTTCAGCAGCTATGGAAGCCTACAAAATAAGCTTGCCTTACAGGAAGGAGAGGTTATATGGGATCAGGAGGGCACGGGAAGGTTTGGCTTGCACTTTGATCTGAGAGGGCAAGATCACCGCTGATGACCTCTCGGAGGTGGATACCATCCTCTACCTGGGTGCTGGTCCTACTTACAAGAAAGGGGGGGCCGGACATTACTGACGATCTTATCCAATAGATGTCTGATCATTTGGATAAGGCCAGTAAGGGTCCTCCTTCTTAGATTTAGGCCTTGTTTGGCATGAACCCAAAAAGCGGCAAAAAAATATCTTAATAATATTTTAAATTTATTATAAATTTTAATAACTTTATTTCACATCCAACACAAATTCCAATCTTAAAAATCAACTTTATTTCACATCCAACACAAATTCCAACCTTAAAATCAACTTTATTTCACATCCTAGTATCATACACACCTCTCAATATTAAAATAAATTTCTTTCCCATCAACTTTATAAAATAAATTATTTTCTCTTTCCTTACCCAAATTCATCCTCCAACCAAACAAGCTCTTATGGAGAAAATAATTGTAATCTCAATTTTGTATTTTAAAAGATGAATGAATGGAAAGTTCTCTTTACATACATGTTTTTTGTAATGTAAAATGAACAAGTACCTTGAACAATTCTGAATTGTATAAAATATGACTGTAGTCTTCTGATGCACGTTAATCTGATTCTGATAACAGATCAATTGCGAAAGCACCAGAGAATATGTAGTTTTCACTCTTAAAGCTAGACTGGACTAATTGAGCAAAAAGAGTGTTTAGAGCTTTGATGAAATATCTGAGTTGAGAAATGATCTGAGAAATCTCTATCACATCAGTTCCAGAATAAGATAGAACTGATTATTTCCCCAGATTTATTTTGAAATCATACTTACACATCTGCACCAAAAAGAAGTAATGATAATAGTGGAGATCCTGCTTATGAGGAATTATGTGAACCGATGCCAAAAAGACGGATCGTCTGAAATATCATAGTCGATGTTTGTACTTAAGGCATAGGCTAACCTCCGTTAGAGCGGCAGATCCTAGTAGAAGGAGGCACTCTGCTTAGGGGGGACTTGTATCGTAAGTAGATAACAGGGACTGCCCTAAGGTTACAAGCAGACTCTTCTGGCCCTCCGCTAGCTAGATGGGCTTATGAAGAGGCTCCAAGTATTGATAGGAAACCTCGTCTGCTAGGTAGGGCTGCTTATTGGACCGGTTCGACCCGAAATTGGTCCAGTAAGAACCGGTTCGGTCTAGAACCAGTTGAACCAGATCGGTTCTAACCGGTTACGGGCCGCAGAACCGGTTCGGACTGGTTCTATGTAAGCAGAACCGGTTATCCGGTTCATTTTTTTTTTAAAAAAAAAATTGGGGGCAGCACCCGCGCGTGCGCTTCCCCCGCCCCCAAGTATTCTGCAGCTGGAATATTACATCCGCCAGCTGCAGATATTATAAAAAAAAAAATTAAATTGAACAGTCATTTGACCGTTGCAATTTGCAAACAGTCATTTTGCAAACGGTCAAATGACCATTTTAAAATCTAAAATGATCATTTTAAGGTCATTTTAGACTTTTTAGCATGTATTGAACTTTCTATAAATAATACAATTTTTGTTATGATAATTCGTACAATTTTTATCAAATTTTTCTGTTCTTCTGCTCTGTTAAAAAATCTGCAAACACGTTTTAATGGCTTCCCAACATCGATTCTTTGGAGATTCTTCCTCAAGTCGCCAAGGGAATGTTGATCCGAAGTATGTTCCGCAACTCTATCGTCTTACTGCACTCGGTGAGAACTTTGACGAAACTTCAAAACCTGATCTCGATCTATCTGCGGAACATGATCCTGAGGCAAGTGGAGATGTTGGCACCGGCACTGACCCGTCAACGCAATCATCAAGTATCTTTAACAAGTCTCGGACAAAATGCAGTAAGGTATGAGATTTTTTTTATTTACAAATTAAACTGAATAGTAATTCGAAGAGACCTGAATATGTCGCTATTTGTAAAATTTATAAAAATCAATATTCATACAAACAAGATGGTACCGGCGGTGGGACTGGTACATTTAAGAAATACCTAGTTAAATTTCATAAATTTGATGAAAAAACTTGTTAACCTACTACTATAGAGCTAACCCAAACACAACTCAATCCACAGAGTGGATCTATGCCGTGGGCTTTTAGAAATGATAAAGCACATCGAGATTTAGTTTGATTTGTAGTACAAATCGAACAGTCATTTACTATATATGAGAAAGAGAAATTTTTAGAATATATTGTTCAATATTTACAGCCTCAATATACCCGTATTCTAGGCACGATGAATATAGAAAATCCCTTATCCAACACCTCAGTAATATTGGTTATAAGGTTAGTTTATCATCCGATATTTAGACTAGTATAAGTGGCGTGAGTTATTTAGTCGTTACTTGTCATTGGATCGATGGACAGTGGAGAATGCAGAAATGAATATTATCCTTAGATGTATTAGATGGGACTCATACGGGTTCAACCATTTTTTCTTACGTTCGCAATGTTTGTAAAATTTATGATATAGAAAATAAAATTTTTAGTATTACTTTGGGTAATGCCTCAAATAATAATTCTGCAGTTAATTTTTTACAATAATTTTTAAAACTTCCTCTTTATGGTTCTCTTTTTCATGTTAGATGTGCATGTCATATAATTAATTTATGTATTTCTAGTGCTTTTAATTTGGAACATTTAATTATCGATAAATTTAAGCATGTTGCAAAATGGATTCGTTTAAATTCAAATGTTAGGCGTGAATGAAAACGTGTTTGCGTAAGTGCCGGAATAAATTGTGTAAAATTTCCATTACCTATAGAAACTGCATGAATTCAATCCATCGTTTGTTTGAATCACTTTTACCGTACCAAGATTTGCTAACTACTTTTTACAATTCATATACACTTAATCATGACCTTTAATTACATTCTTATGATTGAATTTTTTTAAATTTTTTTTTGAATTATTGTCCATTTTTAAGGAGTGTACTGAAAATTTTTCATGTTGTTATTATCTAACTTCATCTATTTTTCTATCTTATATTTTTCAAATGTTTTAAAAATTTTTAGAGTTTAGATCAGATCTAATTCCAAAAACTTTTGTTGCTGACATGGAATTAAAATTTAGAAAATATTGGGAAAAAATTCCACTTTTATATTCAATAGATGCTATTCTTGATCCTCGTCATTGAACCGAAGCTATTGAGACTTTTTACGCAAAAAATTCTGATTTCTTGGGGAGTAATACTGATGCCGAAAAAGCATCAGTTTTTACAACTCTCTAAGAGTTGTTTTCTCTTTATTACAGTGAGCAGGTTGCGAGCAGAAATGTGGAACATGTGGAAATACAAGCAGCAACAAAGAAAAAGCCCGGCATTTTCACAGTTCATAGGTCGACGGCAGCAAAAAGATTTGTTGCTACACATAAAGAAAAAGCAACTGTTGGAGAGCAATCGATAACACAGAATCAAGCTCTTACAAATTTGAACGAGTTGCAATTTTATTTACATCTCGCGGAGAAATTTGATGATGATATGAGCTTGTCAGAGTGGTGGAAAAGCTCATCAAAGTAATATCCCGTTTTATCTGCTTTGGCACGAGATGTACTAGCAGCACAAGCTTCAACTGTAGCTTCTGAATCAGCATTTTCCACCACAGAAAAAATAGTAGGAGATTACAGAAGTAGTTTGTCTCCTGCAACCCTTTGCATGATTACCTGTCTACAGGATTGATTTGCTGCTGAGTCACAAAATCAACAATATAATTTTATGGACGAATTTAAGGATAATAATTCAGAAAAAGAGGAGTACTCGAGAAGAATTCTTTGTAATTACGAGGAATAAATTTTTTATGTAAAATATTTGTAAATATTTTCGTTAATATTAATAAAATTTCTTAGAATTTTTTTTATGTTAATTTTGTCAGAAATATTACAAAATATATAATTTTTTTATAAAATATATAAATAAATATATTTTTTAATTAATTTACCCGATTGACCCGACCCGACCCAATTATCTGGATCTGGACCGGACTCGGACCGGATCCAAGGCCACCTAACCAGTTCCGGACCGGACCGGTTCTAGGTCCGGTTGGACCTGGAACCGGTGGAACAGGACCGGAACCGGTCCGGTCCGGTAACCATCCCTACTGCCAGGCGTAACTCGACTCAGTGATCTCCATATATGGATTGTGAGGATAATGAACCATCATTTACGTGACGAAACCTCAGGTACGATGGTTGAAGTTTTGAGGTGGGAATCATACCTGTCGCATGATACTTGAGTAAAAGATGACAAGCTAGTCGTGCTTTAGATAATATGAATACCCCAGTATGAATTATCATCGATGATAATGAAGCATAAAAATAAACAGCATAATGATTCCAGGACATGAAATGCCCGAACAAAGAACCTTGCACCCGAGAAGAACTTCTGTTAATTGCTGCAGTGATGATCATGAATCAGAGGTAGCTGGAGTTTCGAAATTTAGAACACCGATAACCAGCAATATAATTTTCTTGAAAACCAGAGAATTTCTGAGCGTACATTAATGTAAAAGAATTTCTGATTAATCTGTACAAATGAATTTTAGGTAATGTGTAGAGATGTCAGGATCTAGGCATAGAACTTCTTTAGATCATCCCCGCTCTATGTTCTAGGGAGTTGAGTGTCATTAGAAGTGATGAGGTAGTATTATTGGACCAAAAAAGTCAAGCCTCCATACAGCGAAGGGCCAAAATGAATTGATAGGCCCGAGATACCCCGCGACTTTGCCTCTATTGCCTCTATTCGTTCATCATGGACAATGATTCGTTACCCCGATGTTTCCTCTTCTTCTCTTTCATGGTTCCAAAAACATCGGGAGGAGAGGGTTTTGGTTCTGGTGAGGAAGATGGTGCCTGAGAGGCTGGGAGGAACCAGACGATTGAGCGGATGAAGCTCTGGCATGGAGAAGAGCAGGAACTGCTGCAGCCGACGGGAGAGGTTCAAGAAACGCCGCAACTAGCGAAAGAGGATCGACAGGCGCCGCAACTGGCGGAAGAGGTGCAAGGGGAAGCAGGGTAGCGCAAATCGGTTGGGTCTGCCTGAAAATCACGGCCTGCTGGGTTATGAGGCCAGTAACCAGGTTGGTGAGGTTGGGTAGTATCCCCTGCAACTCTGAAATGCGAGTGCCTCTGAAAGAAGAGGTAGATCCGGCGCGACGCCGGGATGTTGAAGTTGAAGCTTCATCACTTAGCGCCGTGGCGGAAGGTTCACCTGCTTATGTGCTGTGGACTGCGGAGTTGGTTCTACGTGTCCTAGCCACCATCTTCTTGATGTCTCAATGAAAGCACCAAAAATATTGACGCGAGAAGGAGAAGTCCCAAGATACAACGGTACACAGAGAGCTAAGCCTGATGATTAAGGCTCAAATAAAAAAGAAAAGCATTCAAAAAAGCAAACAGAAGTTTAAAGTGATTCAGAGAGGAAATTCCCTACATCCACCAGGGCGAGCTTGAAGTATTTCACTATATCTCAAGAAGGAGAGCCACTTGAGCTCAGTACAAGGATAATAGAGAAGAAAGCCGCTTGGGCTAAGTATAATAATAGAAAAGAGAAGATCCAGTGGGTCCAACAACCACAAAAACATCCCCCTCCAGCCTGAAGCCTGTTCAAGGATATTTATAAGCAGAAGGAAGAGAAGCCCCATCCTGCTTTTTCGGAGGAAAGAAATATATACAATTGCTGAGCCTGCATTGGTGGTCCCACTGCTGTCGGCCACCGAAGGAGTTGAAAGTAATGTGTGGAGAACTTGCCCCCTTGATTTTTGTACTTCTTTTTGGGGACTGTGATGGCTAAAGCATACGGGCTCCTGGTTTGTGTGACTGGTAGGAGCGTGCAGCATTGGAAATAATGCGATCGGGGCATGCTGATAGCGACAGGTGCAGCTCAGAGACATCGTTACCGATGGTCTTCGAAGATGGCTCGCAACATCGTGGCCAATGTTTGGGGAGATCTAGGATATGTCGAAACATCATGGACGACGCTTGGGGAGAGCTGGGATTGAATTATCGTGGATGATGCTTGGGAAGAGATGGGATTACCGCAGCTCAATCCTCGTCGACGATGTTTGGGAAGGCTGAATCGTCGGGGAAGAGATTTGAGACGTACAAAAGTAAAACCTACTTGACGTCGGCCATAATATTTGGGCGTCCGCACCCTTAGTAACATCGACCACAATGTCTATTTACCCTCAGCTATCATTGTCTCAATCCAATAGAGACCGCCACGTTAGCATATCTTCTACAAAGTGAAGATTCCTACCAATCATGGAAACTAAGAACTTGTGTGCCCTAGCTACTATTGATGATTTTTCCAGAGCCGGCAATGCTGGGGCTGATAGTATAGATCTAGCAGATATAATATCCTGCCAGCATGGAGCCGACAAATACAATATTCTGTCACAGAAAATCCGCTGAGCTCGACTACAGTACACCTATAAATATCTCTAAATAGAGCTCCAAAAAAAAAAGAGGTGACAGCGAAAATAACACCTTAGTTCAGGAGAAGACTAGGAGAATCAGATTCCTGTGAGAATCATCGAGGACGAAGCTTGTATTCTTTCTTTTTTTCAGTTGTACTGGTCCTTTGATCAAAATCTTTTTGAGCTTTAGTGAAACCTTCTTCGCTGACTCTCCGGTGGACGTAGAGAAAGCCATCCCTAAATCACCTTAAATCTTTGTGTGCTTTTCTGAATGCTTGTTAGCTCTCTAACACCAATATTCCGGGCTAGAACATTGCGTGCCGCTAATTTTTAAGACTCCTTTTCTCTCCGTCAACAATTAATGTGTGCTTTACTTTCTTCCCTGCATTTTTCTTTTCTTCTTTTTTCCAATTTACATTCTCTCTCCCTCAAACCAACTATTAACAATCTGCATATCACCTGCTAGTAGAGTTTTACTCTTTCTTATGTTAATAGACTTTGCACGTCCACTGTTTGCCTTTCAATTTTTCCTTGCAAAATCCAAGCTACTATGTTGCCCAACCAAATAATCTCTTGAAATGCATCTTGGGAGAAATTTTTGGGTGCGCAACGCGCGCCCCATCATTTATCCGCACGTGAATAGGCGATGCGCACGTAGACCACAGCGCCAGCGCGAGAGAGAAAGCGGTTTGCTTTTTTTTAGAATTTTTTGCTATTTTTTTTATTTTAATTATACATAAATAATAAAAATTTTCTGAATGTCCACGGCACCGGGGGGAGAGAGAGGGGCTTGCATTTTTTAAAACATTTTTACGGATTTTTTTTTTAATTATATATAGATCATAAAATTTTTCTAAATAAATAAAATAAAAAAATATGGTACTTTTATAATATTTTAAAAATAGTTAAATATGTAAATATAAAAATTTGAAAATTATTAATTATTTTTAATTTTGAGACATATTTAATGCAGGTCAACCATTAATTAAAAATATATCATATTTTTTTTCAATTAATATAATCATTTATATTTTTTTTTATTATACTGAGGGCAGTCCCGCCATTTTGGTCATTTTCTATATTATTATCACTTGTTTTGTTGCGTTTCAAGGATGGGATGAATCAAGATTTGAACGTTTCAGATCTTCTACAATCAAACTTGCATATATGCCTCTAACATTGAATTTGAATTTTAAACGAACAGATCTCGCTGCTTGATAAGGGTTTGGATCGGACGGTCCATATGCAACCCGCTTACTTCCTTTTGATCAAACGGCCAGTAGTGTTTATCTTATGGGACGGAACATTCTAGTCCTAGATCAGATGGCAGGAAGATCGTCTTCCCCAATGGAGCAGCGTCGGCGAACCCCTCTTGAAACCCTAATTTCAGACTTCTTAGGATTCAAAATCGAATTGCCTCATTATCAAAGAAAAAGATCGAATCGCCTCTAAATGAAGCATAACAATAGATAGGACTTCTAAGCTTATTGATTTTCCTACTATATTTTAGCAGAGAGACAGATCTGAAGTCTTAACTTCAGATCGCAATGCTCTCATCACGACAGCTCGCCTGAATCTCACAGCGGCGATTCAGGGTGGAGCTAATGTATCAAAATGAATGTGTGATTAATCAGATCTGAAAGAAGAAAAAAAAACTATTGTAAATTTCCTACTCCGACGACATCCGGTGGCGCCGAGAGACGCGATTCTTGAACGGAATCTCTTCTCCGACGTTCCCAGTGGCGGTCGGAGTAGAAGATTCGTTACTTACCTGAGGATGAACGCAAATCCGAAGAAGTCAGTGATGAAGCTCGCCGTGCCTGATCTGATTTTTCCGGAAAGTTGCTTGATTCGCATGAAGGAAAGCTGAATCGCCTTCAGAGTTCTTCACTGCCTATTCCAGACGTATACAGGTGGCCTGCCAGTGTATTTCCTATCTCAGCTCCCCCATTTATAAGACGTCGCCGGAACCTAATTCGCGTCGGTGACTCAACAAACCAATGACCTCTCTCCCTTCTCAAGCCCTATTGCATTATGGTTAATTGAAGCTCTTATAAGTAGCCCTGCCAACGGGTCGAATTCGGGTTGGATTCGAGTTAGATTTTGTTCAAGTTTGGATTGGATTGACTCCGATCCAGATCCAACTAGATTGTCATTTGGGTCCAGACCTGGGCATCTGTCGGGCTCGGGACGGGTCACCTAGTGAGCAGGTTAAATCGCACCCATATATATATATATATATATATATATATATATATATTCGGGTCAATTTATATGACCAAATCCGACATAGCCTCAGGTCGGTCGACTCGAATGGTAAGCTCTTCTCCATAACAAGTAAAAAAAATTATTAAGCTTTTAGGTGCTGGGTCGAGTCGATCCGAATGGTAAACTCTTTTCTATAACAAGTAAAAAATTTTGAAGCCTTTAAATGCGGCCGGGCCTCGGTGATCATGCCTAAGCCCGATCCTGAAAATGATTGGGCCGAGCTAGGCCGGGTTAAAGGAATAAGATAAAAATTTTATTACAATTCAAGCTCTAAAATTTTCGAGTCAGGCGGGTTGTCGTGCCCGTGCCCAGGTCTATTTGGGTCAGATCGAAAATTAAATTGAGACAGTTGACCTAGATTCAATCCATTCTTTTTCATTTTTTTATAACAATAGTTTATAATGTATTAATATTAAAGTCTATTTTTTAATTTATCTACAATAATTCATTGCAATATCAATGAATCTAAGATGAATATACGCATCTAAAAACTGATTTATTATATATTCAATTTTTTAACCAAACATTTGCAATTATACAACCATGCCATGCTATTTTAATTTATTTGAATAGAATGCTAATACTTAAAACTTCGAATAGTTACAAATCAAAGTCAATCAATAGAATATTATTAATTTATAATTACTCATTGCTATATCGACAAATTTAGACTAAAAATATACATTTAAGTACAATTCTTTACATATTAAGTAATTTAATTGGATATTTGCAACTATGCAACTTTCAATGCTATTAAAATAGATTTGAATAGAATACATTGCATTTAGATAATGATTAATTATATATCAATATATTTTTATAGACTACAGATAATTTTATAATTATTTTTTATTGTATTGATGTATTTCCACTGAATATACACATTTAATGACTAATTTGAGATATATCAATATATGTTAACTGAAAAAAAAATAATTATTAAATTATTTGACAATATATCAATGTCTTTTAACTAAATATACGCATTTGAAAATCAATTTAATTGATATTAAGATATTTTAAGTAAATGCTAGTAATTATGGAATTATTTAATAATATATCAATATATTTCAAGTGAATATATGCTTTTTATAATATAACCCTTTCAAGCCATCACAATTATATATTTATTTCACACGAAAAGTTATAAATCAAGTTCAATAAATTTGGCAAAATCGTAAGACAATTTAAAACTTATTAATAAGTTATTTTAACTAGTTACAAGTTATTATATGAGTATTTATTTATTTTTTATTATATTTCTGGAGAAAATACGTAATTTGACTATAATCTTATCTATATAAAAGTATTTTTTACATAATACTGGCAATTAAACATCTTTTTGTTAGCATATCGATCAATTTTAAGCGAATAGATACTTTAGAGACCGATTTATGACATATAGGTTTATTTAAAATGAATAGTGACATTTATATAGCTATTTATTGTATTAACATTGAATTCGAGCGGAATACAAGCATGTAAAGTACGAATCATTACCTAATAAGTTATTTTAATTAAATACTAGAAATTATAAGACTATTCAATTATTTGTTATTGTATTTGAAGAGAATATAAGCAATTTGATTTGATCTTGTCTATATAAAAGTATTTTAACATAATACTCTAATTAAGCGACTAATATTTATTATATCAATGTATTTTAGCTGAAAATAAATATTTGGAGATCTATTTGCTACATTTGATTGAGTTTTATTGTGATTTTGGTAATTACATATCTTTTTAATCGTATATTGACCTATTTTAAGTGAATAGGCACTTTTAGAGACTGTTTTATTAAATATAAATGTATTTCAATTAAATAGTGATATTTTTATAGGTATTCATGGCATTAACGTTGAATTTAAGTGGAACATAAGCATTTAGAGTACACTTTATTGCATAATAAGTTATAGCAATTATAAGAGTATTCAATTATTTTTATTGTGTTTGAATATAATACATCTCTAAAAGTACATAATATGATATTTTAACTGAATACTAGTAGCTATACGAGTATTTAATCAATTTTTACTGTATTTGAAGAGAATACAAGTAATTTGACTTAGATCTTATCTATATAAAGTTAATTTAATATTATACTTTTATTACACTTCTAATGTTAATTATATCGATGTATTTTTATAGAAGACAGATATTTGACAATCTATTAGGGACTTATAATTGAGTATTAATATGATACCATTAATTACACATTTTTTTATAGTATATCGATCTATTTTAAGCGAATAGAAACTTTTAGAGAAAGATTTATGACATATCATTGTAATTGAATTGAATATTATCATTTTTATAGTAATTTTTTGTATTAACATTGTATTCAAGCAGAATACAGACATTTAGAGTACGATTTATTGCTTATAAGTTATTTTAATTAATTACTGTCAATTATATAAGTATTCATTTACTTTTTATTGTATTTCAGGAGAATACAAGTAATTTGATCTCAATCTTATTTATATAAAGGTATTTTAATATAATACCGTGATTAAATAACTAATATTTATCATATCAATATATTTTTTTCTGAAAATAGATATTTAAAGATCTATTAGAGATATCTGATTGAGTTTTAATATAATACTAACAACTAAACATCTTTTTGACAGTATAACGATCCATTTTAAGCAAATTGGCACTTTAGAGACGATGTATGACACATCAAAGTAGTTAAATTGAATAATGATATTTTTATAACTATTTATTGCATTAATGTTGAATTCAAGAAAATACAAGCATTTGGAATATAATTCATTGCACAATAAATTATTTTAACTGGTACTAGCAGGTATATGTATATTCAATCATGTTTTATTGTATTTAAAGAGAATAAAGTAATTTGACTTTGATCTTATCTATATGAAGGCAATTTAACATATTACTATGATTACACAACTAATTAGGGATATATGATTAAGTATTAATATGATACTGATAATTACACTTTTTTAATAGTATATCGATATATTTTACGCGAATAGAAAATTTGCGAGACATATTAATGCATTTGAATTTAATAGTAACGCTTTTACAACTATTCATTAGATCAATATTGAATTCAAGCAAAATATAAGTATTAATAGTATGATTTATTGCATAATAAGTTATTTTAACTAATTATATTCTATTATACGAGCATTTATTCACTAGTTATTATATTTCTAGAGAATATATGCAATTTGACTTTAATATTGTCTATATGAAGGTATTTTAACATAATACCGATAATTAAATATTTTTTTATTAGTATTCAATCTATTTTAAACGAATAGGCACTTTTAGAGACTGATTTATGATTATCAAAGTATTTGAGTTGAATAGTGACGTTTAAGCATATATTCATTGCATTAACGTTAAATTCAAGTAGACAATAAGTAGTTGTAGTACGATTCATGCCGTAATAAATTATTTTAACTAAATATTAGTAGCTATGTGAATATTCAATCAATTGTTATTGTGTTTGAAGAGAATACAAGTAATTTAAATTTGATTTTATTTATATGAAGGCAATGTACTATTATACTATTATTACACATCTAATGTTATCTATATATCAATGTATTTTAGCAGAAAATAGATATTTTGTGATCTATTAGGTACTTATAATTGAGTATTAATATGATATCGATAATTACATATCTTTTTGATAGTATATCGATCTATTTTAAACGAATAAGAACTTTTAGAGAAAGACTTGTGACATATTAATGTAATTGAATTGAATAGTATCATTTTTACAGTAATGTATTATATTATCTTTGAATTCAAGCAGAATACAGGTATTTGAAGTATGATTTATTGCATAATAAGTTATTTTAACTGATTATTGTCAATTATACAAGTATTCATTTACTTTTTTTTGTATTTAAGGAGAATACAAGAAATTTGATCTTAATCTTGTCTATATGAAGGCATGCTTATATAATACTGTGATTATACAACTAATATTTGCAATATCGATGTCTTATTTCCGAAAATAGATATTTAAAGATCTATTAGAGATATCTAATTGATTTTTAGTATAATACCCGCAACTAAACATCTTTTTGACACGATCTATTATAAGCAAATTGACATTTTTAAATACTGATTTATGACACATCAAAGTATTTAAATTGAATAGTGATATTTTTACAGCTATTCATTATATTAACGTTGAATTCAAGCAAATACAAGCCTAATAATTTATTTTAACTGAATACTAGCAGTTATACGTGTATTCAATCACTTTTTATTGTATTTGAAGAGAATAAAGTAATTTAATTTTGATCATATCTATATGAAGATAATGTAATATATTACTATGATTACACAACTAATTAGGAATATATGATTGAGTATCGATATGATACCGACAATTACACTTCTTTTTAACAGTATATCGATCTATTCTACGCGAATGGAAAGTTTGCGAGACATATTAATGTATTTTAATTTAATAGTAACGCTTTTACAACTACTTATTAGATTAATGTTGAATTCAAGCAGAATATAAATATTTATCGTATAATTTATTGCATAATAAGTTATTTTAACTAATTATAAACTATTATACGAGTATTCATTCACTTTGTATTGTATTTCTGGAGAATATATGCAATTTGACCTTAAGCTTGTTTATATGAAATTATTATAACATAATACTAACAATTAAATATATTTTTATTAGTACATCGATCTATTTTAAGCTAATAGATACTTTTAGAGATTAATTTATGACAATTGTATTTAAATTGAATGATCTTTATTTAGCTACTCATTGAATTAACATTGAATTCAAGCAAATACAAGCATTTAGAGTATGATTCATTAGATAATAAGTTATTTTAACTGAATGCTGGTAATTATACTAGTATTCAATTATTGTTTATTGTATTTAAAGAGAATATATAAGCAATTAAATTTTGATCTTATCTATATGAATGTATTTTAACGTAATACTCTAATTAAGCGATTAATATTTGCTATAGCGATGTATTTTAGCTTAAAACGAATATTTAGAGATTTGTTTGGGACATTTGATTGAGTTTTATTGTGATTCCGGCAATTACATATCTTTTTAATTGTATGTCGACCTATTTTAAGTGAATAGACACTTTTAGAGACTGTTTATAAAATATAAAGGTATTCAAATTGAATAGTGATATTTTTACACCTATACATTGCATCAACGTTGAATTCAAGTAGAATATAAGTACTTAGAGTACGCTTTGTTGCATAATAAGTTATAGCAATTATAAGAGTATTCAATCATATTTTACTATATTTGAATAGAATACATGTAATTTAACTTTAATCTTATCTATATGAAAGTATTTTAACATAATACTGTGATTACACAACTAATGTTGAGCATATCGATGTATTTCAGCTAAAAGCGGATATTTGACGATCTATTAGGTACATCTAATAGAGTCTTAATGTGTTACTGGAAATTACACTTTTTTTAACAGTATATCAATTTATTTTAAGTAAATAGGCACTTTTAGAGACTAATTTATGATTATCAATGTTTTTGAATTGAAACGTAATATTTTTGCAGATATTCAAAGCATTAATGTTGAATTCAGAGAGAATACAAGCAGTCAGAGTATGTTTCTTAGCATAATAAGTTATTTTAATAGAATACTAGTAGTCTACCTATACGAGTATTCAATAAAATTTTTTTGTATTTGAATAAAATATAAGCAATTTGACTTTGATCTAGTTTATATGAAGGCAATTCAATATTATACTTTTATTACACTTCTAATGTTAATTATATCGATGTATTTTTGTAGAAGACAGATATTTGACAATCTATTAAAGACTTATAATTGAGTATTAATATGATACCGTCAATTACACATCTTTTTTTATAGTATATCGATATATTTTAAATGAATAGGAACTTTTACAGAAAGATTTATGACATATCATTGTAATTGAATTGAATAGTATCATTTTTACAGTAATTTATTGTATTAATGTTGAAATCAAGCAGAATACAGGCATTTAGAGTATGATTTATTACATAATCAGTTATTTTAACTGATTACAGTCAATTATGCAGGTATTCATTTACTTTTTATTGTATTTCAGGAGAATACAAACACTTTTACCATAATCTTGTCTATTTGAAGGTATTTTTACATAATACCGTGATTACAAAACTAATGTTTGCAGTATCGAAGTTTCTTTTCCAAAAACAAATATTTAAAGATCTATTAAAGATATCTGATTGAGTTTTAATATATACCGGCAACTAAACTTCATTTTGGCAGTATAACGATCTATTTTAAGAAAATTGACACTTTTAGAAACTAATTTATAACATATCAAAGGATTTAAATTGAATAGTGATATTTTTACAGCTATTCATTACATTAATGTTGAATTCAAGCGGAATACAAGCATTAAGAGTACGATTCAATGCGTCATAAGTATCATTTTTATAGTAATTTATTGTATTAACGTTGAAATCAAGCAAAATACAGGTATTTAGAGTATGATTTATTATATAATAAGTTATTTTAACTGATTACTGTCAATTATGTAGGTATTCATTTACTTTTTATTGTATTTCAGGAGAATACATTCGCTTTTACCATAATCTTGTCTATATGAAAGTATTTTTACATAATACTGTGATTACACAACTAATATTTGCTATAGCGATGTATCTTTTTCAAAAACAAATATTTAAAGATCTAATAGAGATATTTGACAGAGTTTTAATATATACCAGCAACTAAACATCGTTCTAGCAGTATAATGATATATTTTAAGAAAATTGACACTTTAGAAACTGCTTTATGACACATCAAAGTATTTAAATTAAATAATGATATTTTTACAGCTAATTAGTGCATTAACATTAAATTCAAGCGAAATACATGCATTTAAAGTACGATTCATTGCGTCATAAGTTATTTTAACTGAAAACTAGCAATTACACGAGTATTCAATTATTTTTTTATTGTCTTTGAAGTGATACAAGCAATTTGACTTTGATATTTTCTATATGAAGGTTTTTTAATATAATACTATGATTAAGCAATAAATATTTGCTATATCAATGTATTTTAGTGCAAAACAGATATTTTGTAATCTATTTGGGAAATCTAATTGAGTTTTAATGTGATAATGATAATTAAACTTGTTTTTATAGTATATTAAACTATTTTAATCAATAGGCACTTTTAAAGACTTTTTTATGATATACAAATGTATTTAATGGAATAGTAATGTTTTTAAAGATATTCATTACATTAACGTTGAATTCATATGAAATACAAGTATTTAATGTTGAATTCAAGCAAAATACAAACATTTAGAGTATGATTCATTGCATAACAAGTTATGTTAATTGAATACTAGCAATTATAAGAGTATGCAATCATACTTTACTATGTTTGAAGAGAATACATATAATTTGACTTTGATCTTGCCTATATGGAGACATTTTAACATAATACTCTAACTAAACAGCTACTATTTGTCATATGGTTATATTTCAGCCGAAATCAGGTATTTTACAATTAATTGGGAATATTTGATTGAGTTTTAATGTAATACCAGTAATTACACATCTTTTTAACAGTATATCAATATATTTTAAGCAAATAGGCACTTTTAGAGACTAATTTATGACATATCAATGTAGTTGAATTTAATAGTAACAAGTTTACCTATATTCATTGCAATAATATTGAAGTCAAGCGAAATACAAGCATTTAGAATATGATTCATTGCATGACATGTTATTTTAACTGAATACTAGCAGTTATACATATATTCAACCACTTTTTATTATATTTAAAGAGAATAAAGTAATTTGACTTTGATCATATCTATATGAAAGCAATTTAACATATTACTTTTATTATACAACTAATTAGGGACATATGATTGAGTATTAATATGACACCGATAATTACATATTTATTTTACAGTACATCGATCTATTTTAAGCGAATAGAAAGTTTCGAGACATATTAATGTATTTGAATTTAATAGTAATATATTTAGAGCTATTCATTACATTAACGTTGAATACAAGTGAAATATAAGTATTTGGAGTATTTTTTAAAGCTTTTCATTACATTAAAGTTGAATACAAGATAAATATAAGTTTTTGGAGTACGAGTCATTGCATAATAAGTTATTTTAACTAATTATAAGCTATTATACGAGTATTCATTCACCTTTTATTGTATTTCTGGAGAATATATGCAATTTGATTATAATTTTTTTTATAAAGGTATTTTAATATAATACCTACAATTAAATATTTTTTTATTGATATATCGATCTATTTTAAATGACTATGCACCTTTAAATGGATTTATGACATATAGGTGTATTTAAATTGAAGAGTGACATTTATATAGCTATTCATTGCATTAACGATGAATTCAAGCAGAATACAAGCATTTAAAGTACGATTCATTATATAATAAATTATTTTAACTAAATACTTGCAATTATACGAGTATTTAATTATTGCTTATTGTATTTGAAGAGAATACAAGCAATTTGATTTTGATATTGTATATATGAAGGTATTTTAATATAATACTCTAATTAAGCGACTAATATTTGCTATATCAATATATGTTAGCCAAAGATAGATATTTGGAGATCTGTTTAGGACATTTGATTGAGTTTTATTGTGATTTCGGTAATTACACATCTTTTTAATTGTATATCGACCTATTTTAAGTGAATAAGAACTTTTAGAGACTGTTTCAGGAAATATAGATGTATTTGAATTGAATAGTGATAGTTTTACACCTATTTATTGCATTAATGTTGAATTCAAGTGATATACAAGCATTTAGAATATGTTTTATTGTATAATAAGTTATAAAAAATTATAAGAGTATTCGATCATGTTTTACTGTATTTGAAAATAATACATATAATTTAACTTTGACCTTGCCTATATAGAGACATTTTAACATCATACTCTGACTAGACATCTATTGTTTGCCATATGTATGTATTTTAGCCGAAATCAGGCATTTAGCGATTTATTGGGGAAATTTGATTGAGTTGTAATATAATATCAAAAGTTACACATCTTTTTAACAGTATATAGATTTATTTTATGCAAATAGGCACTTTTAGAGACTTATTTATGATATATCAATGTATTTGAATTGAATAATGACAAGTTTATGGCCATTCATTACATTAATGTTGAATTCAAGCGAAATACAAGCCTTTAGAATGTGATTCATTGCATAATAAGTTATTTTAATTGAATACAAACTGTTATACATATATTCAATCACTTTTTATTGTATTTAAATAGAATAGAATAATTTGACTTTGATCTTATCTATACGAAGGTAATTTAATATATTACTTTTATTACACAACTAATTAGGGACATATGATTAAGCTTTAACATAATAATGAATTCACATTTTTTATAGTATATTGATCTATTTTAAGCGATAGGAAGTTTTCGCGACATATTAATGTATTTTAATTTAATTGTAACGTTTTTAGAGCTATTCAGTACATTAATGTTGAATTTAAGCGAAATATAAGTTTTTAAAGTATGATTCATTGCATAATAAGTTATTTTAGCTAAATACAAGCTATTATACGAGTAGTCATTCACTTTTTATTATATTTCTAAAGAATATATGCAATTTGACCATAGTCTTGTCTAATGGTGATATTTTAACGTAATATCGGCAATTAAACATTTTTTTGTTACATATCGAACTAGGTTAAGCAAATAAACACTTTTAGAGACGATTTATGATATATAGATGTATTTAAATTGAATAGTGACGTTTATATAGCAATTCATTGTATTAATATTGAATACAAGAAGAATACAAGCATTTAAAGTACGATTAATTGCATAATAAGTTATTTTAACTAAATACTAGCAATTATACGAGTATTCAATTATTGTTTATTGTATTTGAAGAGAATACAAGCAATTTTATTTTGATATTGTCTATATCAATGTATTTTAGCTAAAAACATATATTTGGAGATCTGTTTGGGACTTTTGATAGAGTTTTATTGTGATTCTGGCAATTACATATTTTTTTAATCGTATATCGACCTATTTTAAGTGAATAGATACTTTTAAAGACTGTTTTCTGAAATATAAATAGAATTGAATTGAATAGTGATATTTTTACACCTATTTATTGCATTAATGTTGAATTCAAGTAGTATACAAGCTTTTAAATACATTTTATTTTATAATAAGTTATAGTAATTATAAGAGTATTCAATTATATTTTACTGTATTTGAACAGAATACATGCAATTTATCTTTGATCTTGCCTATATGAATGTATTTTAATATAATACTGTAATTACAAAACTACCGTTGGTCATATCAATGTATTTCAGCTGAAATCAAATATTTGGCGATCTATTAGGTACATTTAATTGAGTTTTAATGTAATACTGGAAATTACACTTCTTTTTTAATAGTATATCAATCTATTTTAAGCGAATAGACACTTTTAGAGACGGATTTATGATTATCAATGTATTTGAATTGAACAGTAATGTTTTTGCAGATATTCATTACATTAATGTTAAATTCAGGTAGAATACAAGCAATTAGAGTACGCTTCGTGGCCTAATAAGTTATTTTAACTGAATATTGGTAGCTATATACGTATTCAATTAATTTTTCTTGTATTTAAATGGAATACAAGCAATTTGACTTTTATATGAAGGCAATTTAACATTATACTTTTATTACACATTTAAAATTAACTATATCGATGTATTTTAGCAGAAGACATATTTGGCGATCTATTAGGGACTTATAATTTAGTATTAATATGATACTGACAATTACATATCTTTTTTACAATATATCGATCTATTTTAAAGGAATAGAAACTTTTAGAGAATGCTTTTTGACATATCAAGATAATTGAATTGAATAGTATTATTTTTACAGCAATTTATTGTATTAACGTTGAATTCAAGCAGAATATAAGCATTTAGAGTATGATTTATTGCATAATAAGTTATTTTAACTGATTAATGTTAATTATGCAATTATTCAATTACTTTTTATTATATTTTAGGAGAATACAATCACTTTTACCATAATCATATCTATTTGAAGGTATTTTTACAGAATCCATGATTACAAAACTAATGTTTGCAATATCGAAGTATCTTTTCCAAAAACAAATATTTAAAGATCTATTAGAGATATCTGATTTAATTTTAATATATACTAGCAATTAAACTTCGTTTTGACATTATAACAATCTATTTTAAAGAAATTGACACTTTTAGAAATTGATTTATAACACATCAAAGAATTTAAATTGAATAGTGATGTTTTTACAGTTATTATTGCATTGATGTTGAATTCAAGTGAAATACATACATTTAAGAGTATGATTCAATGCGTAATAAGTTATTTTATTTGAATACTAGCAATTATAAGAGTATTTAATTATTTTTTTACTGTCTTTGAAGTGATAGAAGCAATTTGACGTTGATAATTTGTATATGAAGGCATTTTAATGTAATACTATAATTAAGTAACTAATATTTGCTATATCGATATATTTTAGCTAAAAATAGATATTTTGTAATCTGTTTGGGATATCTGATTGAGTTTTAATGTGATAACGACAAATACACATGTTTGTACACTTGAATTCAATGTAATGCGTTGAATAGCTGGAAAAACATCATTATTCAACTCAAATTCAGTGATATGTCATAAATCAGACCCTAAAAGAGCCTATTCTTTTAAAATTGATTGATATACTGACAAATAGATGTGTATTTACAAGTATTACATTAAAACGCAATTAAATGTTTCTAATAGATCGTCAAATATCAATTTTCGAACGAAATATGACAATATGGCAAAACATTAGAAGTGTAATCACAGTATTATGTTAACAAACCTTCATATAGACGAGATTAAAGTAAAATTGCATATATTCTCTTCAAATACACTAAACATTAATTGAATACTCACATAATTGCTTGTATTCAGTTAACAAAACTTATTATGCAATGAATCGTACTCTAAATGCTTGTACTCCTCTTGAATTCACCGTAATGCGATGAATGGCAGCAAAAACATCACTATTCAACTCAAATTCATTGATATATCATAAATCAGACACTAAAAGAGTCTATTCTCTTACAACTGATCAATATACTGATAAATAGATTTGTAATTATGGGTATTACACTAAAACGCAATCAAATATCACTAATAGATAGCCAAATATCAATGTTCGATATACATCAATGTAGCAAACATTTGGTTTGTAATTAGAGTATTAAGTTAAAAACCCATCATATAGATGAGGTTAAAGTCAAATTATATATATATTCTTTTCACATACAATAAAAAACTAATTGAGTACTCAGATAATTGCTTGTATTCAGTTAAAATAACTTATTATGCAAAGAATCATACTCTAAATACTTATACTATACTTGAATTCAACGTAATGCAATGAATAGCTGCAAAAAAATCAATATTCAACTCAAATTCAATGATATATTATAAATAAGGACCTAAAAGAGCTTATTCTCTTAAAATTGATCAATATACTGATAAATAGCAATGTAATTATAGGTATTACATTAAAACGCAATCAAATGCCCCTAATAGATCGTCAAATATCACTTTTCGATCGAAATACATAAATATAGCAAACACTTAGGTGTGTAATCACAGTATTATGTAAACAAACATTCATATAGACGAGATTAAAGTCAAATTGCATATATTTTCTTTAAATAGAATAAAAACTAATTAAATACTCACATAACTGCTTGTATTCAGTTAAAAATAATTTATTATGCAATGAACCGTACTCTAAATGCTTGTACGCCACTTGAATTCAATGTAATGCGTTGAATAGATGGAAAAACATCACTATTTAACTCAAATTCATTGATATGTCATAAATCAGACCCTAAAAGATACTATTCTATTAAAATTGATCAATATACTGACAAATAGATGTGTATTTAAAGGTATTACATTAAAACGCAATTAAATGTTTCTAATAGATCGTCAAATATCAATTTTCGAACGAAATACGTCAATATGACAAAATATTGGGAGTGTAATCACAGTATTATGTTAACAAACCTTCGTATAGACGAGATTAAAGTAAAATTGCATATATATTCTCTTCAAATACACTAAACATTAATTGAATACTCACATAATTTCTTGTATTCACTTACAAAATTTATTATGCAATGAATCGTACTCTAAATGCTTGTATTCCTCTTGAATTCACCGTAATGCGATGAATGGCAGCAAAAACATCACAATTGAACTCAGATTCATTGATATATCATAAATTAGACACTAAAAAAGTCTATTCTCTTACAACTGATCAATATACTGATAAATAGATGTATAATTATAGGTATTACACTAAAACGCAATCAAATATCACTAATAGATGGCCAAATATCAATGTTCGATTGAAATACATCAATTTAGCAAACATTAGGTTTGTAATTAGAGTATTATGTTAAAAACCCAACATATAGATGAAATTAAATTCAAATTGTATATATTCTCTTCAAATACAATAAAAACTAATTGAGTACTCAGATAATTATTTGTATTCAGTTAAAATAACTTATTATGCAACGAATCGTACTCTAAATATTTATACTATACTTGAATTCAACGTAATGCACTGAATAGCTGTAAAAGAATCACTATTCAACTCAAATTCAATGATATATTATAAATCAGGACCTAAAAGAGCATATTCTCTTAAAATTGATCAATATACTGATAAATAGAAATGTAATTATAGGTATTACATTAAAACGCAATCAAATGCCCCTAATAGATCGCCAAATATCACTTTTCGATCAAAATACATAAATATAGCAAACACTTAAGTGTGTAATCACTGTATTATGTTAACAAACCTTCATATAGACGAGATTAAAGTAAAATTGCATATATTCTCTTCAAAAAGAATAAAAACTAATTGAATACTCACATAATTGCTTGTATTCAGTTAAAAATAACTTATTATGTAATAAACCGTACTCTAAATACTTGTACTCCACTTGAATTCAATGTAATGCGTTGAATAGCTGAAAAAATATCACTATTCAACTCAAATTTATTGATATGTCATAAATCAGACCCTAAAAGAACATATTCTGTTAAAATTGATCGATATACTGACAAATAGATGTGTATTTATAGGTATTACATTAAAACGCAATTAAATGTTTCCAATAGATCGTCAAATATCAGTTTTCGAACGAAATACGTCAATATGGCAAAACATTAGGAGTGTAATCACAGTATTATGTTAACAAACCTTCATATAGACGAGATTAAAGTAAAATTACATATATTCTCTTCAAATACACGAAAGATTAATTGAATACTCACATAATTGCTTGTATTCAGTTAACAAAATTTATTATGAAATGAATCGTAAAAGAATCACTATTCAACTCAAATATTTAATTCATAGTCCTGATTTATAATATATTATTGAATTTGAGTTGAATAGTGATTCTTTTACTACTCTTGAATTCACCGTAATGCGATGAATGGCAGCAAAAACATCACTATTCAACTTAAATTCATTGATATATCATAAATCAGACACTAAAAGAGTCTATTCTCTTACAACTGATCAATATACTGATAAATAAATGTGTAATTATAGGTATTACACTAAAACGCAATCAAATATCACTAATAGATAGTCAAATATCAATGTTCGATTGAAATACATCAATATAGTAAACATTAGGTTTTGTAATTAGACTATTATAATAAAAACTCATCATATAGATGAGATTAAAGTCAAATTGTATATATTCTCTTAAAAAACAATAAAAACTAATTGAGTACTCAGATAATTGCTTGTATTCAGTTAAAATAACTTATTATACAACGAATCGTACTCTAAAAACTTATACTATACTTGAATTCACTGTAATGCAACGAATAGCTGCAAAATAATCACTGTTCAACTCAAATTCAATGATATATTATAAATCAGGACCTAAAAGTGCCTATTCTCTTAAAATTGATCAATATACTGATAAATAGAAATGTAATTATAGGTATTACATTAAAACACAATCAAATGCCCTTAATAGATCGCCACATATCACTTTTCGATCGAAATACATAAATATAGCAAACACTTAGGTGTGTAATCACAGTATTATGTTAACAAACCTTCATATAGACGAGATTAAAGTCAAATTGCATATATTCTCTTCAAATAGAATAAAAACTAATTGAATACTCACATAATTGCTTGTATTCAGTTAAAAATAACTTATTATGCAATGAACCGAACTCTAAATGATACACCACTTGAATTCAATGTAATGCGTTGAATAGCTAGAAAAACATCTATTCAACTCAAATTCATTGATATGTCATAATTCAGAACCAAAAAGAGCTTATTCTCTTAACATTTATCGATATACTGACAAATAGATGTGTATTTATAGGTATTACATTAAAACGCAATTAAATGTTTCTAATAGATCATCAAATATCAATTTTCGAACGAAATACGTCAATATGGCAAAACATTAGGAGTGTAATCACAGTATTATGTTAACAAACCTTCGTATAGACGAGATGAAAGTAAAATTGCATATATTCTCTTGAAATACACTAAACATTAATTGAATACTCACATAATTGCTTGTATTCAGTTAACAAAACTTATTATGCAATGAATCGTACTCTAAATGCTTGTACTCCTCTTGAATTCACCGTAATGCGATGAATGACTGCAAAAACATCACTATTCAACTCAAATTCATGGATATATCATAAATCAGACACTCAAAGAGTCTATTCTCTTACAACTGATCAATATACTGATAAATAGATATGTAATTATAGGTATTACACTAAAAGGCGATCAAATATTACTAATAGATAGCCAAATATCAATGTTCAATTGAAATACATCAATGTAGCAAACATTAGGTTTGTAATTAGAGTATTATGTTAAAAACCCATCATATAGATGAGATTAAAGTCAAATTATATATATTCTTTTCAAATACAATAAAAACTAATTGAGTACTCAGATAATTGCTTGTATTCAGTTAAAATAACTTATTATGCAACGAATCGTACTCTAAATACTT
>KZ451951.1:2850251-2901239 GCA_002786265.1 Apostasia shenzhenica
TGATTAATTGAATACTCACATAATTGCTTGTATTCAGTTAACAAAACTTATTATGCAATGAATCATACTCTAAATGCTTGTACTCCTCTTGAATTCACCGTAATGCGATGAATGGCAGAAAAAATATCACTATTCAACTCACATTTGTTGATATATCATAAATCAGACACTAAAAAAGTCTATTCTCTTACAACAGATCAATATACTGATAAATAGATGTGTAATTATAGGTATTATACTAAAACGCAATCAAATATCACTAA
Source organism: Apostasia shenzhenica (assembly GCA_002786265.1). Classification (NCBI taxonomy): domain Eukaryota; kingdom Viridiplantae; phylum Streptophyta; class Magnoliopsida; order Asparagales; family Orchidaceae; genus Apostasia; species Apostasia shenzhenica. The sequence continues at coordinate 2,850,515 of KZ451951.1, forward strand.
TAGATAGCCAAATATCAATGTTCGATTGAAATACATCAATATAGCAAACATTAGGTTTGTAATTAGAGCATTATTTAAAAAACCCATCATATAGATGAGATTAAAGTCAAATTGTATATATTCTCTTCAAATACAATAAAAACTAATTGAGTACTCAGATAATTGCTTGTATTCAGTTAAAATAACTTATTATGCAACGAATCGTACTCTAGAACTCAAGTTTGGTGAGATCGATAAGACAAGCAGAATAATGGATTCTTTGTAGTTGTGTTGTATTCCATCTTACCCATCACAGTCACAGTAGTGGTGGGTCACCCATTTCCTGTTAGTGAGTTAAAGTTGGAGACCATTCCACACTTCTTTTTAGCTCATAATGACCCATGGTTCCCTTTGCATCCTCATCTATGATGCAAAAAGAGAAAATCAATAATTGTCTGCATAATAACAAGATATTTTGATTGAGGAATACAAAATGAAAAGCTTCAACTCAAATTCATTGAAATGTCATAAATCAGTCCCTAAAAGAGTCTATTCTCCTAAAATTAATTGATATATTGATAAAAAATTGTATAATTATAGGTATTACATTAAAACACAATCAAATATCCCTAATAGATTGCTAAATATCAATTTTCGATTGAAATACAGCAATATCGCAAACATTAGGTGTGTAATCAGATTATTATGTTAAGAAACTTTTATATAGACACGGTCAAAGTGAAATTACATGTATACTCTTCAAATATAATAAAATTTAATTGAATACACACAAAATTGCTTGTATTCAGTTAAAATAACTTATTATGTAATGAATCATACTCTGAATGCTTGTATTCTACTTGAATTCAAGGTAATGCAATGAATAGCTGTAAAAATATCACTATTCAAAGTCCCTAAAAGAGGCTATTCTCTTAAACTTGATTGATATACTAACAAAAAGATATGTAATTATAGGTATTGCATTAAAACGTAATCAAATATTCCTAATAGATTGTCAAATATCAATTTTCGATTGAAATACAATAATATCGCAAACATTAGGTGTGTAATCAGAGTATTATATTATAAAAACTTTATATAGATAAGATCAAAGTCAAATTATATGTATTCTCTTCAAATACAATGAAAACTAATTGAATATTTACAAAATTGATTGTGTTCAGCTAAAATAACATATTATGCAATAAATCGTGCTTTGAATGCTTATACTCCACTTGCATTCAACGTAATGCAATGAATAGAGGCAAATGGTTTGCGTGACTGGCGGGAATATGTACTTAGTGGAAATTCTACTGACGTGACAGTCTCTATCAGGCTATGAGATAGCAACAGCTGTAGATGAACAAATCTCATGTTGGACAATACTAGAAGCTAGCTGTGGATGACCAAATATCATCATTGATGTCACAATAAATTAAGGATGACCAAATGTCTAAAAACCAAAGCATAATTAGACAAATATCATCACAGATGAATCAAACATCATGCACAACGTTAAAGATAAATTGAAAGCCTTTAGCAACCACGTGTATGAGTGAGATTCAATGCTAAATTCAGTTTGGAGCTGATGATTCCTTGATCTAGGGAATACAAGCTTAGTCTGGTTTTGATGATCCTAAGTCTAGTTGTCCGTCACGATGATTCTCTGATGATTCCTTGATCTTCTTTATTTCTAGAGCTTTGCCTAGATGTATTTATAGGTAAGTTGTATTGGAGTTCTGTTAGTTTTTGGGCCAGAATATTATAATCATCAGTTTCATATTGTCGGTCCCACCGCTATCAACTCCAGGAAGATCGTCAATAGTAGCAAGGACATTCGGATCTTTGATTTGCATGACTGGTGGGAATTTATACTTGATAGTAATCATGCTGACGTGGCAGTTTCCATCAGTCTATGAGATAGCAATAACTATGGATGAACAAATCTCGTGGCTGATATTACTGAAAGCTAGTTGTGGATGACCAAACATCGTGACCGATGTCACAGGAAGCTGAGGATGAACAAATATCTGCAAAAGTAAAGCATGATTAGACAAACATTATCACCGATGTATCAAATATCATGCACGATGATAAAAATAATTTGAAAGCTTTTAGTTATCACATGTACAATTAAGATTTAACGCTAAATTCATGTATTAATAATATTTTTAATAAATAATTTTAAATTTTAAATATAACTAGAATTTTTATCGGTGGTTACTTGTGAATCCTTGTTGAAATCGGGTGACTTCGGGGTTACAAAGCATTCCTCTTATTTAACGGAGGATTTCCGAGCGGTCAAATTTCCATTTCCCTCGGGTTCACGCTTCCAGCCGCTGGAGTTGGCCATGGTGGCAGAGCCACCGCTGCCGCCGACCATATCCGCACAGCTCAAGCACCTGCTTTTCCATTCTTCACTGCCATTCAGGGTACCGATTCACTTCTCTTTCTGACTCGACTTACCCTAAACCCTCTTTTCTACTGCCTAACCAGCAAGCAAGCCCTAGTTTAAGGTTATGCTCACTCCTTCATTCTCAGGTTGAGCAGATTTGGTCCGGTTGCAAGAACTCCCGATTTTCTGACCGCTTCACCCTTCTAATCCCTTTCTGCCTTGACTATGTCAAGTGTATGCAAGTCACCTGATCTCATTTTTGTTCCCTGTGATCTGATTTGAATTTGACACAGTTTTTCTTTTGATAGGGGATATTGTATATAATGCCCTCTTTCCCTCTGCGGCTCCAGATATTGTCTTCTCGCCTAATGATGAAGAGTTCTGCCCTCTTCTACCAATTATCGATGGTGAGGGGGAAGTGGAAGTGGTGGCACGGTTGAAAAAGAGTTTCTTGTGGGACTGGAATGGCAAGGATCCTTCTAGGCTTCTCAAGCTAGTGGAGGAGATGAGGTTCTTACTTAGGCTTTTGATGAAATATATCGGTTCTGGAATGTTTTGGAATTTGCATTAGCGGTTACTAGTTATATGTTTGATTTGATATAGGGATTTATACGTGCAATATCAGAGGAAACGTGTTGGCGAAATTGATGATGCGAGATTGAAGTTTGAGATAAGTACAATTTTCTCCAGGGAGGTTTGTTCAATGGACACTTGATATGTCTTGAAGTTATGTTTGGTAGGATAGACATGTATGGCTGTGAATCCAATTACATACTGCGATTGAGTAGTTTCAAGTTTGTCCTGGAGATTGTCATCCATTTTGTCGCTCCTCATGGTAGCACAAATTCCAGATACTGCTTTTTCATCATGCCAAACTTTTCTTTTTAGTCTTCTGTTGTTGGCAGATTCACGGTTTCCTACTTCAATTTTCCAGTTGCTGGTTTACTATAGCTGAATTTATATTTGATTTTGTTTTAATTGATCCATTCTTGTGCTGCAGGGAATTGAAGTCTGTCTGGGTGCTGGGACTGACAAGGTATGACATCTTGATTGATCCATGTGGTCTTTTAGCTACGTGATTAGAAATATGATTTTTTTTTTCAATTTTTTTTCTTGTCATAAGTATTTTCATTCTTTTGCTTTGTGTTCTTTTCCTTTTTCTTACTATGATTGGCCCCTCTAATTTTTGATAGTCAGAGGAGGTCAAATTTGTGGTGCCATTACTGGATATTGATTTGAACAAACACGTGCATGCTTGCCCTTGGAAACAGCAGCAAAAGATCTACTTGCAGGTTCTGCCTTTTTTCTTGATTTTGTCACTGTCAGCATATTACTTTGAACTCCTAGAACTACACAGGCATAAATTTAGCTTGGAAAGATATCATTCTTTGGTAGGACACAAACTCATTGACACAACAAACTTTGATTGTTGAACAATTTCATTTATTACAATTATCTAGCAGCTTCTTTTCTTGTAATTCATTTTGAAATTCTAAAATTCTACTGTGTGAAAACTACTTTGCTGATTCTGATTGTAGGTCTGCCTTTGTGCATTTATATTAATAGTTCTGCTGGTTCATGTCATTCTAAGGATTGTAAAAGGTTAGAATGAGTTCTTGTGCATATTGCTAGGTGGTTGAGATTGCTGGATAGAAACGTTGTAGTGGCATTACATGAAGTCAAATTGTTGCACTCTAGAAATGGGAGTTCGACGAGTGAACTAGGCATGTTTGATTTGATCGAAGATGCTCTACCTATGCATCATATGGAAAATAGATTTCATCTTAATGACATTACCTTTAAGACTTCTAGATTTTTGGGAATTAATGATTTCCTACAAGTACAAGATTCTATATTTAATTTACATATATCCTTGTAGGAGGATGGAACTTTTGATTTAGGGAAATTAACTTAACCAAAAAAGATGACAATTTGATTATGGGTGGTGGAAGAATCTTGGCAAGATTCATGGTTTCCTCAAAGTGGGTCGAATTCCTTCAAGAGTACACCTTTGTACGTAAGCATAAAACAGGAATTGAGAATAAAGTCGCAGACGCTTTGAGTCGTCGAGTCTTACTTCTGTTCACTATGAGTGTCGAAGTTGTAGGATTTGACAAACTCATTGAATCCTATGAAGATTGTCCTGACTTTGGAGTCATCTATGCTGCCATGAAGGAAGGACAATGTAGAGACTTCACTGATTTTTTAATTCAGGATGGCTACCTTTTTCGTGGTCACAGACTTTGTCTTCTATGAACATCCGTTAGAGACTTCCTCATTTGGGAGTTACACGCAGGTGGTTTGGCCGGACACTTTGGCTGAAATTAAGACGATTGAGGTCGTAGAGACCCAATTTTATTGGTCAAGCCTCAACAGAGTCGCGCGTATAGTTGGTCATTGTCGAACTTGTGCTATGGCAAAACAACAAAAACAGAACACTGTACTTTATACGCCTCTATCCGTACCTGATCGTTCTTAGCAAGATCTTAGCATAGATTTTGTTCTAGGGTTACCTAAGACTACTGATAAGCACGATTCCATCTATATCGTGGTTGATCGATTTTCTAAGATGACATATTTTCTCCCTTGTTCTAAAACGTTAGATGCCTCTAGGATCGCTCGCTTATTTTTAGATGAGGTAGTTAGACTGCATGGGTTGCCAAAGTCAATGGTGTCTGATCGAGATACTAAATTTACTAGTTATTTCTGGAAGACTCTGTGGCATCTCCTCGGTACGAAATTAAAATTTTTCACGGCCTTTCATCCTCAAACAGGTGGACAAACAGAAGTAGTTAATGGAAGTTTAGGGAACCTACTTCGTTGTTTAGTGGGAGAAAATGAAAGAAATGGGGATCTCGTCTTATCTCGTGCTGAGTTTGCATACAATAATTCTGTCAATAGGTCTGTAGGCATGAGTCCATTTGAAATTGTGCATGGTTATAAGTTTAGAGTTTCTGTAGATCTCATTTTATTATCTATGCATGCTAGGATGTCTGAGTCTGCTGAGTCATTTGCACAGCATGTTAGGGAGTTGCATAAAGAGATCAGTATGAAAATAAGTGTCAGTAATAACACTTACAAGAAATTAGCAGATTGTCACAAAAGAATGCAGGAATTTTCAGAAGGAGATTATGTGATGATTCCGATTCGACCCGAGCAATTCTCATCTGGAACTGTTAAGAAATTACAAGCTCGCGGAGCTGGTCTTCTAGAATCTTAAAGAAAATTGGTTCGAATGCATATGTTGTTGATTTACCACCAGAGTATGGTATCAGTTCAACATTCAATATTTCAGACTTGGTGGCATACAAGGAGCCAACAGTAATACCAGTGATCCGTTTGAGCCTTCGTTATCCATTGAGAGTGAATCTTTACCCGAGTGTCCACCAGCTAAATCCACTTACAAATAGGAACAAATAGAGCAAATCCTTAATGAGCAAATAATTTCCACAAGAATTCAAGGATACCAGTGTTATTTGGTTCGTTGGAAGGGTTTACCTCCGTCTGAGGATTCATGTATTACCAGAGATGAATTACAGAGACTTGATCCAGATTTGCTAGAGAGATATCACAGCAGAGAGGACCCCTACTCAACAGAGTCGAGTCCTTCCCACCCGGGGAGAGTTGGTGGGGACACCACGATCGACCGTCGATTCATTCCTGGTAGAGTTTACCGTCGACGGCCGAAATCTAGCCATGCTGCTTCGATCTGGATTGATTGACTATTAGGATAGATTGAGAAAGATGGATGCTGCGGATCGCTGACTCGATGGATTAGAAATCTCCTATTCATTTTGATTGATTGGAGATTTCATTTTGGGATGATTTTATTTCTCGCATTTATTTTGTATTAGTTGTTTCTATTTCAGTGATCATTATTTTAGGCATATTATCTAGTATTTTTTCGTTTGTATGAGAAATTTATTACATTATGTATTTTTTTTTATTGAGTCAGTCTGTATGAAGGCCTATATAAACGCCTCCCTGTTACTCTTATTTTCCTAATGCTGAATAAATATGATTTGTGTTTTTCCTTGAGATTATCTGATTCTGGAATAAATCGATATCCCGGAAAGGGAAGGGCTTGGGCCTTGGGTGAGAATCCCTAAACTCCACCCGCCCCAGCTCTTCACTCCGGATTCGATTCCATTCATCTTGCACCCTCCAGCATTCACCTCGACTCCTCATCCACTCCGCCTGCTAGCCTGTGTTCCTGCGCCCAGTTCGCCGACACCGATCTAACGTGGATGCATCGCCGTGCCTCGACGTCACCGACAACGCGATCGCGCCTACCGCCTGTTACGCCGATGCACCACAGTGGCTTCGCCCGACGCCCTGGTGCAATTCCGTGTCTGTGCTTGGCCCGAGCGCGTCAGCTCGCGCCAGCCTAAGCGCTCCCGCGCGCACCTGCCCGAGCGCTCCCGCGCCAGCTTGCCAGCGCGCCATCCTGTGCGCCCGCCAGCTCCCAGCATCGCCCGCGCGCCCGCCAGCACGCTAGCGCCCGCGCGTCCGCGCCAGCCTGCGCCCGCACCCGCACCCGCACCGGAGCTCGCGTGCGCCCCAGCTGACCGAGCCCTATTTTTTGGGAAAATTACAGCGTGATCTCTGAAATTTTGCGACTCAGGTATGAATTTCAGCAACCTTTAATCTGGTTAAATCGAGTACTCTAGATCATTCTGCTCGCTTATGATTTGCTCAAACTTGTTCCGCCTATTCGACTTTTCATTATTGAATGAATTTGAATTGCTATTGGTTAAATATTGTGAGAACCTCAATCTTGTTCCCCGTTTCTGATTTGTTGAAAACCAGATTGCGCCCTAATCTGAATTGGTAATTTCTCAATTAGCTTCGATCTAATTTATTTAAAATTTTAAAAGTAATTGGTTTTGCGGGCTTAATTAATTTCTCAATCATCGCAAAATTGTTCTCTGATATTCAAGCATTAGTTTGTGAATAATCTGCTTTATAAAATTGTTGATCTCTAAACTGCATTGTTATTCATCTGTCCCGCATCAATATCTGTTTGGTGGTACTTCTTTGTCAAAAACCCTTGGCTTCCAAGGGCAGTCAATACATCTGTTGGCTCTGATATCACATATTGGCTACATGTATTTGCATATTTCATCCCACGCCAACACATACTGAATCTGTATAGGAACATTCATCAGCATATTCAGATTGTTTGTTTCATTAGTTCTTTGTATCTCCGCATTTTATTGCTCTTATTTCCTTTTACTTCTGTCTTTTGTGAGCCCCTATTATAATCAGTCGTTATGATGGTGCAGGCTATTTTTCCTGTTTCTAGAATGTACTCTTCTGCCCCTTCAGCGCCAAGACTAAAGCTAGTTTCTTCTTCACAGTTGAAGGACTTATTGTCCATTGAAGATGTCAAGCTTCCTTCTTGGGTTGATGGAATGTAAGTTATCCTATCAAGTTAAAGAAGTTTATGAATGTCTATGATTTTGCACTCATTTCCATAGTTTATGTTGATAGAAAATTCTGTCAAATAAATATAATGGTTATATAGAAAGGGAAAAAAAAGAAATAAAAACATAGATCACATTCAAATTTCATGTGCAAACAATAAGGGGGAAAACCATAATGTGGTTTGAAGACAATTTGAATCCACTATGGGTTAGCTTGATTAAAAAAGAGAGGAGAGTAAACAAGTGAGGAGAATGGTTACAATAATAAGAGGAGAGAAAGGAAAGTCTAAGTGTGATTAGTTCCTTGCTGTCTTAACAATGTTGAGTAGCTTTGGGGGAGCGTTGAATAGCTTTGACGAAGCTCTTTCAGTTTGAGGAAGCTTGGGAGAAAGCAGATTTGAACCATCTATAAATCTATCTTGTCACTATTTATAGCTAGATGATACCACTATTTATAGTTGGATGACGAGGAAACGAGTGATCTTTTTGCATGTTGCTTCCCCTCGGTATATCCAAATATCCAATCAATGCTTTTTAGCGATTTGGTGGCAGTGTAAGATTTTTTGGATGTACTTTTGTTGCCTTTTTCTATCGTGATATATCAAGGAGATCTGGTGTTAGAAAAGTTCGTTGAAGTCTTGTTCGAGTTAGGTCTTCAACTAGCCAGTTCAATGATGCCATTTCGGTCAATTGTTTGGCATTGCCTTTCGATCTGGTGTTATAGCCCCCTTTGACCATTAACTTGACTTGACTTCTCTTTGATCGTCCACGTCAACAACCATGATCACAGGTCTAAATAGGAATGGCAACGGGGCGGGTTTGGGTCGGGTTTATAAATACCCATACCCGCCCCGCTATATATTATTCATTACTCATACCCACCCAATACCCGTTTTCGCCCCGCCCCATACCCGTTTTCGCCCCGCCCCGCCCCGCTTCTAGTTTTCATAAACCCGTACCCGCCCCGCCCCGCCCCGTTTCCTCGATAACCAAGATTCGCCTGGTTACTACTAACAAAAATGCGTTCACTTTTCTTAACTTTTCGTTTAAAATTTGTGAGTGGTTTTCAATATAAACTTGAATTTTTATTTAGGATATTCTCAAATTCAGTTCGTGGAAAAACTTCGAATACAAATTTACAAAAAGGAAACTTTTCTGGTTATTAGTAATCAAGTTAACTGGCTATTTAATAGTTATCATTATGCTGCAATTTTTATATCAACAGGTGAGAATGGCACAATAGATGGGCAAGGTGAGATATGGTGGAACATGTGGAGGCAAAAGACACTTTCTTTTACAAGACCACATCTCATGGAATTTATGCATTCTACGAACCACATTGAGTGAAACCATTTTCAGATTTAAGTTTATTAAATCGGGTACGGGGCGGGGCGGGTCTAGATGATTCATACTCGAACCCGCCCCATTTCATAACGGGGCGGGGCGGGTGTTGCGGGTAAAATTTGAGTACCCATACCCGTCCCATTAGGGGCGGGTCGGGGCGGGTTAATCGGGTACGGGTACAAATTGTCACCCCTAGGTCTAAAGGCCAAATTGTGTTGGCTTGAATAGATTGTTCGATCGAAGTTGTTTTGGACCAGAAGGGTATGTGTTACTCAGCGACCCGCATACATCTTCTCCTTCACTTTTAATTTTATTTTTGATCTTTGTCAAATGTAATTTTTTTGTAAATCAAAGGGAATTTGTTCCCAAGATATGAGCAGTTGTACACAGTAGACTGTAAGTAAAAATTTGCAATTAACTGATTTATTAGTCAGTTAATAAACTCAAGAGAGCATGGCCCCAACATTCTTAAAACCAAAATTGATCTTGTAGTAGCAGATGTTGAAATCCATTATACATGTGAATTCTAGTCTTCTTCAATCATTTTGATTTGGTGGCATCTGTAGAATACATCAAGAAAGCTTATTGTTGAATGGCCCATGGTGGAATTATTCAGTTTGTCAATCTGAAGTAAATTGGTAGTAATGTGTTATACGTGCCTTGTTAAGGTCAGTGTTGTCTACATATTCTTTATTTGCTCTTAATGATGACCACTATGTTGGCTAGCCATTATGGATACGGCGTCTTAAGAAGTTTTTTTTACTTCGTTTCTGATGGCTCGCTCTAATTCTCCAACAAAGTTCCCGTTCTTTTGCTTTACCAGGTGGTGATTCAGGTCCATGCTGAACTTGTGTTCCACTGTCTCATGGTCAACACCTGGCATATCTTGTGAACCCTAAGCAAAAGCACTATGGCACATAAAAAGGAGAGACTATTGTGGCCTTTTGATTTTTCATTAAGATCATTTCATATAATTATATTTCTATGTTGTTTTTTCCCTTATTCAACAGGAATATGAGCTACATTTTTGGCAGGAGATATCAACAACTTCTCTCGAGGATTGTTAACGGAGAAAAACCTCCAAGATGAGTTGGCGGCTCTGGTTAGCTAAGACAACGACGCAGGAATGCAGTCTTAAGTGCTAGGGCATCAAGAACTCAGAGTTAGCGTGCTTCAGAAACTCTTCTCCTACCTCCACAGGTTGTGTTGAAGCAAAGTTTCTACTAAGTGGAAAAGAGAATGCTTAGGGGAGCATATAGAGAGAGAGAGACAGGGAGAGAAGGAGAGGACCAACACTAAGGACACGCCTGGGGTTTATGAGAATCCTTGTGGCCCAAATGCTTCCAAGTTGAAGATAGATTGAACTATAGGGAAAAAGAAGAAGCAATAGCCTTCCTTTTTTGCCTGGGAAGCCTTATTTATGGGGGTTGTGGGCAATTATTGGCTGTTGACACCTCTCCTGTGATGTCGACATGTGGCCTCGTGTTCGCGAAGGGATAAGGATGAGGTATCTTTTTCAGAAGTGGGGATGGCGCGATTTGCTTGTAATGTGGGAGAAGGCACCTCTTGTTCTCCAAAATTGATGATGCGAGTTCCTTTGTGATAAGGGGAGCGAAGCATATAGTAGAAGACTACAGTTCTTGGAAAGATGTTGGGGTGACATCTATGCTTGGGTCAGGGAAGCCTGGAAGCGTGGTTGCCAAAGGTCGGGTTACTAGAAAATGCTTGGGGTTATCCCTTGTGGTTTTCAGCCTAGCGTGACCTTTTGTTGGGTATGTTGCCCAGGATATTCGTTGCCTAGTTCATGACCACAGGAGATGCATTTTTCTGAGATTATTGCGTGGGAGCCACATGGACGGCTGCGATGAAGCAGGAGTTCTATTTGTAAACAAGGATCGATGTGGTCGATATGGAGTTGTAGGGACAGTCCATAGCTTAGCCACTCCTCTAGTTGGGGAAATTTTAAGCACTAGTGTAAAATAGATGCGGTCATCTGGAAGACATATAGATGGCCTTCCTAAGATAGCGTTATACGTGAAAGAACTGTCAATGAGGATGAAGTCAATCATTCAAGTGGTTAACTTCGATCCTTCGTCGAGGATTACTGGTAGGGAAGTGTAACTGAGATGCTAGTAGATATTGTTGGAGAAACTTGACATAGCCTTAGCCTTATTCCATCACTCTATTATTCCCACCATTATTGTCGAAGGAACAAGACTCCCAACTTCCATGCCAAGTGGCCTTAGACCTTATTTAGTTTTGGACTAAACATTTGACCTAAAGAACCTATCAGTGTTTCTCTTAGTAACTCATTGGGTCCTTGATATTTGATAGTTCATGAATAGTCTGATTGGTGGTGTAATCCATGGTCAGCACTGTAGAGTGTTATGGAAGAGCTGACGCTTTTGTGTTGGAGTTGGCATTATGTAACCCATATCTTTCATGATTGTGTAGATTTGTTCAATGTGGTGGATAGGGGTTGAGATCTTGATATTGTACTTTACTTGCCAATGGGGGGTTGAAGAATTGGACATGATAGTGGGTCACCATGACAACCTACATTTGACTCCTTCTATATCATTCAATGCTAATTAGAATTTTGGATTTAAGCTAATTTATAATTTCAAGATATAAATTGGATTTGATTAAGGATTTGATAGTTGATTTCGAATGTTTTTTTTGCATTTAGTTTTATTTCATAATTGTAATATTTTTGAATTTCTATATAAAGGGGTCGCATAGTATTATAATAGACTTAAGAGTTGATATTAAAAAAATAGTATTATGAGTGTTAATCTAGACTCAGATTAAAGGGTCGATATCTTGGCGACGAGAAAGGTAGGGTTGGCCTTGGGTGAAAATTCTTAAAGTCGCATAGTTATTTCGCTTATAAAAAAATTCTTTCTCTGTCTTCCTCACGCGAACTCAATTGAAAGATTTAATTACTGTTGGAATTAATTGTGAATTTTACTTAGTCTTAAAGATAAATTCTACAGACCAATTGTATAACCGATAATATTATATGGTGCAAAATGCTGGCCTATAAAGCGAAAATGCACAAGTGAAATAAGTATCGCAGAGATGATGCTAAAATGGATGAGTGAGTATACACGAAAAAATAGAATGAAAAATGAGTATACCCGTGAAAAGATTGGGGTAGTCTTAGTTAACGATAAGTTCAGGGAGAGTTAACTAAGATGGTTTAGATATATAAACTGTAGGCTGATGAAAGCTTCAGTAAAGAGAAATAAGTTATAGAATTTTTGTGTTAAAGGAGGAAGTGGTAGGCCAAATAAGACATGGTAAAAAACCATCAGAAATAATCACATATTTGGAGATAAATTAAGACTTGTTATTTGATAGAACGTAATGAAAATAAATCATTAATGTAGCTGACTCCACTTAGTGAGATGAAGGCTTGGTTGTTGTGTATGATGTAAAATACGGTTAAATTTTAATATTAAATTTTGTATATAATGTGAAATACCTTGTTAAAAATAAATTATATTATAAATAAGATTCTAAAATCACGCAAATTAAGTTATTATAAAATTAAAATTAAATTAAATCATTTGAATTATATTTGTTCAATAACACACTAAAAGTATTTCTCCACTTTACTCATCCCGCTTGAATTCTGTTGATAATATTTCTATTTATTTTTTCGTTATTTTGTATAATTAATTTAAGGTATTTTATTAGCCCAGCGTCTTGATAACTTGATTATCAATTGTCATCTCATCCGTATAAATGCTTCTATCTTGACTAAATTTGTACTTCAATATTCGATTTTTGATTTGTTAAGACGAAAATCTTAAAGTATTTTTTCATAACTCGTGTTTTGTGTTAATCTTTTTTTCTTTAATTTTATTAATAAAGAGAATATCATCTACAAAAAGTATATACAAAGGTACTGTTTTTGGATTTATCTAATCAAGGCCTCCATAACTAATGCAAAAAGATATAAACTTAAGGTTGAGGCTTAGTGTAGTCCAACTGTAATTGAAAAATCATTTGTTAAATCACTTTGTGTTTGAATATAAGTAACATCCCTTAATTCATGTTTTTAATAACTTGAATATAGGAAGTGCAAATTTTTTTTTTCGAAAAATTTTCAAACATTTCTTTTGGAACTTTATCCTAATCTTTTTTTAAATTGATAAAAATCAAATGCAGATTTTCTTTTCTTTCTCAGAACTTTTTCATTAGACTTCTCAACAAATGAATAGCTTTTATAATGAATTTACCAAATATAAAACTAAACTGGTTCCGTGATACCCTATTATTAAACATAATTTTTTCTCGATTATCATTTTTTCAAAATTTTAAATTATGAATCTTTAATTTAATACTTTTATAATTGGCACAATCCTGTATACTATCTCTATTTTTGTAAATAGGTATCAATGTACTCTTTTGCCACTCATTTGACATCTGTTTAGTCTTCAAAATTATTTTAAATATCTAGTGAGTGAAGACACTTCAATTGCCTTTTTACATTTTAGTTTCTTTAAGGCTTTCTGAACTTCAGTCTTATTAATATGTTGTATGTAACTGCAATTTCTATTTGCTTTTTGAATGTTAAATTCTGCAATATAAAATGTATTGTCGCACTCATCATTGAAAAACTTTTGAAAATAATCCATGAATTTATGTTAGATATTTTTCTTTCTTGAAAAGTTCTTTGTGATCCCCATATTTAATGTATTTTATTTAAGTCAAGTATTTAGTTTTCTTATTTTCTATTTTAGCAATTTTGTTTATGCTCTTCTCTCTTTCTTTAGTGTTTAATTTTTCATATAAATTCTCAAACGTCATAATTTTTTTTTAATATAGATTGTTTATTTTACATCAGACGTATTTTTCAGAATAAAAAATTTAATTTTATTTCATATCTTACGCACATACTTTATTTATTAGAAGTGCAACGAAACAAATAATTGATGTAGCTAACCTATTTAGTGGAAAGGCTTGGTTTGTTGTGTATCCTACACACGTACTAAAGTGATAACTTATATCATATCTTTTGCACATTTCAACACAGTAATTAATTTTATTTCATACTCTACGCAACTCTCAATAAAAAGATATCTTCGTTCAAGTTTAACTACAACTTTGTTAAAATTAAGCTTTGCAAACAAAAATGTTTTTGACCGATTCTGCCATCCATGGGATTTGATCTAACAATAATGTTGGCTTAATGCTTTTTGTGCCTAGTATTCGTGCTAGTAGTTTGTTTGAAGCCAAAAATGGGGTAATTAGAAACAGCATGGGTATGCATGAAGTACATAAAATAAATATAATATAATTAATGTCAATGCAATATACCCTAACGAGATCTAATGCACTGATACCAAAGGTAATGCAGGGAAGGTGAATAAAAGTATATGCAAAGATAACAACTGAGATGAAAAGTAGATTTATTTTAGTAAAAGTAAAAAAGTTTAAAATACAATTTTGTGATGACTAAGAAATTAATTAAATCTACAAAAATCAATCCCTTCAAATTTTTAAATAAATTGGATCAAAGGTAATATAGAAATTTCTGATTCTGATTAATGTGTATTTTAGATTTCATTAAATTTGACAAAACGGAATAGGATTCAATTTCTTAATAATTAACCTATAAGGAAGAAATTCTATTAATAATATTTGGTCGCATAAGTGAAGCAATTTTGAGCGAAGTTGTGGCTAAAATACAATTCCACTCGAAGCGCGAAACATGAATTACTTGGATCAAGGAAGATCTTTCCTGAATTTGGGAATAGGAGTACCAATCTATAATTTCCCTAACTATAGTTGAATTCCAGCATGCATGGGAATACTGGCACGAAAGGGCAGACCATGCGATTGATACAATCGAGTCTAGGGCCCACTCGAGCTATGCAAATCGTGGTCGAGATGCCATTTAACTATCGCGTTGTGCTTAGTAAGGCCACGAAGATGTGAGGCGATTAACTCGTGAAGCAATGGCGTGGCAGTTTGGCTCTCATGCGAACTGTGGGTGCCGCGGTGAGCTCTTGATCTGTGCTGTGTAAAACTTGTCGAATAAAATATAACTTAAATCTTTTAAAAAATTGTGCTAAAACTATTGATAACAGAACTAATATTTTGTGCTTTCAGAAAACAAAATTAATTGGAGAAAAGTTGAAAAAATTGATAGCTTGGCTTCAAATTTTAGTACTCTTGTAAGAATAAAATTAGCAATGAAATAGGTATAATTCTTGACAAGAATTTGAAGGATCGTATAGTGGAGGTCAAGAGGAAGGAAAAGATAATTATAACTTTAAAATTGTTATAAATGCGACAACTATTAATATTATAAGTGTGTATGCTGGGTTTAAAGAGATTTTCGTTCATTCACTAAAGAGAATTTCACTAATAAGAGAAAATTTGTCAAAGGCAAGTTACAAAGATGAGCTTTTGGGTGACTCACACGACAAAAGGAAAATGGGTTGCTCGCCCTGAGTGTCCCTCTTTATTTATTATCGCTATTTATGTCTTTCCTCTTGTCTTAATGATACGAGATTTATATTTCTAGCTTCAGAAGGATCATTGCCTTGATAGAGTGATTGAGATGTGTACGAAAAGCCATTAAAACATCAATTGTCAGTTAGATGTGTGTTCACTATGTAACAACAATCTTTTGATTGAGGAGAAGCGTAGACAATAGTGATGAATTGGTTAATTAGTGAGAGGAGTGCTCTCGATTACTTTTTATACAACCACGCAATGATATTTGAACAAGATTTTTATTTTTGGAGAGACGTCCTTGCATAAAATTTGTTGAATAAATACAACATGAATCATTCAAGAAATTGTACTAAAACTATTGATAGGAGGATTAATATTTTGTATTTCAGGAAACGAAATATGTCAGAGAAAAAGTTAAAAAATTGATAGTCTAGGTTTCAATTTTTGGTACTCTTGTAAGAATAGAATTAGGAATGAAATGGGTATAATTCTCGACAAGAGTTTAAAGATCATATAACGGAAATCAAAAGAAATAAAAATAGAATTATAGCTTTAAAAATTATTATAAATGTGATGATTATTAACATTGTAAGTATGTATGCTCTTCAAGTAGGTTTGAATGCAAATATAAAGGAAAAAAAAATGAAATAATTTAGAAGAGCTGGTACAAAAGATACCTTACGAGAAAAGAATTTTTATTGAAGGAGATTTAAATGGTCATGTTGGAAGCATTAAGGAATTTAATAGCATTCGGTAGGGTATTGTTTTTGAGGAGAGCAATGAGGAGGGTAAAATCACGTTCAAGTTATTCAGGACATATGTAAAGAAGCTGTTTCATGTAAGAGAGTTTGACTATGAATTTTTTTTATTTTAATTAGATTACACTAAGGTTCATTTTTAAGTTCATATCTCTTTACATTAATTATGAAGATTTTTACATGCACATTCAAGAAAAAGTGCTTTGATGTATGCTTTTTGCAGATAATGTTCTCCTTGTTGATAAATCTGGAAGGAGGCTAAGATGAAACTCAAGTTATGGAGAAATACCTGATAATTTAAAGGATTTTATTTTAGAAAGATCAAGAAATGAATACATGGAGTGTAAATTTTGTTAAAATATAAATACTTGTATTAAGGAGATGATAATTGATAATCAACTTATTAGAAAGAGTAATTATTTTAGATATCTTGGATCGATCATACAGAATAATAGTGAAATAGATAGCGATGTATTAGCCGGATTTAAGCAGGCTGGATAAAGTGCAGGAATGCATTTGGTATATTGTGTGATAGAAAAATTTTATTTAAATTTAATGGTAAATTTTATAGAAAAGTTTTAAGACCAATAATGTTCTAGCTCACATCTATTCGACAGTTTGATTGTGAGTTTCAACTTTCTTGACAAATATGTAGATGGGTGTAATCTTAAGCCAAAGTGGAAGTCCAAATAAAAGCTTCCCAAATAGATTAGGAGAAAAATATAGAGCACCACGATTCTTTGGATACTTGAGACAACTTTTTTTGCTCTGCTAGAGATTTTGATCATCTTCGAAAAAAGGCACCCAGAATTCAGTAGATGTTTATAGCTTTTAAGGTAGTTTGCTGGCTATGTCATCCAAGGCATGTTGCTCAAAGAAGAACATGATTCCAGAAGAGGCTGACAAGGACAAGACATACTATGCCCCCTGTAACCTTTCAGGAAAATTACAAGAGGACAAAAGTGTTGTGGAGTAGTCATAAACTCGTTTCCTTTAGCTTCCTAAAGCCCTCAAATGCACTAAACCAGCCAGCCCTGGATTGTGGTGCACTGCTTGAGCATCCTCATGAACCACTGCATTGCAATCAAGACCTTTTGGTCGGCAAGCTCATCGGGGACATAGGATTGGTCATCCAAGAACGAGGCAGCTAAATCCTGCTACCCTGACTTTTGCAGTGTTCTTTCTTTGGTAGGATTCACTTGAACCATCGTCACTGAAGAATAAACTTGCTGTAGAAATCTGGTGGTTGCACATGGAGAGAAAAGAGGCAAGTGGGAAAACTAGGCCCCTTAACCTTTATTCATATCTCTGGGGCCATAATGACCCTTGCGACCGCATGTCTTCCTGCAAGCTATGTGTAAATAGATGAATGGTTGGGCTGTCAATATCACTTGTTCTCTGAAGCACTGCTTGGCACATCTCAAATAATGTCTTTCCCTCCAAATTTGAAGTCCAAATCCAAACTCGAGCATGGCATATCTTTGGGCATGGTTCATGTTCGCACATTCGGGAATGGTCCATCCATGAGCACGTCAAGTCATATATAAAGCTATGAAACAATTATAATCTAATAGAAGGATGAAATGTATGAACCCAAAACATCCATTTGACTAACTTATTACAAGATTGTAGGTACACCAAAAATAGAGATCTATTCGTCCTGTCATGGATCTCGAGGATTTCTTCGACAACAGTTTAGAAGCGCCGTCAAGGGTAGTATGCTGGCATAGCAGATTGCTTGATGTCACATAGGTCTCGGGCAAAGTAATGGATGTCATCATTTGTCACCTGTCATCTTATATTAGGAAGAATCTATGAGGACCTTCTGCTCTCATGAAGATTAAGGCCTCAAGGAATAAGATTTTCCTCATGTTAAGGATCTGATTCACCAGGGTCTACAGTAACACATCATAGGCTGCCTGGATCCCCAACGACCTTGACTGCAATATCTTTACCATCTGGTCAATGGTGACTCTAACATCCTCTACCCGTTGGCTAGCTCAGAGTATGGTCTTAGACACCACCTCGTAGCCTGGTTCTTGGCATGTAATTGAGTCACCTAGCGATGTGCCTCCCACACCTCCATCTGGGCCTAAGCATCACTACATTTAAGGCCCTCTTTCTCTACTCGGAGGGCTTTTAGCTTTTTCTGAAGGTCTCTAGCAATCCTCAGAAGTCTGGCAGCGCACTCCACCCGAAGGCTTTGGATTTCGGCAAGAACCTGAGAATCTTTTCTTTGTAGGTAGGCCTTAGATTTCGAGGAGAGGGCCTTAACCTCCTTTTGTAGCTCTGCCAGGCGAACCCCCATGTCCGTCACCATCTCTTTTCAGAAGGGTCTTCTGGACTTCTGCGGCCATGGCCCTTGTTTGCGAGGAAATTCTGAATCATTCTTGTCGTTTATGTGGCAACATTTACAACCATCTAGATTATCACCATGCCAACCTAGTCGATCCACTGTACATGAACCATTGAAAGCTTCGTCTCATCGTGGGCATCACTAGTAGTAGAAGTTTGCACTATAGTTCATTCCCTGTGCCTACTCTGACCGTGCATGTGGGATCCAGCTAGTTGTCTTAGAACTATATACCACCAACTCTTCTGTTACAACCTCTCCACGGTGTGCCTCCTGCTACCTATCTCTCCTATTCTAAGTAGGTGGCATGTAGGTGCAATGATAGCAAGGAGGTCATGTTTATTCCTCTGGGTGAAACTCCATGTGGACTGTACAAAAAAAGGACACCTGTAGCACTAACAGGCCAATTGTTTAGCTGCTCCCTCGACACCTTGAACTGTCAAGCTAGTCCTTAGGCCGGAAAGTTCGGTACTTAGAATAGTTCACTAACATGGTCTTGGTCAAAAAAGCCAATAGCAATTGACAGATGTGTGTGAACTTCTATATACTTAACAAAGCGTGCCTCGAGGAATCTTAACCCTTACCGCAGATCGACACTTTAGTGGCCGTACCTCCAGACACCTCGTGACGAGCTTTCTGGACACATACTCTGGTTACCACCAAATCAAGATGGCACAAGGGATGCAGAGAAGACTGCATCAATACAGGACTAGAACACATATTTCTACGAAATCATGCTCTTTGGTTTTAAGAACGCGAGGGCTACTTATCAACAAATGGTGGATAAGGTGTTGAAGCACCAAAGGGGGGAGAAACTTGGAGGCCTACGGTGACGACATTCTTATCAAAAGAGCCTTTCACTCTCAACACCTTGTGGACTTACAGAAGGTGTTTGACACTCTCTGTAAGTACTAAACTCAATAAAAATCTCAGCCATCCTAGATATGCCATTGCCCAAAACCTACACGAAAGTGTAGTGACACCGTGATAGTCACCAACCTCAACTACTCATCTCCAAATCGGGAGAATGGTGTCTACCCTTTTTTAAGGAGTTAAGGGACAACAAAACTATTGAATGGACCGTGGAGTGTGAAGAAGCCTTCATATCACTCAAGAAATACCTAACGTCTTCACCAGTCCTATAGATCTACTTGGACGCATCTAACACCATGGTCTTCGGTGTCCTCATAC
The DNA here is from genome assembly GCA_002786265.1 of Apostasia shenzhenica. Taxonomy (NCBI): domain Eukaryota; kingdom Viridiplantae; phylum Streptophyta; class Magnoliopsida; order Asparagales; family Orchidaceae; genus Apostasia; species Apostasia shenzhenica. The sequence continues at coordinate 2,870,435 of KZ451951.1, forward strand.
GAGTAGAAGCTGTGGTGCAATGCCTATCATTTACGTCAGCCATGTTCTGGCTGACCCCTGAAACTAGATATCCTATTATGGAGAAACTAGTCTAGGCGCTAATCACAGTTGTATGAAAGCTGGGCCTTATTTCCAAGCCCACCTTGTAGACGTGATCATGGATCAACCTCTCTGCCAGGTCCTTTATAACCTGGAAACTAAGAAACACAGACACTTCTAAGAAGTTATCGTGGTGATGTCGGACATGTGTTAGATACGGGACACGCCATGGACACGGCGGGACACGCCATGGACACGGCGGGACACGCCATGGACACGGCGGGACACGCCATGGACACGGCGGGACACGTGTCCTATTTTTTTTAAAAAAGAAATTAGGACACGGCTAGATACTTCTTGAACACTTATGGATACTTGCAGGACACTTATGGATACTTGCAGGACACTTATGGATACTTGCAGGACACTTATGAATACTTGCAGGACACTTACAGGATACTTACAGAACACTTACAGGACACTTATAGGACACTTAAAGGGCATGGTTCAATTATAAATTAATTAAATTTTTATAAAAATAGACTTAAAATTTATAAATAATTGGTTCAACGCTTGCCCTAATTTTTTCTGTTTGTGTCGTCTTTTCTTCGCGGTCGCAGCGGCTTCCTCACGTAGTCTTCTTCTTCGTGGTTGCGGCAGAACCGCGAAGGCTTCCTCGCATCGTCTTCTTCTTTGCGTCATCTTCGTGGTCGCAGTGACCTCACGTCATCTTCTTCTTCGCGGTATCAGCGGCGGGCATCATCTGCGATCAGGTTTTCTTTTTCTTCTTTTTCTTCTTCTTCTTCTCTGTTTTTTTCCTTCACTGCTTTTTTCTTCTCCTGTTTTATTCTCCTTCTGTTGCTTCTCTTTTTTTTTCCTTTCACTGCTTTTTTCTTCTCCTGCTTTCTTATTCTTCTTCTTTTTCTCTGTTTTTTTTCCTTCACTGCTTTTTTCTTCTCTTGCTTTCTTCTCCTTTTTCTCCTTCTTCTTCTTCTCCTTCTTCTTCTCCTCCTTCTTCTTCTTCTTCTTCTCTTTTTTTTTTCCTTCACTGCTTTTTTCTTCTCTTGTCTTCTTCTCCTCTTTTATGTTTTTTTTTCTTCATTGCTTTTTTCTTCTCCAACTTTTTTCTTCTCTGTTTTTTTTCCTTCACTGCTTTTTTCTTCTCCTATCATATATATTTGATCAATTTATAGTTTTTTTTATTTTTTTTAAAATTCTAGTAAATAAACAAATTTATTTATTTAACATGTCCTAGAAGTGTCGTGTCCTATTTTTTTGAAGATTGACATATCCCTGTGTCCGTGTTATGTCGTGTCGTGTTCCGTGTCCGTGCTTCTTATCCTGTAAACTTCTAGATGATTCCTACAATGGTTCATAGAGTTAAAGAGTGTTTAGCGTCTGCTTTTCCCTATGAACCTCCATCAAGGCTCAGGCCTTAGCTGACTTTATCTCTCAATCTCAGAGTGCCCCCTCGGAGAATGTAGACATACCCCGTAGACTCTTACATGGACGTTGCCTTCGGTGCAGCCACTCAAGATGCGGGAATCGTCCTTACTAGTCCTTTCCGGTTGAAGTTCCATGGCTCCATTTGTTTTGGCTTTACGGTTATTGACAACTAAACTGAATACTAAACCCTATCCGCCAACCTAGAGTTTGCAAAGAGCGTCGGCATGGACTACCTACAGGATTATGATTTCCTTCTCATTGTATACTAAGTCAAAGGAACCTTTGAAGCTAGAGAGAATACCATGAAGAAGTACCTCCGCAAGGTGAAGGAAGCCATCGCACTCTTTAAAGAGTGTTGTATCAGTCATGTCCCCTGTGAGGAGAATAGAACACGGACCTCCTCGCTAAATATGGGAGGCCGGACTCTCAGCAACACTTCGTCCTCACCCACTTTTTGCTACGACACATCGAAAGTTGTGAGCATATAGGATGCACCATGTTGGATAGATCAAATCATTTCCTACCTGAAGGATGGTGTGCAGCTAGAGAATCGAAAAGAGGACAGAGAACTCAAGCTCTAATGCGTCAAGTACCTTCTAATCAATGGAGTATTGTATAGACGATCTTACTCGCGGCCCTACACTAAGTGCCTCTGGTTGGAGGGGGCTACCAAAGTGAAGGAATTCTATGCTTGGGATTGTGGCTCGCATGCCAGCAGCCGTAGCTTAGTTGCACGCATCATTTGCCAAAGATACATTTGGCCAGACATCCACCAGGACGCTAGGGATTTTGTCCAAAAGTGCTAGTGCCAACACTATGCCGACTTGCTTAATCAAGCAACAGGCTACCTTCATCCGTCCCATCAACTCGTCTTTGACCATTTGTGGACTTGGAGCTTGATTTCATTGGCCCTATGCCGCAAGCAGCCATGAGTTATCTGTCCTGAAGCATCGCTAGGTCCATCCCCATGTTTCGAATGTGTCCTTCGGCTTCCGCCTTGTCTGCTCGTAACTTCACTTGCTGCGCCATGTAGATTTTTTCTTGGTCTTGATGCACCAGGTTGGCCTCCATCTTCTCTACCCTATTGACGAAGTAGGGAGAATCGCCCCACAATCTGCATACATAGAAAAAGGCAAAGTGAGCAACGCAGCAACGGAAAACTTACCAGCAGGAGATCATTGGCGATCTTTCCGGACAGATCCTTCCCAGTGACCTACCAAGGTTGTCCTCCCCACTCTTCGCTCAAAGACCCCTTCCGAGCTAAGCATCCCCTGGAAGGGCCAACTTATTCATCTTCTAGGAAAGGTCAAGATGGATGTCCCGATCCTTCGCAATGGACTGGATTTCTATCCTCACCTCATCATTATTGAACAAAAACATAAATGAGAGGAACAATACTGATGGATGTCTTGTAAAGAAATAAGAAGGGGTTATGCAGACTTTGCTTTAAGGAGGAAATGGAGTTGGGAATTTGTCAGACCAAGCTAAGGGATCCTGTTTCAACTCATATAGAGATCGCTTCAACTTACATCTCAATAGGATAAAAGCAAACTAGCTGGCAAAGTCATGAATTTCCTTTTTGAGATCTCCATGAATAATTGCACTTTTTTTATTTTTTATTTTTGGAAATTTGCATAAATGCTTTTTTATGATTTTCTAATGAAATGACATCCTTGTGATGCCGCAATAGTAATAATCAATTGTGCTATAGTCATCTTGGTTATTAGAGCAAAAGTCTCTTCATAGTATAGTTCATACTTTTGTTCGTTACTAGGATCAACTAAATGAGCTTCGTAACGAGATTGCCATCAGAGTGTAGCTTGACTGAGTAGACTCATTTACAACCAATGGGTTTTAATATCCGTCAGACTAAGAACAACATGCCATGTCTTATTGTTTTGAAGTGCATGAATTCTTTTGCCATAGCTTCATGCCAGTGGTCATGTTTTGTAGCCTCAAAATAACACGTGGGAATTGGATGAGAACTAAAAGTAGCATGTAGAGGTGTATTGGAAAATTCATACCAATTTGCTTGCTATGAGACTTTATTTGATTGTCTAAGATGTGCTCATGATATTTTACCTCAAATTACTCATCAGAATTACCCTGTGAATTCCAATCATCCTTGCAAGGATTTGAATAGGCTCATTGTCATGCACACGCCTCCTAATGTGTGCTCTCAAAATTACGGTGTAGTCCCAACTTTCACAAGATTCTCACATTCGGGTCCAAAAAGTTATAGTGCTTGTTAAAACTATTTTAGGGTCTTTCTTCCAAGTCAAAAACAATTGTAGAATGATTATTAAACTTCAATAAATCATTAATTGTAAGTCCAAATTAATATAAAATTAGTAAATAAATAATTTTCTAGTACGATGAAATGTGGCACATTTGGACAACTTGGACTCATTTGGCCAATTTTGTACTTGTAATTTTGAAAATAATATAACTTGTGGACTTAAAAATACTCTAGTTCTCATTAGGGCCTCAAGTTATAAAGCTTGGTCAACATGGATTGCATACGGACTGGTGTGCTTGACAGTTGCAAACAATGACCTTTAAAATATGAATATTTTATTTGGGTCCAAACATAAAAAATTTGATATAAAATACAAAATAAAAGATTTATAATTTTGTCAATATTCTTCTTAAGCTTAAATGCCAGCAAAATTGGGAATTATGGGTGAGCATTGTGATTTTGCACAAAAGGCCCCCAAATTCTCATACATTTCATATAAGTCATAATTAATACATCTTTTGGACTTAAACATATTAAAAATTTCTCTGAAGCTGCAACAAAGAATATTAGCTCAAAGTGAACATATATGGACAACCATGGGCTAATTGCAAGGAAACTAAAGAAATAAAGAACTTTTGTAACAAAGTTTACATTTAAGTTCAAAATAATACAAATTAAAAGTAAAATAGATAAATAAATAATGATAATTTAGATAAGTTGACCAATTTTTCTTATTGTCCCTCAAAATTTACTTCTCTAGGACATTTAACTAAATAGTGCTATCAAGGACAAAAATGGTACAATTTCATTTTTAGTACCTATGCTTGGTAAATATCACGTAAGTACCAAAATCATGGAAGTTGACGTTGCATATAGAAATTTTCTATTCTATCGTTCTCCATATGAAAATTACAATAACGACCATATCAATAACAACAAACAAAACTTTTATCCCACTAGGTGCGATAAAAGCTACATGGATCTTTTGTTTTCATTGTACTTTATTAAATAATAAATCTTTTCCTAGCTATAAATATGTAAGATCATTTTTGTAATTTCTTGTCAACCCTTTTTTGGTTTTTCTTTTCCTCTCTTTACATGGATAAGATTCAATATTTCAACTTTTCTTACTGGTGCTTCTACTAGCCTACAATTTATATGTACAAACTACTTAAACCGGCTCTCTCTTAGCTTATGTGATATTTGGGTCAATCTTGGTACAATTATAAAATAGTACCTACAGTTCACAATCCTTCAATTAGGTCCTAATCTTTCGTTTTTATCTTAAAACTATGAAAGTTTGACATGAAAACCAAACTTGGAGTTCATATACCCCATGTGCCACATTTCTGAACACATAAACTTGAAAATTTATATTGGAGACCCTATTATGTAAACATTTTTCTTAGGTCCATTTTAGTTCATTGGAAATTCATGAAGATGCCTCTACTTTCAAACATAAGATTTCATGTGTTGAGTTGAACACTTGTAATCCATATCAAATTTTGAATCTTCAAATCTACAAATCTCCAAAACTACATGTTCAAACCCAAATCAATTCCAAATTAGGTTAATGACCAAATTCAAACTTTCCAGATTTCAATCCAATTCAAACTCTAAATTCGAACTTCCCAAAGTTTCAAATCCAAATCAAAGTCAAATTCAAATTCAAAGTTCAAATATTCTAATCTTTAAAAAAAATCATCTTTCAAAAAAAAATTCTTTGAATCTTCAAATCCATTTCAAATCAAACCCAAATTTTAATCAAACGTAAATTTAAATTTCCAAAAGTCAAACTCAACTCCCCAAATTGACATGATGGTTGAGTTTTCTAAATCTCTTGACATTCAAGTCTCAAATCTAATCTCCTTGGAGTGTTAGGCTCATTAAATTCCCCATCATTTTAAGGGTTCCCATATTTACCTGACTATGAATTCGCTAAATCTCTCGACACTTAGGTCTTAAATTGATTCCCCTTGGAGAATTAGGCCTATTAGGTCCTCTAATACCCAAAGATTCCCAAATTGATCTAATGGTTAGGTGCTTCCAAATCCCTCGACACTTAGATCTCATATCAAAGTGCTAAGCCCTTTAAGTCTCTCAACACACCAAATTCTTTGTAATTATCGTACTTAAGCAATCCTAGGCATAATCATCATATTCATAGAATGCCCACATAGTCTAAATCCTTAAAGACTAGTAAATTTCCATTAATTCATTGGATTGTCCTCGAATAACAGAACCCATAGTTCTTGACATTGGATCCATGGGATATTGATAGGGTTCTTCATCTCCATTCATCAACAAGGAGATAAGTAATTAATTTTAGGAGCTTGCACTTCTATGAAATCTTTGATCACTAGAAACTCTGAAATCCTAAGTTTTGATCGTTAGGATAAAATCTGATTTCAATTCACCTTAAGTGAGGAAATTCTTTGATATTTAGTATAGTTGTTAAACTTTCATTCTTGAGCACACAGGGATCACACCCTCTTTTGTAGTTTTAGGGCTTGGTCCACTGTAATGATACAATGGTGATGTCTCTATTGTTTTGTTCAACTTCCTCTCTATTGTTTCGGACCATTTTGGTATAGTTGGAGCCCTAGTTGGTGGGTTGCTTTACCTTCCCTTGTGTTGCATAGGGGATGATTCTAGCGTTAAGACAAACATCTTGTTGAGTTTGATAACCTGTTTTTGCTGACGCCAGGAAGCAATGTTGAACTAGTTTGCTTGTAGCCTTTCCTAAGCCATTTATAAAACTAATCCGATTATGGACATGAGCAAATGTCTATAATGCAACACCTCCGAGAACAATTGCAATGTGTTTAGCCCTCAAGCCTTCAATAGAAGTTTGCCTTGGTTACTTGCTCCACTTGTAACTTTGCAAGAGGTTCATCTTTTCGATGGAAGTGGAGTGTCCGCTCCTTATGGATGTCATTGTATGCCTCCATTTTGGGTGGCATAGTAGTATAGGTTGCTTGACCAATGATGCCTTGGCTATAGAGATAGTCTTCCTCCATTATTTTGTGTTTCGAGGTTGCCCCTTTTTTCTTCTTCCTCTCCACTTCATCATTTTCCAAACTGGTCATTCACATCACACTTTAGCTTACCTGCTTCTACACTTCTACAATCACAGGAAGGCTTACCTTGCTCCACTAGGTTGGCCACAACTCTCACCATCATGCGACCTTCAATTGTTGTTGCTCTTTTTAGGGAATCCACGAGCAATGAGGGATGAGGGTATTCCTTGTTCTTAAGGTCTAAGTGTAGGAGGGTTGGTAGGCTGAATGGAATCATCGTTAGGTGAGTTCATCATAGAGGGGAATATAAGAGGGTTATTGAGAGGGAGTGTTATAGGAGGAACTAAAAGGCTTAGTTCTCAGTTGAAACACCAAATAGTTGATAGAAAATTCCATCATCTTAATGTAATGGCTAGAGAAAAAATAAAAAGAAAATAAGAATGTAGATCACACACAAAATTTATGTGAAACATGATGGAAGGGGAAACCCTCGATGCCATTTGATGATGATTTGAAATCCACTTTGGGTTGGTTTGATTACAATAGAAGGAAGAGTTATGCCAAGAGAGGAGAATGATTACAACAATAAGAATAGAAAAAGGAAAGCCTTACCCCTTTTTAGTTGGTGTTCAAGAGAGAGAAGATATATTAGTTTATAAATGTGATGTGAAGTTATTTTAATATTGATAAGTGTGTAAGATGTGATAATTTTTTTTTTAATGTTTGAGTTTGTGTTGGATATGGGATATTGATTTTTAGTGTTGGGATTTGTGTTGAATGTGGAATAAAGTTATTGAAATTTATGATGGATTTGAAATATTTACAAAATTAAGTATGGGCTCTTTTGAGCTTTGAACCAAAAAAGGGGGAAGCCGCTTTAAAGATGAGTTCTTAGTTGAACAACTTTGTGGGATCATCAAATAGCTTTAAAGAAAAGCTCTCGGTTGGAGGAAGATTGGGATGGAGATCTGGACCTTCTACAAGTCTTTCTCACCATTATTTATAGCTGGACAAAAAGAAAACATGGTGATCGTTTTGGACGTACTCCCTATGGATATCCAAAATATTCGAATGTGGCTTTTTAGCAATTTGAATGGTGGTATTAGACCATTGTTGGTACTTGTGTTGCCTTTTCTGGCATACTTTATCAGGGAGATCTTATCTCAGGGAAATCTATTGAAGCCATGTTTAGGTTTCTTTTTGATTAGCTAGTTTGATGGCATCGTTGGGTCAACTGTTTGGCAATGACTTTCAAGTAGTCATTTTGGTGTTATAGCTTCACATTATTGTTGACTTGACTTTCCCTCTTTTTAATTATCCACATGCATGATTGTGATTTTTTGTTTGTTCATGTTATAATAGTTTTATAACCAAGGACTTTTGATTTCATGCCTTCTACTTATTATAACTCCTTTTTCACTTTGGCAAATAATATAGGTGCATGGCAGAATACCTTCCTACTTTGGAAGAAAATCTTAAAATACAGGTCTGTTTTGTTGCTTTCCTCTGTTTTCTCGTCACTCTCTTTTTTTCCAGTTGGGATTCTGGCCATGGCATTTTGGCTTTCGCTTTCTTTCTGTTAGGTCCATTTATAAACTTTTGTTAGTTATATTTGCTAATAGTTTTCTCTTTAAAATTTAGGTCATTGAGGCACTTGCTTCTATAGGTTCTAGAAGACGTTTTATTGAGGCCTTAGTCCCCAAATTTGGAAGGCATCTTGAAGCTGATCCGGTGTGCATTTATTATGATAATTCTCTTTGCTCAATTTCATCTTTCCTTGGAATGTAAACCAGTGCAGTTTTTATCAGATTTTTTGTAGGAGAGCTACATTTCTTGCTGTCTCTGGTGTCTTCACATTTCTGGTACGTTAAGTCAGTTTGGATACACGTTAACAGTGCTATTTTACTTTTTTATCAACATCCTTGTTTGTAGATGTTTCCAGTGATTAAGAGTTTTAATTTTAACATTTTAGTCGAGGAAAAGCAGAATATGTAAGGGCTATGACAGTGAAAAAATCTTGATGAAGAATGAGATGGCATAATGGGGATTGAAGACCACATTGATGATTGCTATTATTTAAGGTTCTTTCAGTGCTTGAAGATTCTTTGATAGAAATTTCTATGCCTACATCCATGTGTCTGGCTGTGCATGCGACCATGGGTCCCTATGTCCATGGTTTTGGATTAGTAGAATTTCAATTTCAATAAAATAAGCTAACTTATATTTGTGCTTAAATTTTGAGCTTAGTTTTAAGCTTATAGTGAAAACGTTGTTCGGTTGTTTGTTTGATTAAAGCTGTATTAATCCCAAAAATTTTTTGGGTAGTAATGAGATTGAACAAGGGTTAAACCTATTTTAGTAAGATAGTAATTTGATATCAGGTTATGAGTCATAATGTGGATCTTATTGATATTGGAAAGTGAATTAAAGAGTTTTTATTTAAATTTGAATCTAAACCCCTTTTGTGTTTAGGAGTCATGGCATGACTGAACTTGGATCAGAGTCCTCCGGATGCATTTTAAATTTCTTAGATGTTCATTGCATACCTATATCATCTGACTTATTGATCTCTTAGAATAAACTTCCACTTTTTCCAAGTTCTAGCAGATATTCCATCGCTATTCAATCAAGTGATCTGATCATATGTAGACAGCAAGCATTGCAATTTGATTACATCAACCTAGGGGTGACAATTTATACTCATACTCATTTAACCTCCCTTGACCTTCCTCTAAACAAATGGAGACGAGTCTTAAAATTATACCCACAAGCTACAACCCGCCCTGCCCCATCATGGGACAGGTCTCAGGTATGATACAATCATTTCCTGGCCCGACCCAATACCTAGTATTATTTAAATAAAACCCTATATTCCATTGGTCAATTCAGTTGTGCTCTGAAAGCATCTCAAACTGAACTTGGCAATTGAATTTTTTTGCATTGCATTTGAATTGAATCAGATTTTTGAAATAAATTTCATCTCTGCTAATTTGACCATTAATATGAAAACTCTGAATTGATACTAATTTGACCATTAATATGAAAAGAATTTCCCCATTGCTAGAAATGAATTGAATCCAATTCTCGTATCCATGTTAGGTGGGGAGAGGCAAGGCGAGTTGGTGAGGGTCAGGGTTAGACTGAGGCAACAAAAAGGAATTGGGGTAAGGCAGGGTGGGTATAGGTATCACGAAATAATATTCGCGGTGGGGAAACCCTAAACTCTAAGCCCTAAACTCTAGGTATCACAAAATAATATTCGCGGTGGGGGAAAGCTGAGCGGGGAAGAAATGGGTATGAGACGGGCATGGGTATTAAGCAATATATAACAAGGTGGGTATGGGTATTGGTCAATCCAACCAAAGCCACCCCATTGTCATTCCTACATCAGCCTTGATAATTTTTTAAGGACTACAGTGTTATGATGAAATGATACCAATGATTATTCAAAATAAAATACTTTTAAGTGTAAGCCTTTTTCTAAGTGGCGTTTGTTGGCCGAACACAAACTCTAATAAGTGGTTTTATTGGACGTAAAACTAATTGCTCATCGATACTAGTAGAGGATTAAATAATACTAATTTGAAATTTGTTACAAGAATGTCCTGAGAATGTGGAAGATAGGTTCTGATTAAAGAGGACCTGAGTTGCAACATATACCCTGTAGTAAAAAGAGAATAGCAGAAGAAAGAAAACAAATAGGACAAGTGAACAGAAATTTAAGTTTGGTCAGAAATTCTCTTGTGTTCACTGTCAAGCTAAGCCCAAAAATGATCTACTAGATTAAAAGTTTTACTGGAGGCGAATGTGCAGCTTTCTGGTGAGAGATGAGTTGTAGGAGAAGGGGAAGGTTAGAGTCTTGGCTTCTGCCAACCACCAGGAGAATATGAGGGAGAGGCATAATGGGAACTAAAGAGTAAGGGCACGTTCTTTGCTTGTCTGCATGGATAAAAACTTACCTGCGCCTCACGAATGCTACGAGGTTTTTGTGACATAGAGTTGGTTGGAAACCAAATGGCAACCTAAGTTATTCTAGCTGGAGAATGATTTGGATAAGGATATTGTTTGATGTATGAACAATGGGCGGTTGTGATCCTCCATGCTTAGTGGTCAGGGAATTTCTATGGAGAAGACCAGAGTTGAACTCGACTTCAATTTGCATCATGCCTCATGATAGCCAGCTGATCACACAATTGTTGAGGTACCACTTGTGGGCAACCTAATTGATTCTGGTAGCCCGTTGTACGACTTTGTTTTGACCGATCCAAGTAGAGAACTCGGTCTTGTAAGTTTGGGATTAATTGAGATTGTTGACTGACAAGTTAGCTTCTTTGACTATTTATTCTGACCAATCTACTAGGTGAACTGTTAGGGTCGTAGGAAAAATTTGAATAGCAGACATTCAATCCCCCCACCTATCCTACCCAAACACTAACCAGATGGGCATAATCATTTCATGTGGGCTGGTGTAGTCTTGGAGGGTCAACTGTCACGCTCGCATTTCTTATATCTATCCCTAAACTGGTGTCTTTCTAATTCCGTAAACCCTTTCGTCTATTTACTATTGCCAGGGAGAGGATAGTTATGGTTCCACCGAACTGGAAGATGAGTGATTCTGGCAAAGGTTTTGGCAGAACTTTTGAGGTTGGAGAATAAGAGATACTATACACCTAATGAGGCTTTTCCCATGACGAAGAGGTGTAGGGCCCATGGTTTCCTAGAATTCCTCATGAGCAGGGATGACTCTACTAGAAATTTGAGGACCCTGGTCCTTCAAATGTAGGCAACAACCCCACTTATAAAGGAGGAGGAATTGTTGATGTAACTGTTAAAGGAAACAATCATTTTCCTATGGTTTGAAAGCACAATCCAGTGAATAGATGGGGGCTACATCCTTTATACAAGAATGTGAATTGTTTGGGGATACACGAAATTTGGAAAAGCATGGAATCCCTTGCTGAATTTCTCAACCAATAGTCCATGGGTGAGACTCTAAAAAAAGAGCAAGCCTTGAAAGAAGCTACCATCAAAAGTTTGAAGTCTTGGGTGGAGTGGGAGAAGAATTGTGTCGTCATGCATCAAAAACAGGGGCATTCTAGAAGCTACACAGTGTGCTTGAGGTGGTGCAGAGTAAATCATTGCTTGGATGTGTAAATTGTTGAGATAAGCAGGATGAACAGTCATCTGCTAAGCCAACTGAACAAGAGATCAGGAGAATCAAAAGCTTATGGATTTGTTCTGGTGCCCGCTATGTGAAGGGAAATTTGGAAGGGACAACTTTCCATGAAGGTGTCCTCCACAGTGAGGTCTAGATTTTGAAGTCTTTAGCAGATGTCAAGAAACTTTTGGAAGGGCATCACCTGAGCCATATGACTGAAATAGTGGAAAAGGCTACAATATTGTTGTGGTGCTCTGTTGTTGGGGTGATTGTCTAGAATCTGTCTAGCTTTGACTTCTGTATTTAGAGGTTGGCGAACAAAATGTCAATTCATGATGGTCTGTAGGACCCAAATGTTGAGATTTTCATCAATTCTGGCGGCCCTAAGAAATTCACTTGGATGAGCCAAATGCAGGGTGCTTGGGATGCTATAGGTGTGGAACTTCATGAAGGTGCAGGGTGCTAGTTCAAGCCATCAGGTTGCTCCTTGACCTTAGAAGATTATAGTGGAGGATGAATGAGCTAGGTGCGCTACATGTTTCTACCTCCTAAAGATACATTTTACTATCACAGTCTATCGTGGTAGATGTTGGAGAGGTCTTTGGAGTAGTGTCTTCATGCAACCATTCCATTTATTATAATTTTTAAAGGCATAATTCTATCACAATTTCTCTTAACTTTCACTACGTGATCCTTCAAGCTCTTATCCAGAATTATACCCACTCCATTCTTGGTTTTATTCTATGAGAGGTGTCTAAGGTGCGAACACATCTCTCATTTGCGGCTCACATCATATTGCACCATGGTCATCTTGATGTATAGATGCATATTTATTCAGAAGTTTTATTTTCTTCAGTGAGGCTGTTTAAGTTATTTTGTTTTCTTCAGTTAAGTAATATTTCGCTGTATTTTCAGGTGCACTTTTCACTGTCCACCCAGTTCCCTAAGCAACAACCTATACTGACACTGCAGAGTTCTCAGGTATGTTGAAATTTATTTTCCTCAAACTGGTAAAATTACTTAGTTGCTGACTAGAACTATTCTTTGTGAAGTTTATCCAAAAACAGTTGACTAACATCAATTTCACTTATGTGAACATATACTTTTGTATATGGTTGAGACTGATGGATCGCAATTCTGAAGATCTCCTTTGTGATTTTTGATTCTTGAGGCTGTTAGGTTATTTTATTTTCTTCAGCTCATGTCATATTGCACCATTTCGCAGAAATTTTATTCCGAGCTCTGGAACTTTTCATGGCATTGCAAGTTTTTTGGGTTTTTAGATGTTTATTTGTTAAATTATTTAACTTTTCATCAAATCTTTCCTTTGAATCATTTCAACTTAGAATGGCATCTCTCAGCAGTTCTTTTTTTTTTTTGAGAATCTTCGATTTGCAAATTGCCTTCTTAGTGACAATTTCTGTACAATTTTGATTGATTGCTGATTTGCTGGAACTTTGTGGTCGAAGCTTTGGTCATGTTCCCAAAATTCGATTGTATTACATCTATTATGCACTAGAGGCATTTTTTGTTATGCATTGTGCTTATATTATAAGAACGCTTATTAGAAACAGAAAATTTAATTTGTTTCCCACTGTAAAATCCTTCTTTTGCGATACACTGCAGCATTACAATTCTCAAGGTGCGCCGATATTGTCACCTTCTTTAAATGATTATCCTTGGAGCCCTAGGTGGGGGGATGCAGAGATGACCGAACGCTTATTGTAATAACCTCACCTAAGTAATGATAGTGTTAACCTGTACCTTGCTATTACTGATTTCACATTCATTGCAGTGATTTTATTGTCAAAGAATGTGTCAACTTTAAGAGGTACTGCTTGGATGCGGTGGCTTCGTAATTCATGTATGGCTACTCATCCTTAGGTATGCTTCTTTGCAATGCTTTGCATATTTTTTTGTTCTACATTTTCCTCAGATGTCATATTTTTGTTTTATAACTGCGTTTCTCTGTCATCTTCATCAAATGCATTATTCAGGTTTGACTGCATCATTTTCATCAATAATTCTTATGTGGCAATTTAACAATCAAATTACCTGACAACAATTATGTTCTCCAAATAATATAACATCACAATTTCAACAAACCAATGCCCCATTAATGTTATGAGCTGCCATAATTAAGACATCAGGCTGGTTTTGCTTTACCTAAACAAAGTGCTTCAATTGATCTTCTTTAGGATTTGCGCATGAGCACATCCTTCATTCCATTTATTGTTTTGCTAGTCCTAGTAATGGACTTAAAAATAACTTGACTAGGGGAACAGCATCTTTTTAGCAAGGTGCTAATGTAAGAATATACTCGACCAAAAAGAAGCATTAGATTCGCATTATGGCCCTACAAAATAGAGAGAAGGAGGAAGTCGAGAGGGAAAGGGAGCACAAAAAGGTAACAAAGAAGAAAAGTATAAATTTAAGATTTAACGTGGTTTAAAGAGAACTTCCTATGTCCACGATCTGAATCGAAACCAAATAATCTAATAAGTTGAAAAGAAGATGCTCATCTAAGGTGAATACAGAGTTGTGTTACAAATGTGGAAGGAGGAATGCCCTTACAAAACTTAGCTATGTCTTCTTTTATTGGATGAGAAGTTTATGGAGAAAAGTTCCTTTACACAGATGAGAAGGGAATAATAGTGGAGGCAACTGGAGTGACTGAGGAAACCGGTAAAGACCGAAGCGATCGATTGTGATGGCTCAAGAAAACAGCGGTGATGTTGCCATGTGACCTAGTATTAGTCTGTTAGGTGACTAGAATACCCAATAGCTCATGATGTTGCAGAAGAAAATTACTGCTATAGCCTTATGTGTGCATTGCTAGTGGAACAAGCTAATAGGATTATGCCACTATTGTTGATGCTTCATCAAAATATTGATGTAGCGATGGTTTGTTGTAACCAAATTGCTGATGTGGCTAGCTTGGTAGTATATATTTTCCCGAAGAGAACATCGAAATGGTTAAGTGAATTTCTCGAATGGAGTTGTTGAGAACTTTCCCGAGCAGGGTTGCAGTGAACCTTCTTAAATAGTGTTATAGAGAATCTTCCAAAATGTGATTGTAGAACTTCTTGGATGAGACTGGAGAGGACCATTCTGAACAGGATTAATAGGATGCAGCTCGGCTTGACCTGGCACGAGTTGGTTCAGAAAATAATTTGGCTTAATATAGTTCTTTCTAGCCTAATTTAATGCCACATGGACGACTAAGATTTTGATGCAATAGTCCTTCTGTAAATACTAGAACTCGAGTTAGGTGCCCGATCTATGCAGGCCTCATTGTTAACAACCATTTGCAAATGGACGTGGAGTGGACAGCCCTTTTAAAGTTGTTGCCTGGGGCATATATGGGACTCTATCTTAAGTGTTCTGTTGAAAGAACATCTACTAGTTTTCCATATAAGAAGCTAGGTTTCCCAATGAAAAGAGGAAGAAAAATATGGCAAAATTTCAAGGTAGATTTGGAATGCACTAGGTTGCACTTAGGGAGAAATCCTTGGTTAACCCAGTCTTCGGAATCACCCGAGAAAAAGAGGCATAAAAAATTTTTGGTTACCAAAGGAAAAAAAGTTTGGGGTGAAGAGCAAACCCGTGGAGAGCAGATTGGAGCTTCTACTAAGGAAGCAATGGTTGTGCAGCAGACTGAAGGGGCAACTGCATAAAGAGTTGCCAAAAAATGATAAATCTGCTAGAGCAATTTTACAGAGAGACCAACATACTGAGGTAGCCATCTCTTATATAGAAATCTTTTGTGATAACTATTATATTCACTTTCTAACCTTTTGGACAAATTGAAGGGAGGAATTGAAACTGAAGAACATCTAGAGAATAGAAGAAATGATGTCAGGTGACACTGAGAGTCCAAGGGGAAGATTGTCTTATCCCCGCTAAGGAGATCCTCAATATCATGATGAAGGAGATTTCAAGGGCCTCAAGATAGGGCCTGGGCACAAGATTATATGAACATTGTTAGTGAGGTGACAGAGATAGAAGTACAAGTATTGAGATCATCTGCATTTGGTAAGAAACTAAAGAACTATGTGGCATTCAATACAGTTTAGTAAGCCATGGTGAGTCTCAGACTCTCACATCTTGAATGGGTACTTAATTGTGCTGCCTGAGATGCTTGCCTTTGTTGGACTGGTGGGGCTAGATAGATGTTCAATGTCAGCCATCCTCGTGTTGGACCGAAAGATGATATCCAACAATAGAGAGGAGATCTGTGACACCCGTGGCCGAAGAGGGCGGGGAGTGATCGCCGGGTGATGTCCTAAGAGAAAGAAATCATTAAGGCAAAGTGCGGCTCCTGGCAGGCTTCTAGGCCAAATAATGAGTGGTGAGAGGGACACAGAAATGAATCGTCCCACATCGGAAAGGGAGGGAGATCCTGAGTTGTATAAGTAGATAACGTGATCTCAAATGGTAGAGGCGCTTTTTGGGGCAAAACCGTGAGGCTAGTGATAGAAAACTCCATAGTTGAGCGTGCTTGGGCTGGAGTAGCACTAGGATGGGTGACCTCCTGGGAAGTGCTCAAGTCACGCAGTTTTCCTAAAGCCAAAACGGTCAATACCTCTACAATGAGATCACGGGATGTTGCAAGATCACAAGGACTTTTCTACATCTGTTGGAGAGATCGAAGGTATGGAAATTGTTCCACACAGTAGAAGCGAAGATCCTTTGAGTCATCGGCAAGAACCTTCGAAGGAACAATTTTGAGGAAAATTCTCTACGGGCCATCAGCGTTAAGTCTTCCATGGAAGGCATTGATAAATGTTCTAGTTTCCTTGTTTCATTTTTCTTTCTTTTTGTGCCCTGCAAAGGGAGTTAGTTTTTTTTTTGTATCAAAGCAAAGGGAGTTAGTTTTTGAATGAAATGAAAACAATTTTTGACGCATGTTGTGTTTAATCTCATGTAGTTTCTGTGTTGAATAATTTTCTTGGGAATGCTCTTCAATTCCATGAGGTTTAATTCCATGGGGTATTGTTCTGCAATAAAGTCATGTGCACAGGGTTTTGGAGGATAAAATTTTAAAAATTTAAAATACCTAGGGGAAGCGAACCTTTTGCTTTACTCTGATAATACTGTCTGGTGAAATGCTTCAACAGTTCTGCGACATGATGTGTCTGCGAAGGAACAGTTGTTAAGTGACTGATGCAACTTTAAATGATGGGTGGAGATTGAAGTGATCAGACTGTTAAGAACGAGAACGAGTTTGATTTAGGTTCTAATCATCTCCATCTCAGACTTCAATTTCTTCTCCTTTATCACAGGCACAAAAATACCCTTAAGCTGAGATGCCCTATGCCCAAGGTATTCTTGCAGGAAAAGTCGCACTGAAAGAGCTCGGTATAAAACTTTGAACACAACGCATTGTTTTAGGGACAACGCAAACATCATCACAGTTGTTGCAACTCTAGAGGACTGATCAAATTTCCAACTAATGAGAACATAAGTGTGTACAAAGCCTATTCTCGGCTATGGGTTGATGTCATCGTTTCAGTTGAAGTTTGTGGACGTACTGAATTCTTGCAAGATGGTTTCAGCTCGACTCTCTCCTAACGCGGTAGCTTACATTTACTCATTGTTGATGCCTTTGAACAATCCATCTAGGATCTTGATCCTTTTCTGGTGGATGGTGAACTCTTTACTACTCCAAGTGCTAATCTAGGACAAAGTAATAATATCAGGGTTCAGCAACTCACATTCAGACTGGAGGACTTCTATTTCTTTATTGAATGTGAGTTAGGGTTAAATAATCCGAAACTAGAGGTCTGCAGTCTTATGTTGTTTGACGAGTCGGTCCTTAAGGAAAATGATCCCCTAATAAAGATAGTTGAATTTAAGAGGACTCCTTGCCCTCGCAGGATTTCAGAAGGATACTCAGCAACATTCAACAATTTACAATAAAGGGAAGTTAGTATAACTTAAAGAGAAAAATGATGTTCTCTTTGCGCCATGTTATGTATCTTACGAAATATAGTCAACTAGTGCACAAGTTAATAACAGATATGTACAGATGAACTTAAACTTGCTATCAAACATCAAAATAAAATTATCAAGGAAACCTCGAAAGGAACCAATAGCAAACGCTAAGAAATGAGGGCTTTCCTTCCTAAGGCTTATGAAGAGAAGAGGTCCGGTTTAAAACTTGGGTGGATCCTACCAACTAAAACAGGTATTACCCCCTCCTCGAACATGGGGGCTTCAATTTTCTCTCAGGGGTTTAGCTTATCCACCAACTTTTGGGCCGATAATTGGAATTCTTTTGGCGCCTAGACCCTTGATAGTAACTATGCCACTCAAGATTGGAAACTTTACACAAAAAATGTATTGTGTAAACCACCATAACAAAATGGTCAGATGTTGACCTTCCTAGAATGGTGTTGTTCCCATATTGTGCCTGAATTATAGTAGAGGTTGCCATGTGGGCTTCTTGGTCATTGATGTTGCCAAAAGTGATTAGCATGACGTTGAAGCCCAATGATGCCACTCTTTCCCCTGATAAACTGAGGTTGATCCACCTTGGAGAAGGTTCTCGGGAGAAATCTTCGTCAGCAAAAGAGTGTTTTCCAAAGATAATGTCAAACTATTAGTATCAATGGAGACTCTCTTCGCATTGACATTAGTGATTCTTATGACGACAATGATGAAGTCGTCAAAGGAGTTGTAACCGGCTAGTACGTCTTAATTAAAAGTGATAGGGATCGCCGATGCCATCCGCTTGTTGGTGTTGCTGCCATCACCAATGTTTAACTAGGACGCACTGCATTACAGCGGTTTTTATCTCATCTAAGGCCTCCTCAACCTTAGAAGATCCCTCACAAGTATCAGGAATGTTAACTTCCTTGTCCGATGCTTGACGCTCCTTATCATCCTCACCCACTGCATCCATGTGCAAGTTCCTTGTCGAGCACAAATGAGCACAATAATCAGTCTTGCCGCATCTAAAACATATGATGCTCGTGGCCTTGGAGTCCGACACGGTAGCAACTCCTTTACCCTTAGTATCAACAAGGAGGGGTATTCTTGCGAGGCTAGGCAGAGGTCTCATATAACTATAAGGTAAGGGAAGGTATTTCATTCGCAGCATCTCCATCTCGTACTCTATAACCCAACGAGAGGATGACCAGATTGTAGAAGTTGTCACTCAATATTGATTTTATACGTTTTGACGTAGCCAGACAAATTCATGCAAGTGAATCCCACCTTTCTATTTTCAGACATCTTGACACAGCGAAATAAAGATCTTGAGCATACTTCAGAGGCTCTCCATTGAAGGCTGTAGCCATTGGTTCATATGCAGAGATCATCTCAATAGATCTGTTAAAATCATTTTGAAAAATTAAGGTCCCTCTGTTTTCATCGGCCTTATGGCCCCTTTGCTATTTACGTGGGCCTCCATTTCCAGATTCATCCCTTTCCTGCTTTATCCTTCTTCGACTTCATCTTGTTCTTCACCATGGATTGTTTTCGTGCTACCATTAAATCAAACTGTTTGGTTTTGCTTCTAGATAATAAACAAAATGCTTCAAGATACTTCAATTAATCTTTGACCTTATTTGTTTACCCATTTTAACTTTATACTCAGTTAAAATATCATATATAAATTTAAATATTAAATTAATAGTATTTCAAATTTAATGTGAATTAAAAAACTAATTATATTTCACATTCTTTATATATACAAGAACAACTAAGCATTTATGACATTACTGAGGTCGACTACGTGAATTTTTTATTTATATGACTTTTTTTTATATATTTGAAAATAAATTAATTTTTATTTAAAATTCTTGATAGATCTTAAAAAGGCAAAATATCTCGTTGATGGGTGATCTTGAATGTGATTTTAACATCATCAAAATTTAGTTAGACTAAATAAACACACCCTCTCAGAATTTAGCTAGAAATTTTAAAGAATATATATTTTTAACTACTTAGAATTACAGTTGAAAATAAAGTCATGAAGTTCTTATTAAATAGGTGGGATAAAATTATATTGATATAAAAATGATAATCAAAGTATTTAATCACTTAATCTTGTTTGCTTTTCATGTAGAAGATCTCATATTCTTCTTTCATGGACAAAAGTTGTGAGAATGAAAAGGAACTGCTGACATCAGCAAATATTATAAGTTGGGATGGTTTCCTTATGTTACTGTTGTAGTTTATGTAATATTTAGTTAATCAAATATTGATGGTATCTTATCTCACTTTAAACTTGTTTCATAATCTCACAAGTGCATATCATTAGCATATATATGTGCTACAATGGCTCACACCATTGTATTTGCCTATTGTCTTCTTTAAAATGATCATTTATTTCATTATTATTAAGATACTTATATTATATATAAATTATTATCTTATTTGATTCAATGTCATTGTATTATAATAAAATAAAAGGTTAATCTTTTAGCGAAAATCGGTACTTCATTTCTAATTTAAAACTTAAATATTGTAATTCATGCTTCCTTTGTTGGATAAAAGAATCAAAATTATGTTGGAACCTGATCTGTGCCAGCAAACAATTCAGAGTAATGGTGAGAAGAGTGTGTTTATAGATTATGACATTATACTTTCAATGATTGAGGAAGGAAGGAAGAAATTATTATTAATACTTCCATTCCTCTGATTGCAAATGAGTCCTATATGTCTAGCTTTAGGTGGGAAAGGAATGTGGGAGAGGAGCAATGGAGATTGGAAATGATTATTAGTGCTAACTCTATTGCTGAAACTTGCGTTATTAATGTTAACTCACTATTTCTAGAAGCTTGTCGAAAGCAGCGCCTTGCGCTAATATTTTTTTTCTTTTAGGATATTGCTTGATAATGATGGCGAAATAGATAATGACATTATTAGCAGGATTCAAGCAGGATGGGTAAAATGGAGAAATACTTTTGGTGTGTTGTGCGATAGAAAAATTTCATCCAAAATTAAGGGTAAATTTTATAAAATTGTGGTAAGACCAGCGATGATATATGGTGCAAAATGCTGGCATGCAAAGAGGAAACATACAAATAAAATAAATGTTGCAGAAATGAGAATGTTAAGGTGGATGTGTGGATATACACGAAAGAATAGAATGAGAAATGAGTATATCCGAAAGAATGTTGGTGTTGCACTAATTGAGGATAAACTTAGAGAAAGTCAGCTTAGATGGTTTGGACATCTAAATCGTAGGCAGATTGAAGCTCCAGTTAGAAAAATTGAGTTTTTGGATTTTGCCAATGTATAAAGAGGAAGATGGAGACCAAAAAAGACATGACAAAAAACTATAAGGAGTGATCTTAGTTACTTAGATTTAGATAAGAATTTAGTAACTGATAGGGCGCAATGGAAACAAAGGATTCATGTAGTCGACCTCACCTAGTGGGATTAAGACTTGGTGGTTGTTGTTATTGTTGTTGTAGGATATTGCCTGACGATCACTCTCGCTTCTTTAGTTTGTCACACCAAGCACATAAGTGTATATAGGATGATTTTTAAAGAAGAGGAGGATTGAGTCATCAATAATAATTCATCACTTCTCCTACCAAAAGGGATTTACAGTATCTCCCTCAACTAACCTCCCTCTCACGCTAAAGGCATGTGATGTTGCACATGAGTTAAAACGAAAGGTTAAAAGCATGAGTTAGAGCACATGAATTTGAAGTTAAAGTCTTTCCTTTTCCCTCTCACCGGAGAAATTTTTGCGTGCACCAGTGCACGGTGCACAAGTCAATTAGCGCACGACACATCAGCATGCATGATCACTTTTATCTACGTGTCGTGCACTAATTGTGCTTGTGCACCGTGCACCGGTGCACGCAAAAATTTCCCCTCTCACCGAAAGAGAAACCTTTACCACATGAGCTCCAAAGAATCCATCCCATCTCCCTCCATTATCAGAAGCATGAGCTTCCCCCCTTTTATCAGAAGCATAAACTTACAAGTTCTAACTGTGTGGGAAGGGCATTAATAATGATTCATTCTTTCATTCATTATCTCATTCAAAACATAAAAGGGTAAATATTATTTAAGTTTCTTAGATTTGAGAATAATATTAAATAGATGATTTAAAAAAAAGAAATTGTTGATATTAATATTTCAATTAAATTATTTTTAAATCTGATCATTTTTTATTTTTTTAATAAAATTTATATTTAAATTAAATATTTAATTATAAAATAACAAAAATAGCCTTCTCTCTCACTGCCACCATGTTGCCCACCCGTGCGGTCGATGCGTGACCTTGCTTGAGGCTCTAACATGTGAGGCCTTTTATGCAAGTTTTTGCATGTGCGATCTTGCTTGAGGGCATGCATGAACAAAGCCGACATGCGGCAAGTAGGCACGATCGCGTGCACGAGTAAAATTGAAGGGCATCGGCCCTTTGTAGCCACGCACATGTGCAATGGCTCTTGGTGGCCACATGCTTGGCAACGGCCAGCCCTGCTTGAGATGAGAGACGGTGGTATTTTATTATTTTACATTTAAACATAAATTTTACTTATAAATTTAAATATATATATATCAAATTAAAAAGTTAATATAATTTAAATATTAACATCAATCTCAAAAAACTTATAGAAAGATTTTAATATTATGAATCTACTTAATATTACTTTCAAACTTCAATGACAGATAATATTTACCCAAACATAATATAAGCAAGTGAATTCTAAATTTTAATCATGATTTACTATCCTCTTGTCCTCATAGCACTTAAGTTCTCCCTCCCTTTTTGGTTCCCTCAACAACAAAAATTGTGTACCATATTAATCTTCAAAAAAAATATTGCTATATGAGAGGAGAGTGAATGTCTCATTCATCATGTGCCATAAAAAAAACGTATTAGGGAGCGTTTGATTCGATGTTATATTGGTGTTATGTTATGCAGTGTAGATATTATGATATTTAGATGTTATCTTTTGACTAATAATTTTATAGTCTAATAGAAAATTCTTTATAGATGTCATTAATAGGACATTTGGTTCAATATTATTTTGGTGTTATGTTATGTTATCTAGAGGAGGTCAAGGTTTTGAAAATCGGACTGGCTTCAGAACTGGTAGACTGAAAGGTTCAAGGTTCAATGGTTGAACCGGGGTTGAACCGCTGTCGACCGGAATGAAGTAAAAATTAAAAAAACTAATAAAATATAATATAAATATAGTTAAGATATATATTATTCACACATCAACACAATAATTAGACATAAAATGAATGTTTAATAATTAAATTTAACAAATAATATTTTATGTCAATGACCCAAAAAATAATTCCAAGCAAATCGAAATAACAATAACCCAACAAAATATTCTTAAATCACAAAATGAGTATAATATTTAGTACATCTTTAAAAAGATCTGAATAAATAGTATGTTTTATTAATATTAAAATACTAAATCATTTTATCATTTCATATCACTAAAATACTAAATCATTTCGAAAGGATGGGGGCTGAAGAGGAGAGTGCGAGGCAAGAGAAATTGCGAGTTTGTGACTGTCGCGTGAGTAGAGGCCGCAGAATAGAGATTGAGTAGGGGCCCAGAGTTTAGAATTTTTTTTTGTTTTTTAAACTCAACCGGTCCAACCGTACCGGTTCACCGGTTCACCGGTTGAACCACGATTTTGACCGGTTCTGGCTGGTTTTAAGCGGATTCGGTTATAAAATTAAACCGGACCGGTTGGCTGACCGGTTCACGGTTCGACCGGTTGAACCGGCCGGTCCAGTCCGATTTTTAAAACCTTGGAGGAGGTAATTGTTTGGCTTAATGATATCTAGAAATAATTTTGTATTTAATTATAAAATTATTAGTCAAAAGATGACATTTAGATATCATTACATTTAAATTACACAACATAACACCAAAATACCAACAAACTAAATGCCCCTTAAACCAAATAATTATTTTCTCTAAATAACATAACATAACATCAAAATAACATCGAACCAAACGCCCCCTTAATCATATGAGTTCCTATGTTCTAAGAAATAATATCGAGCTACATAACACATGAGCTATAACCTTTAATTTCAAATATTATTAAATGAGAAAACATGCCATATTAATAAGATTTTTACAACTCATAACAATATATATTATAAAATAAAATTTAAAAATTAAAAAAAATTGTAAAATTTTGCAAATACTCTACCAACATATTACAAAATGACATTTTAACCCTCAGCATTCATTAAATGCAACAATTGCAACTTTCCTCTCCAAACCTAATCTTCGCAAACCAACCACCACACTCCATTAAAAAATATTCAAATAAATTTAAATTACAAACTAAATTAAAAGAGAAAATAAAACAACAACAATACAAACACATCCATTTAACTGACCATGGCTACCGCCACCGCCGCCGCCAAGCCGGCGGCGAACCAGCGGTGAACTCCGACGCTCCTCCCGGCGGCAGTATTACTATCGGCAACTTGATCCGCCGGAGCGGCGTCCGGGGCACTGTCGGCATTCGGGGACGGAGCGGCCTTCTTGCCCTTCTTCTTAGCGTGCCCCGCTGGCGCCGGCGCCGACGCTGCATCCGTCGCCTCAGGCTTGAAGAGCTCCAGCGGCTGCAACACCTTATCGACCTGGTACACCGCCACAGGATCCTGGTCAATGAGCGTGGAGGTTATCGCCGCCGTCGTCACCCCCGTCTCCAGAGTCACCTTCTCGCCGTCGTCCTGCACGGTGAAATTGAAGCTCCTCTTCGCGCCGCCGTCGGTGGCGAGCGTCAGGAAAACGCCATTGTTGTCCTTGAGCATCTGCTGCGAGTTGTAGACCGGGTGGCCGTGATAGAGGAGGAGGGACGATTTGCCGTCAGCGGTGAGGTTCTTGAACTTGGGCGTGAAAGCCTTGACGGCGGCATCGCCGGGGCAGAAGACGGTGAGACCGCCTTCCGCGCTATCGTCGAAGATCTTGAGCACGTCGGGGTCGCTGGAGAGGAGACCGGCGAAGAGGGCGCAGCCCTTGCGATTCATGAGGTTCGTGAGATTGACCGGCGCGGGGGCGGCGGCGGGGGCCTCGGCCTCCGGGGAGGAGAGTGGTTTGCTGATCTGAACGATGGAGACGTTGTAGGGGAGCTCCTTAAGGGATTTGACGAAGCTGGAGGTGTCGGCGGCGACGACAGTGGAGTCGTCGGAGGTGGCGGAGAAGGAAACCAGGCCGGCGCGGTGGTCGGAGATGTTGACAAATCCGGAGGTGCCGGGGGCGGCGCCGGTGGCCTGGAAGAGGGAGGAAGAGAGGGCGGAACCGTGGGTGAGCTCGTGGAGCTTCTTGGCGCCGAAGTAGTCCACAAGGACGTGGAGAGAGAGGACGTTCCTGAGGGTTGGGAGGGAGAAGTGCTTGCCGAGAAGTTCGGCCATGCCGGCGTTGTTGACGGCGAGGACGGTGATGGTCCGCCGGCTGTTGATTTCGCCGGCGAGGTGAGTGACCGTCAGGTAGTGGTTGAAGGTGGAGAAGTCTGGGTGTTCGCCCAGGATCTTGGTGACGTTGAAGCCGTGGATCGCCGGAGCAGTAGCGGCGAGGAGGACAAGGATGAATGGGGACATCGTCGGCAACCCTGACCGACACATTTTCGCCGGAGACGGAGGGACTGAAGCCTGTGGCCTCAAAAGTAACTAAAGCCTAGAGCCCGCGATGTTAAATACCGGAATTGCCACCGCCATGCCCCTACATCGAGGGGTATATGCGTAATTTGGAAAATAGATCCGATCAGCCTTTTATAATTAACACCAATTATTTATATTTTTATATTAGTTAATTCGAAATTACAATTGGATCTCAACTAAAGATTAATAATTAATTGTTTCAATATTATTTTTTCAATTTACATTTGAGATAGTTTATTTACAGTAAAAAGATTAAAGTATATTAAAATAAATAATATTTAATATTCGAATATCATGAGTAAATAGTAATTTGTATTTTTATTGCCAATATCACCGAAAACTCTTATATAAAATATGAGTTACATAATAAAATAAAACGACGGTTTAATTGTTTAATATCATTTTGTCGGCTCGCGGGAGAACGTGGTGGGGTCCACATAAGATTTTTTTTGATAATTGTTTTTTGATAATCACATGTAAAGAAATTGAAGATAGCCATTATGCGGGAATTGTCTCATGCGGAGTCTACTGAATCAGATAGATGAGTACATATGTACACGTGGCATTGATCGAACGGTATACCAATAGAATTAGTATGAGTAGTATACTGATAGAACATAAATCTTAGCACCGACGGGGGAAACCGGCCCAGAGAAGATACGGCAGAGGTATCCTCGTGCGGGCTGGGTTGGAGCCAGATCAACGGTCCTGATCGCTCGGAGCTGAAATTTCATTTGATTTAAACAAAATCATCCATAAATTTTTTTAACACCGATTTATCCACAAAATTGTAAATATAAAAAAGAAAATAGAAATATTAAATTTTTTAATATTTTCTCCCATTTAGAGATTTTGAGTTTTAATTGTCTTTTAACTTGATATAACTAACCTTTTTTTTGATAAAATAAGTAACTAATCTAACCCGTCAGCATAAAATTTTCATTTTTTCCAAAAATTAAATAAATTTTAATTAAATAACGATTTACAGTTTAGATTTTTTGGAAAAAATTTTGGATTTTAAAATTTAAAGTTAAAGAATTTAAATCTGTTGATTTAAAGTTTAATTTTTAGAATTTTAATTTTTAGAATTTACGGATAAAAGTTAATAGATTAGTAAAATATTTTTAAAAATTAAAAGAATAAATATGAAATCAGAAAAATTTATGAGCTTCCTGTGAAATTATCAAAAATAAATAAATTTATCATTTCATAAAATATATTCTCCGCTAATTATTGTGTTCTGAATTATCATTCAATTCAAAATTGATTGAATCATGAAATATATGATAATATTTTAATATTAACTTAGCAAAATCGTTAATCATATTTGATTCATGTTTATATCAGGCAAACTGCCAAAATTAAATTGAAGTAACTCATAAATAAATGACATTACACAAGTTATTTTATAATTCTACAACGTCCCGTAAGTTGTCCGATGATCCACCAACTCATAGGCTCAATGATTATTGGAACGGGAAAATTATTGTGTGTGGCGAGTGATTTATGTCAGTTCCCTCGTCAATTGTAACTCACCGCATGTGCACGGTGGGTCCCGCGCTTCACGCAATTAAACGGAGCGGACGATTGGACCGTCCAGTGAGGCTCGGTAGCACCCAATAAGACTGTCTGGTCTGCTCGATCGAACCGTCTAGTTGGTGACCGGATAATCTATTTGACCACTAAAAAAGTAAGTATATATATCCAAAAAAGTGAGTATAATTTGGAATTAGGTAGGTATCAATAAGAGAGGATGTTAGTACATATGATATTTATTATTCTGAACATATACTTACTTGATTTAAAACTATACGAATTTTTTTGGATGTAAACCTATTTTAAATACTTATTTTTCTGGTAGTCTAACCGAACGGTCCGGTGGTGCCCGACCGGATAGTCCGATGGCATCTGACCAGACTGTCTGGTCGGCTGACTGAACAATCTATTCGGCTATTAAAAAGATAAATATTAAAAGCAGGTAAATATCCAAAAAAATATGTATAGCTACAAATCAGGTAAGTATTAATTAAAGAGAATATGAGTACATATAATACTTATTATTCTAAACGTATTCCTACTTGATTTCAAATCATATTTATTTTTTCGACTAATACCTACTTTTAATACTTATTTTTCTGATGGTAACCAGACGGACAGTCCAACCTGACCATATAATCCAATCTGACCACAGTATTAGCGTGATCGGAAGGTCCGATCATCTGCTTCGTTTAATTGCCGTGAAGCACGGGACCTACCGTGCACATGCGGTGAGTTGCAATTGGCAAGCAAACCGCTCAAGTGAATCACTCGCCGCACACAATAATATTTCGTCGCAATGAGCTAGAATATGTGATAGTCAATTTTGGTTATTGCAAGTGCATCAGGGCTCATCCAGGCACAATCATTTTAATTTTTTAATTAATAAATGGATAAATTAAACGGGATTATTATTAAAAAGAATATATATTGAAATAGATATTTACATGAAATATTTAATGCAACTACGTCTATTGTAAGAAATGTTTTTTAAAAACAGAATCTTTGGTAGGTACAGACGCATGCAAAGCAATTGCATTAAATTTGTTAATAAAATACATGTTTAATAACTCAGCTTGATGTAACGGTGAAACTCAATTTGTTTTCTTATTCATTTTCTGAGTTTAAGTTAGTTTGTCAAAACTCAAATTTAAAAATTTTGAGTTCAAATAGAATTTGATTCCGATCAACTAAAATCTATTCAATTTTGAATTGATTTTTAAGTTGAATTAAGTTTAATTTTTAATTTTAATTCGTAGCTCATTGGTATAATTTTAGAATTCACATCGGTTCTATTAGGTGTGGCAACGAGATGGTTAAATGGAATAATCACCAAATTTGATTAAAATTATTTTATCCTATAATAATTAAAATATACTATATGATCGGTATGTGATTCAAGTGACTTAGAGATAAATTTTTTTTTATATTGGGTATTTGTCATTTATCGAATGACAAGTTATAATTAAATAACTTTCTTCATTCATTCTAGTTGAAATATCAAAAGTTAGATAAACACGCCAACTTAGATTTTCTTCTTCTTAGTGATCCAATAAAGTTTATTGACATCCTGTGCATTTTCATACACCATTTTGAGTGTAACAATTTAGTTGAAATTACATATACCATCAAACCCCTTTGATCTTTTTCATTTAAAAGTTAAATTGATGCGTATCTACTCTATAAATTTATTTGAGTTTAGACAAAGCCGCTACTATCAGTCGACAAGTATTTTGATTAAATTTATGAAATTTTACCAACTGCTTTTTAAAGATGTTCGTCTTTATCTCTAGAATTGTTTTCATTATTGGAACAGACATTCTCATAACGCTTACAAATAATATTTTTCGGGTCTTTCTTATTTATGTTGACACAGGCAATATCAAAAAATTATCATACTTTTTTTCTTTTGTACGAGTGATTCAAAATGCAGTGCTGGTGATCATCATGGTGATCACTAATAACTACGAAATTACAAAAAAATGATGAGTTGAAGACTAGAGATGTACTTGCGCGAGTTACATTCATAGCCAATCCGAGAATGAAACCATTACATGCCTAGAAGCCATTTTAAAGATTTTGAAAATATTTAAGGAGAGAGGGGAGATATATGATTGAAATAGTTTAGTGTGAGACATCACAGTGAATTATAAGTGTGGGGGTGTTTATAGGAAATATAAGAGAATTAAGAATGGTAAAAAAAAAAAAAAAAATCATTGGCTAGCAATACCATGAACAATCTAACGATCATTAAATTTTCCACTTGTTCCAAATTTAACCACATCGGACATCCCCGCTGGTTCCGATAACTACTCTCGAGCAGTTTTATGTAGAATTAGAACGACCAATTATGCGAGTCTTAAGTGAGTAAAGTCAATCTGATTCACCCTGCTGACCAATTTTTCTCGGTGTCGGTAACTGATTAATTGATTTGAGCACCAGATCAGTTTGCTCAAATTGATTTCACGTAAAATCAATCTAGCGACCAGCCTTAGCTGAATGGGTGTCGAGAGTCGAGTAGAATTGATTTCGGCTCAAGTACTTTTGCCCGGCCCTTTTATCAGGCTCCCAAGGTTGGAGTCAACTAAACGCCAGCCCCAATCTCATAATTGGATACATACAAATCAATTTAACCTTAGCTCATGTCACTATCAAAATAAAAAAAAGCTTTAGATAATGTTTTAGTTTAATATTATATTATATTATTTAAATATTATAATATTTAAATATTATTTTTTTATTAATAATTTTATAGCTCAAACCTCCAAGGGGAGCCAGCACCTTCATACATAGTGGGTTCAACAAAAAAAAAGTCGAGAATTTCATCATCAAAGGCCTAATTTAAAAATAATTGTGATAATTTATTTAGAATCAATCTACTTTAAAAACCACGGAGAAGCTAAAAAACATGGAAGAAAATCAAAAATTAGAGAAAAAGAAGAAACCAGTGAAGCTGAAAAAGAAGAAGTACTTTGACGTACGCTTACTGAAGTAGGCCCCGTTTGGTTGGAGCTACTTTTTTTGTCCAACACAAATTTTAATTATAAAAATCAATTTTATTTCATATTTAATGCAAATACGAATATTAGAATTTAAAGTATTTCACATTTTACATACTTTCTAATATTAAAGTAAATTTCTCTCGTATTAAACTTAAAAAATAAAATATTTTTTTTCTGTTATCCAAAAAAAAAAAATTCAAACCAAATGAGGAAGAAAAGTCGAGGGCTATACTATAATTTTTTAGAACATAAGTAACGTGCTCTTTGATTTATCTTAGTCTTGAACTCGTATTCATGTTATGGTCCAAATCTTCAGGGATTCACATGCAATTTGCCCTAAAAATATGAGGTAGTGCACGTTAGCATGAATATGAACAGAGTCATGGGGGTCAGTTTCAGATATCCCAATCTTGTGGCCTTAAAAAGGCTGCAAACCTCAGCATAGCTGGCTTCCACCATGTAGATGAATATGTTACTTGGGCTCTGTTTGTCTAGGAATTTAAAATTAACTTGGTTTAATTTTAACCAGGCATATCACATCACACATAAAATTTAATATTAAAAATTAAATTTATTTCACATCATACATATATTACTAAAATAATAACTAACTTATATCACATTCCTCACGTATTCCAACATAATAAATAACTTTTGTTAAACACGTGGTTCCTGCGCTGCATCCTGGCCGAACGCGTGGCGCCTGACGGGTCTGTACTTGATTGATTGATTTGCTGACTCAGCTTC
>KZ451951.1:2901916-3061038 GCA_002786265.1 Apostasia shenzhenica
ACTGGTGGCCAGAGCCAGTCAGTTCATGCTGTTAGAGGATGCTGAATCCTCTCCAGACGTTCCCGGGGCAAGACAAGAGAGGGAGACAGAGAAAGAAAAACAAGAAACAACAAAGAAGAAGAGGGACTCTCAAGGATTCCTAGCTTTCTCATTCTTTTGTAACAGAGCCCCAACTGAGAAGCTCTCTCGACCTTTCTTCTTCTTCCTCTTCTTTTTTACAACAAAGCACTGTATAAACCCTGTTTTAGGGTTACTTTTCTCACTTAGTGAAACCTCTTCGCTGACCGATCGGTGGACGTAAGGGATTTCCTCCCTGAACCACCTTAAATCTCTGTGTGCTTTTCTGGTTGCCTTGGACAGAACCTTCCCCCTGAGCCTCTATTAACAGGCTCCCCCATTTGCGTGCCGCCGTCTTTCGGAACTCTCTCTTTCTCTTTGGTGTTCCCTGGGATTCCCACATCCTACGTCAACAACTTTATATCACATCCCTCAGATATCCCAACATAATAACTAATTTTATTTTACATCATTCACAACTTTCAATAAAAAAATATCTCCATCCAAATTTAATTTTAACCTTCTTAAATTTAACCTTACAAACAAGCACACCCTTGATGATTGCTAGCTACTTGCCATGGCAAATCATTCAAATGTGACAAATAAACAAATAATGCACAAATATCACATATTTTATTCAATGCTTTAAGATTTTTTTTGATGAGTGACATTATGCGCATTACAACTCAAAAAAAAAAAGTTACACACGTAAAACTATCACATTTATAGGTCTCATTTATTTGGCCATTGAAAATTAATCTGTTTAATTTTAATCAGTTATATCACATCACACATAAAATTTAATATTAAAAATTAAGGAGATTTATATACAGAACACTGAATTCATCACAAATTATGTATTTCATCATCTTTTAGTAAATATTACACATATCACACTCTGCTTAGTTTGTGATGAATTCAGTGTTCTGTATGTAAATTTCCCTAAAAATTAATTTTATTTCACATCCTTCACACATTACTAAAATAATAACTAACTTATATCACACCCATCATATATTCTAATATAATAACTAACTTTATATCATATACCTCACATATCCCAACATAATAATTAATTTTATTTCACATTATTCATAATTTTTAATAAAAAATATCTCTATCTAAATTTAATTTTAACTTTATTAAATTTAATTTTGCAAATAAACAGGCCCTAATTGATTAAATATCTGAAATTTTAATATTACGTGTTACATATCGTAAGCTTATAAATATTACACACTACATATTTTTGTATATGTTTGTTATACTTGAAGCATTGATGTTACATACTATACACTATTATAATATTAACCCAACTCGAGTGTGTGCTACGTAATATTAGAATTTTTGATATCTAAATTTTAATTTTTTAGAATATAAGTTCAAGACTAAGACAAATTAAAGAGCAAATTGTATTGTTTAGAATGTAAGATTAAGGCTAAGAGAGGTGGAAGGTTAAATTATAATTTTTTTAGGCCTATGATTAAAGTTAACAAAACTAAAAATTTTGTTATAAAAAATTAACAGAAAGATTAAGATTAATAAAATTCAAGAGACTAAATAATGATTTTTTGTTAGGATTGAAATTAAGAGAAATGAAAAAAATCAAATTATAATTTTTATTTAAAAATAATTTCTTTAGCAACAAATTGGATGAATTTTAGTAGATACTTCACACTTTTTATATATAGAAATAAGTGGCCATTCTTATACTTTCAATAAAAATGAGTTCAAAGTGTAAATTGCATATTTTTGATGTCATTGAGCTAAAATAGCTTAGAAAATGGTTCAAGAGTGCACAGTAAATTCACTAAAGAAAGCCTAGATAACATCGAGTTAGCTTATTTGTTTATTTTTTTTACTAATAAGTCTGGTTTAACATTAACTTATCACACGACGGTTATGTAAAATTTTATTTAAATTTAGAGAGCATCTAATTTAATATTATATTAATATTGTATTATATTATTTAAATATTTTGAATTATTTTTTAATAGTAATAATAATATAATTTTTTAATAAATTATATATATATTATTTTGAATAAATATTGTTTTTGTTAGTATATATATATATATATATATATATATATTATGTGTTAAATTATTATTATTTTTCAATCGGGGAACTCGGAATAAAAATAAAAATCGATTCCAATTTAAAATTAGAGCAAAACGCGATCTAGTTTGTAGTTTCGCATAAAATCGCCGCACATAATCCATCTTACCCTCCTCCTCCTCCCCCTCGGTAATCCGAGGTTTCTCGCAGGCGGGCTGAGGAGGTTGCTGAAGAGAGAAATGTACAGCAACAGTTTCCTGCTGGCTCTGGAGCCGCCCGTTCCGGCAAGCAATCCCTTCTTCGTCTTTCTTCATCCGTTCATCTCGAATGGCTGCATTGCTTCTGTTCTTCGCATGCCCATTTCCTTAGCATCCTTCAGCGCTCCTAAATGCGCCACTTCGGCCTGTTCTTTTACTATCAGAAAGAGAAGAAAAAGATGGCTGAAGCGCTGTTCCTCCTTCCAGTCAAGTAAGCAGACAACTTCTCCTCTAACTCCATTTCTTTATCTCTGAGTGTATTTTTTTTGTGTATGGAGCTTGTGCGTACGTATTCGAAAGGATGAGGGTTTATTTTCTCTCTACACGCTTATCTTTTGATCTCGTTTTTGTGTTATCCTGGTGAATGGCCACTGGAAATTATGAGATTTCTGGTCCTCTGAAGGGGCTCTATTGCTCATATTTGCTATTTTCCAGGCATTCGGATATTTTAATCAGAAGTAAATATCGATTAAAGCCGATGGGAATTAGGGAAGCTTATAACTTGCTGAATGTTTGAGTTGATTTGAAATTGGATTGATACTTTTGAATCAAATCATGAGCAAGAGTTTTGGCTCAAAATTATAAACTACCTTTGATCCTAAAGAGACGTTCATATCTCAGCTTTCTACGTGGTAAGATTTGAGAGTGCGAGTGATTTCCTTGAACATCACCTTCTACGGACTGAAGGACTCAAAGATAGTAACCCCCAAGCTATGAAGCATGGACACTTCAAGAACCATGCCGTGTCCGTGTCGGACACACGGACACTTGGGGACACGCAAGGACACCCGGGGATACCGTGTCGGACAAGCCATGTGGCGTGTCCTAATAAAATAATATAAAAAAAATTAAAGGACACTTCTTAGACACACGAGGACACTTCAGAACACCTTAGGACACTTCTGAGACACTTCTAGGGCCTTGTTTGGTTGAAGTCAAATTTTTTGCTCAACACAAATTTCAATTATAAAAATTAACTTTATTTCATATCCAACGCAAATACGAATATTAGAATTGAAAGTGTTTCACAATCGTATCCTCACGTATCTGTATTCTACTTTTTTAAAATTTTAATATTGCTATATCAGTATTGTATCGTATCTGTATCTTCGTATTGTACTCATATTTCATAAATTTTACCCAATATAAGTCAAAATTCTAAGTTATCCAAGTTAACTCAAATTTCTTCCTTTTTTGTTGCCCTTAAGTCTTTCGAAAATGAACCAATCGTAAAAAATTTAGAATTCTAGCTTCACCTTTATTCTTCTTTCATCTTCAACACTAATAGCTTTTACTTTCTCTTATTATCGTGCTCACTGTGATTGTCCTAATAAGTAAAATTGTATTTTCTCTTACTCAAAGTGAACACTAAATTTATATCTCAAATCTTTTTAATATCGACGACATTTGTTCTCAAGTTCTCATCTTGATTTTATGATACTTCAGTACTATTTACAAGTTGTTTATACTTAAAAATTTAAGTTTGTATCATGTTTTATATATTTTTTTAAGTATAAATTGTTAATTTTATTATTGTATTTGACGTGTCATGCCGTGTCCGTGTCGTATATTTTGGAAAATCACCGTGTCGCCGTGTCGTGTCGTGTCGTATCCCGTGTCCCCGTGTCGTGTCCGTGCTTCATAGCCCCCAAGACAACAATAACTAAAGATGTTATTCTTGGTGTAGCCTTGTCCGTCATTGACTGCAGTGTTTTTGTTGTCACATCCCATTAGTGCTAGCGTGATCCACGGCTATTGCAGCAATACCCGTTAGCAGGCAAAAGATCTTCCCTAGAGGGAACCTGTCCGTTGCTTCTGTTTGCTATGCATACTCATCAACACGAAGAGAACATGGACTTTTCCTTATCCTTTTTGGGACGTTTTTGGAACCTAATAAATGATTTCTCAACCTTTTTCTAAATTCATAAGCTCTGTATCCCAGTGGGAAACACATTTGACCTAGTGGGATTCTTTGCCTCTATGCCTGTCCGTAAAGTTTTTCAATGAAATATCTGTAATATGCCTTCTTTCTTTTTACCATTGTTTGGTCAAATAGCTTGCGGAAAATGATCTTCTCCGCTATTGATCGACACCTCTCATCATCCATACAAAATTTCCTGTCAACAATCTTATATTGTTATTCATATGTTTGTCTAGCGGTCCAATTCAACGTGGGTCACCCCAAGATTCTCCAAGCTAGAGGTAGACATCCCAATTCCCTCCACCGACCTAAAACTGCATTTTGGGTTTTTGGTTATTAACTCAAATCGTCTACAATGTTGTGACTCTATTCCAAATTGGTTTGGAAATCGAAGCTGCTGGATTGTGGAACTGAGATGGCTTCAAATAGGGAACGTCATTCCAAGCGAGAAAATTCGAGCCAGGTTAGATCTGAAATTTTGATTTTGAGATGTCTTGGCTTGCTCAATGTTGTTTTGATGTCACCCCTAATATTCAGTTTTCTCAACATTCAAAAATATATTCTGTTTTCTCATGGTTAAAATATATAATAGGAAAATTGCGGCTTCAGAAGTTTCTCGCAATGAACAAAATAGCTGTTCAGTTTCCATCATTTCCTTATTGAATTGTTTTAGCTATTTTGCAAAATTAACTATTTTTTTATCATTGACTTTCTTGAATAATCAATATTATGTCTTGAGTATGTGGCAACTGATGCATGTTTGGATGGAGTGGAGGAAAAGGATGATGCTGAAGTTGCAAAAGGGTACACAATGACACAGTTCTGTGATAAGATGATTGAATACTTCATGCATGACAAGACTGAAACAAAGGACTGGAGGAAGCTGTTGGTATTTAGGGATGATTGGATGAAATACAGAGAGAGCTTCTTCAATCGCTGTCAAGTCCGTGCTGATACTGAAAATGATCCATCTATGAAGCAAAAGTTGAACTTACTTGCTAGAAAAATGAAGAAGGTAGTGGATACTGTAGTCTAGTTTTTGGTTGTCAGACTTGTATTGAATTTCTTAGAGTTTATGCGTTGCTATCAACTTTTGTTGATATTCTGTAGCTCTTTAAATTCTCAAAATATTGCAGATAGATGATGAGGTAGAGAAGCACATTGATCTTCTGAAAGAGATTCAGGATACTCCCATGGACCTCAATGCAGTTGTTGCAAGAAGGCGACAAGATTTTACTGGGGAATTCTTTCGCTTTCTTAATGAGCTCTCAGACACTTATGATAGCTTGGATGAGCGAGATGGTATTAATCTAAATAATGCAGATTATCTTCGGTGAACATATTTCTTAAATTAGAATATTCTTTAGAATTATTTCTTGCGCTTGGTTTGCATAAGTATTTTGGTCAATTGGTGTTTATGAATGTCAAAGTTCTTCCTCTTTATTATAGCTTAATTATGTGAATTTCTGTTAGAGATGGAAAGCACATCACCTCTCTCTTTTTTTTGATGAACTGTTGGTGATTCAGATCAGGTGCTGTCCCTCATTAAATTTTCTT
Organism: Apostasia shenzhenica; assembly: GCA_002786265.1. Taxonomy (NCBI): domain Eukaryota; kingdom Viridiplantae; phylum Streptophyta; class Magnoliopsida; order Asparagales; family Orchidaceae; genus Apostasia; species Apostasia shenzhenica. The sequence goes on from KZ451951.1 coordinate 2,907,767, forward strand.
GAAGAAACTCTGGCAGAGACCTTAACTAATAAAGATTCCATTTAAGTTGCGAAAGTCTGAGATTTTGAGTAGATTCTTAATGCAACTTCGAAAAAAATTCAGAAAAGTAGGAGAAGACGAGACGTGAGATGGCATAACATTGGTTTTATGATTGTAGAAGTTTTGATAGCAGAGTAAGTAGCTGGAGGTCACGTCATCCACTCTAAGGCCCTGTTTGGTGCGAGGACTAAATTAGGACCAAAATGATACTAGTTTAAAAAATAACAATAATAATAATAAATAAATTTTTTTAATCATTCTACATAAATTTTAACATAAAAAAATATTATTTTATTTCACATACTCAGTAATTTAAAAAAAAAAAAAAATTATTTCATATTTTAGACCAAAATACTTGAATCGAACCCGCATCTTCTCCTTGGCAAAGAGGCAGAAGTGTGTCATGCCAGAATCTAACCGGGGTTCGCGGTGGTGGAGGAACTAGATCGGAAAAAAGAGGAATTCTAGGTAAAGCCCCCAGACGACATATCTTTTTGAAACGAGGTTCTCGGTAACGAGACATATGAAAGCTCCTTGAAAACGATTCTTCTGTTCAGAAACGAAATGTTTCTGGAAATTCTTGCTCCCATTGGACCATTTGTATCTATATGCATCAGGATCCCGATTCATGGATATCTCAGTTCGAGAAATAAGAGGATCAAACCATTTCTTCTGAATCTTTTTAAAATTCGATAAATGTTGGTTGATCGTACCTCACATTTCTCTATTACTATAACTACGACAACATCTAGATGTCATTTTAGAGTGCTGCAATTTTTTCAATGTTTTCTAAACTTATCATGAATTTAAACAATTAATTTCTGTAAATAACATGATATAACATCACGATAGATGGAACCAAACTCCCCCTTAGAATGTTCAAGGAACTTGATTCTCTTTTGGAGGGGATTTAGTGTTGTATGATGATGTAAGCTGTTTAATAGAGATGACATTCTTATGTAGACTGCATTGCTTCCACCAACAATCCTATCCCGACCCTTTGGATCTTGCTTTCTTAAAGCACGTAGATGGTGGCATATAGTTTTCAAATCTTAATATTAATAGTTGGATTTACTTGCCCATCTATTGTTTTTAATGTTCAAAATTTCGTTCATCAACAACAGATATTATTGGTAACATTAAAAGCTTCCAACTGTCATAGGCTTGGCTGATATACATCTTTTGTGTATTATAGTTAATATATTTTTTTGTTTACTTATTTATAGCTAGCAAAGCGTAAACATTCTATAAGCTTTATGTTCAACCAGACTACCCTTCCAAATAAGAATATGTTTGCATTTGAAGATCTTTTCAGGATTGACTGACAAATTTCCCTATCTAAAAAGCAATGGCTAGACTTGGAGCTAAATGCTTGTCCTCAGTTCGTGTGTATGATAGTACTGTGGAGCATTTGGATACATTGGAAGTTGCTCAGTCAAAGTTTGATGACATATTACGTTCTTCATCATTAGAGGCTGCATGTGATAAGATAAAAAGCTTAGCCAAAAGGATGAAACTGGATTCATCCTTAATCCTTTTGATAAACAGAGCATGGGCAGTTGCAAAGGATTCCACGACAATGAAAAATGAGGTAAGGTTTGCCAACATAGAACATTAAATAGAATTCATTGCCCATGTGATTCCTGTCTCCGTTGCAGAATAATGTTTTTTTGGATATTTTGGCCTTCTTGTATGGCAGTTGTCTGCCTTGTCTTTATCCCTACTCTTCTCAGTTTGTTTTGAATGATCTTTTTATAGGGAGCTTTAAGCATACATCTTGATCTCTTATGACCACTATACGGTGCCTGTAAAGTTAATGTTTGCTGCATTAACAAGGATTCTGTGTTTGTTTTGTACAATAGATTACATGTTAGCAATGCATTTTAGCCAGAATAAAACGCACAATCTTATTGAACTCCCAACAATATAATTCTTCACAATTTATTTTCTTTTAGTTTTCTGTCTTTTGCACTGTTGGAAAGAATTACAAATGCCATTCTTGCAGGTTAAAGACATTATGTATCATATTTACAAAGCAACACGGAAAGCCCTACGAACCATGGCTCCTCAAGAGATTAAGCTACTGAAGTACTTGCTGAACATAATGGATCCAGAAGAGAGATTTCAAGCTCTAGCTACTGCCTTCTCTCCAGGAGCGGAGCATGAAACCAAGGACCCTGATGCTATGTACACGTAAGGCAAATCTATACATCTCAATATACTCTCTATGGGTGGCACTTACTCACATGGCACTTAATATTGACATAGTTACATAATAAGTGATAAGATAGTAGAGTGAATTACTGTAAAAATGCCACCTGACCTATGCTGAGCAGCTAAACCTTTTTAATACATTGGAATTAGTTACAAAGCAGTGGTCAGGATCACACAATGCGTGCTGGTGATCAAATGATTAGAACACTGTTGAGTCATGTGATTATTTTGTGGGCCTATCTTTGCTGTGGGCTGGACCTCTTTATCTGCACTAACACACCTCTCAAGCGAGTCAACATCGCAGGGGAGATGAGATTGCTGGATAAGTATTTGAACTGTGCAATGGATATGGTTTGGTTTGGAGGTCAGCAGTTTGATCAGTTGTAGAAATAAATTTGACTATAAGCAATTTTTGGCAACTAAATTCTGAATGAAGTGGCAGTCATTTTCCACATGTTTCATTCTTGTGTGGATTGGATTTGTCGCAAGATAAGTTGTACCATGATTGTCACACCATATGGTTGGAATGACTCTGGGCGAGTATCCATTCTCGCGTAGTAGTGATTGCATCCAACCTAATCCAAAGGCAGTGTTTGCTGTTGCTTTATATTCAGTTTGCTGTTGCTTTATATTCAGCTTCTTTGTTCGATCTGTCGGCAGTAGGATGCTTATTGGATGCCATGGTATAATGATTGAATTGATAAAAATGTAATGGCCACTTGTAGATTTGCGATCATAAATGTAGTTTGCCCAGTCAGCGTCACTGTAAGCATTTAGTGTGAAGGTAGTTATACAGTAGAGCCGTATACCTTGATTGATGCTAGCTCCTAGGTAGTGTAGTATTCATTTCACAGCTGACCAATCATGAGTAGTTGGCCAGTGCGTGAATTGGGAGACCTTATTAACACTGTATGCAAGATCTGGTTTTGTGATCAATAGATAGTGGAGAGCTCCAATGCTTCTGTGTTATGTCGGATTAGGTAGAACTTCACCTGCTATTCCTGATAGTTTTATAGGGGAAGCCATGGGTGTAGGACAGGTCCTGCATCCAAGCGAATCTGCTTGCAAAAGAGTTTGATGCATATTGCTGGATTGTTATGTTGAAATCCAGTTGAGTCCACCTGAACTTATATTCCAAGAAAATTATGTACGTTTCCCATGTCTTTTAAAGAAAAAGGTGTGGACATGAGAGCTGAGTCATTCCCTGTGAGTACCATGTCGTCAGTGCAGATGAGTATAAATAGTGCGTTCTTTGCTGATCTGAATATGATCAGAGATGTGTCCGTTGTGCTGCTAGTGAAGCCATAATTAAGCAAGAATGAAGAGAGCTTTTGAAACCAGGCACAAGGCGATTGCTTTAAGCCATACAAGGCCTTGTTTAAGCGGCAAACATGATTTTGGCACTGTATCTTATCAAATCCTTGAGGTTGTGTCATATACATTGTTTTGGACAAGTCACTGTTTAGGAATACGTTGTTAAAGTTGAGTTGTTGACATCCCAATTAAATGTTGCAGCTATTATGTGTATAATGCAGATGGTGATAGGTTTGATCAGAAAGTTTCCATGTAATCTGTGCCATGTTGTTGGTCAAATGCACGTGCAACTAGCTGAGCCTTGAGGCAAGTGATAGAGCCATCCTTGTTGTACTTTAATCCAAACAACCATTTGCATGTTATAACATTCATTCCAAGGTTGTGAGAAACTGCAAACCATGTATTGTTTGACAATAATGCATGAAATTCTTCTGCCACTTGCACCATTCTTCTGATTTAATTGCTTGTGTATAATGTGTTTGGTGGTTGGGTGGCTGATGAGCTAGTAGCAAGGCATAGGTATGGTTGGTGTTTAGTGGATAGGAATAATCTTGGTTTTAAGGAGCCTGTTTTAGAATGGGTGAGCATACGGTGTGTATTGGTGTTCTCGGTAACAGAATGTCTGAATGTGTATTGGATGATTTCATTGAGTTTGGTTTTGATGCTACTGGGCTTCGAGTTTGTGGCTATGAGTTGAGTGATGGGTGTTCACCTCCTTGATCTAGTGAAGGTGAAGGATTATTTATTGTGGACCATGCAGAACTTGGTTGATTGTTAAGATTATAAGGAATAGAAATTACGATTGAAGGTGATGATATGGGGTTGGGTTGTGGAGTTATGTTGGCTACGGTGATTGTCACCATGCATATCTTTGTGTTGATATCAAAACTAGTAAAGAAATATGCAAAGGGTGGAGTGATTTTCTAACTTAGAAGTCGTGTATGGTTTCAACTAAGGATGACATAGACATTCAAAGGAATTGAGAAAATTATAATTTGGTTGTTTGTGATATAGTAACTGAAACTGTGATTTAAAATATAGAGTAGGAGAGGGTAAAACGATGATTAATAAGGAAGTTAGCGGTTTGAAAAGCATATGGCCTATATTGAGAAGGTAGAGAGGCTCGGTTAAGTAAAGTTCAAGTTCCACAATGTTACGGTGTTTTCTTTCGGTTATATCGTTTTGGGCTGCTGCATAAGGAGCTGATAGGCGATGATGAAAACTAAAATTGTTTAATATAGTCCAAGCAATTCTACCCTTTGATAAAGCATACTTTAAAAAGTCAATATGAAAAACATCACCAAAATCTCTGTAGACCCATCATGGAGACTCCATGAACTTAAAGATGTGAGTAGTTCAAAATTCTTACCTTCCCCTGAGAAGCTTCTTACGTATTTCTTGATGTTAGTATAATAAAGAATTGATTGACATTTTATATTCTCACCCTGTTTCAAATTCAACAGCCGGCAATAGATAATAAAAATACATAAAATAAACAAAATCTAGATATAATCCTAAACCTAGAGTGCCTTTTGTCGAGCCTTTTTTCTAGGCAATTGATTCATCGAAGATGATGTAAAATTACAAGTTCATGAGATGGAAATATTTATATATATTATTATTCATCTGGAAGCATTGTATCCTCAAGGAGATCACAATAGGTGTTTCCTGCAGAAATTTAGTGTATGAGTGTAGCATATGGAAGTGTAACAAGACAAACATGCTTCAATAGATTCCTCAAGTTTTCAAGTTATTTTTTTCTCTTCCACAAGATGAGCAACACATCTTTTCTCAGCAAACAACTTTGCTTCAGTCTGAAGAATCAATGGCTCTGTTTGGTAATAAGAAAAAAAAGAAGATTTGATTGAAATTTTTAGTGATTTTTGAAAAATGTGTATGATGTGATATAAAATAAGTTGGTTATATTAAAAATTGTATATGATGTGAAATAAAGTTGATTGATTTATTGAGAATTGTGTTGAATGTGAAATAAAGTGATTGTTTAATGTTGGAATTTGTGTGAGATGAGATATAAAATAATTTTTTAAGTTTTTTTAAAATAAATTTAAGATTTTGGCCGTGGGTAATTTTAGCCATGATTTTTAGTCCATTGCCAAACAGAGCAATGAGTTGATATAAGTCTGAATTATCGTAAAAACAAAAAGATCATATTATCATCAATCCTTCACTCCCTAACCTTTGATTGACTTTGGGATAGGTCTAATAAACTCTTAATCTATCAATTTACTCCAAATGTTATGATCATATCAAAAAATAGAAGTTTTATAAGAAAAAAACAATTAAAATGCAGAGGTCAAATGAATTAGAGAACAAACTTTTTCTATGTAAAATGCGTCAATGACAATTAACTTAAATTCTACATATAAAGCAAGTGCTAAATGTAGTTATGACTATTAGTCTATTACAATCATTATCTAATATCAAGTTAGCAAACAATAGTAACTAATATAACCATTCGTTCATTACAATCCAAAATAACGCAATGAGATTAAGTCCAAAAAGTTAGCAGAATTATAATCCTATTATTTTATTATGTGTAGGAATTGATTGCTCTTCTTCTTCTTTATCCTTAATATCTAAATCAAGTACATTCCTTGTAAGCGCCTCAACTCCCAATTTTGATAAATCTACAAAACAAAAAAGGGAAATAAATGAGTATAATAATTAACTCAAAACATAAGTTTAATTGAAAAGATGTATATAAGATAATAAACATGGATGTGCCTTGATTTCTATAAAACCAATCTTTAGACAAACCAACGCCTCAATTGATATTTTATTTTAGTACAAGTGTGAAATTTTAGGTGAGCACTTTTGGGTATTTTACTTGTGGTTCATTGAAACTGATGTTGTTGAACACTGAAGTATCTGTGATTCACAGCAGTTTCGAAATAAAGAACATTTTATTTATCCTTTACCTTTTCTATTTACATAGTGCATCATCTCCATGACGCCTCTTGTACCACAAATCTACATATTACAATTTATACATTGGGTCCAAGATGACTGCTATTGCTAAAATTATACTAAAATTATGCTAATATTTTGCATATTTTGTTACCATCTTCATGGCATGATCCTTGTGTAATGAGGGCTACTATGAGTTTCATGCCATAATGTTGTATAAGTTGAAGATACACAATTAGCAAAGAGTTGAAATCATTCTGAAGATAATATATATAGAGAGAGAGGCAACCTGTACATAATGCTACAAACCTTAACATTTGTTTTATGCAAGGAACCTATGGATTAAACTGATGTTAGATATCCCGCTTTGAATTTCCTCTCAGCACAAAGTTTTCTTGATTATGTCCTTGAGCATAGTCAAGCCATGAACTTCTGAATGTTTCAGTAACCTTTTCTTGATTTTGATTTCTCATAGTTAAATAGATATGCTTTGTGTGGCATGTATTTATATCTCACTGCATTATTTCTTGTTTCTCATCATCTCAGGACACCCAAGGAGCTTCACAAATGGATTAAAATGCTGTTGGATGCCTATCATTTGAACAAGGAGGAGACTGATCTGATCGAAGCGCGGAAAATGAGTGACCCCATGATAATCCAGAGGCTCTTCATTCTCAAGGAAACAATTGAGGAGGAATACATGAAGCAATACTCAGAGAAGGATGCAAACCAACAGGAGCCAAAGTCAGAATCACTCTGAGCAGAATTTAAAACATCCTAATGTTCAACTTGATGCCTATCCGCGAAATATGCGAACATCTTCGCTTCCATAGAGTGAGACACCCCTCTTAGAACTCTTTAACTCAAAGAGTTCGTTGAATAGCTTCAGGCTCCAGATTGTATTCCCTGTTATGAAGGCCTCGTCAAGGAAGATACATGTATAGATGTATTGCTCTTGTAGTTCTGCCCGCGACATTCTAGTAGTCAGTATGCCATTGTTCTTCTAGCTCTTGGCACTCGTATTCTTTTTTATATATATATATTTTTAAAGATAAATTGCTTGCATGTCTTAGGTTTTCAATCTGTTATAATTTTATCCATGATTTTTTACTTTCATTCAGGTGATTTCGGTATTAATTTTTTTGTTCTAACAGAAAATAAAATTATACTGTTGCTAGATCTGATATGGATTCTATTTTCTAGGTTTTGTTGGATTTTCTTGTGTTTAAGGAACACTGTGTGTAATCTGTTGATATGTTGAGTTGCAGTTAGTTTGAGGGTACTGATCTTTGTGTAAATATTTTAGTTGTTGTTATCTATTGCTCTTGCTACCCAAGTACTTGGAGAAGCCGTTATTTGTTTGTTGGCATTTGACATTTTAATTATTTAGCACTTGTTATTTTATTTTTAAATCTTGTGCAATATTTTTTAAATGAAAATTAACTTGTGCTGGATAGTATCTTCTTTTGTCTTTCATTATATCACATCACAATTTAATTGTTAAGTTAAATGCAAGACAATAATTTGTAGGGGATTTACATCTGTCATCCTCAAAGATCCATTATTTTCAGACGACACCACTAAAGTTTATTATTTTTATGCAGAATCTCTATCTAATTTCAAAAGTGGAGTGGTGTCTGTAAATTTATTTCAAAATAAGTGGTGTTGTCTGAAAATAATAGATTTTGTTTACAGGTGTGTTTACTTGATCATGTTAATTTCAATTGCATTAAAGTTAAATTTTTATTGCAACATTTATGTTGATGATTGAATAATTAATGATCTAAAATAGTATTAATTATTATTTTAAACGTTTATTATTATTTGAACATGTACAATATGATTTTTTTTTAGGGGTTTTTACCCGTATGACACAAAAAACTTCAATATTTACTTATTAGACACCCTAAAGTTAAATATTACATGACACACACTTATTTATTTTAATTTTACAACCAACACATCTTAGTTAAAAAATTCTTACATTTTATTTAAGTAAATCATATTTAAGTTATGTTTTAACTTAAATAAAGTTCATAGGAATAAAATCTAATCCCTTTTGTATTTTAAATTAAATCTAATCGTTAAGATGAGCATCTAACGATTAGATTTAAAATATTCTACATAAATAATAGATTTAAATAGTTTTTAACATGTAAGATTTAAGTTAAGGTGTACCGAGAGTTAGATTTTATTCCTATGAACTTTATTTAAGTTAAAACATAACTTAAGTATGATTTACTTAAATAAAATGTAAGGATTTTTTAATTAGGGTGTGTTGATTGTAAAATTAAAATAAATAAGTGTGTGTCATGTAATATTTAACTTTAGGGTGTTTAATAAGTAAATATTGAAGTTTTTTGTGTCATACGGGTAAAAATCTCTTTTTTTATTTTAAGTATTTATATAATTTAAATTATAATTAAATTTTAATATTAGAGTTTATATAATATATGATCTGTTAGGATAAAATTAATTTAGCTAATTTTAACTTTACAATCAAAAAAATTAACATTAAAAAATTCATGAATATCCCACAAATAATGTAAAGAAAATAGCATAGACAGTAGAAAATAAAGAACATGTTAGTATCTTTTTGAAAAGAATGATCAAAGTAATATTTAATTTCAATTATTTCACAAAGTACATTATCAAGTGTTAAATGGAATTGAAAAAGATATTCAGTTCTAGGAGAGTAAGAACAATGGTTATTAGAATAATTATTTTACTGTTGCAATAGAATGAATTTAGGCAATAAAAAGGCCTATTTGTTTGCCTGTTTAAAATTAATTTTAAAATGACTTATCACATCACATAGTTAATTTATTTCACATCTTATATATATATATATATTAAAATAATAATTAATTTATATTACATCAATTCTTATTTCAATATAATAATTAATTTTATTTTATATTATTCATAATTTTTAATAAAAAATATTTTTATTTAAATTTAATTTTAATTTAATTTTAATTTAATTAAAAATTAAACTTTGTAAACAAACTGATAGAAAGGAGATGACTACTAACCACCCATGTCAAGTAGAGACAACACTAACATTAAAGAAAATTTACTCCAATACTAAATTACGGGGAATTGCCCTAATACAATAGCTTGAAAAATAAAAATAAAGAAATTTAAAATATATTAAAGTGGTATTTGATTTGATATTATCTTGATGCTATATCATATTATGTAGTTGTCGTGATATTTAGATGTTATTATTTGAGTGATAAACTCTATAAATTTTTAAAATATTATGTATATATCATCAAACTAAGCAATTATTTTATTTAAATAGCATGCATGACATCAAAATAATATTATATCAAAGACCTCTTAAATAAAAATGATCCCCTAATTAAAATCAAGCTTCAATTATGGTGTATCTTCAAACCACTCAAATCTATTCTACATTAAATCAAAGCAAATTTAGATAAAATTAATATGAAAATCTCCAATTAGTTTTAATCATTTTGAATTTGAACTTTTGATTCAATACATGTGTCATTCTTGGTCCAATACTGATTCATATCCTCAGCAATTCTTAGGTGAAAGGAACTCAACTTTGTCGAGTCAAGTGACTCACGTGTCTTCAAGTGAATCAGATCAGTCAGTTGTAGCTTCTGAGTTCCATAAAAAAGGTAAAAGCTTTCATCGAACTAAAACACTAATAATCAAATTCAAATGAAATTACTTGCTTAATAAAGATTAATTCGATCAACTTTAAAATTCATATGAAGATAGATTTTGGCTATGAATACTTCTGGGTAAAATTATACTCAAAGGGAACAATAGGCTAAGGCCTCATGAGTATTTTTATTGAGTTCTGATAACCAATAAATTTGAAATATTAAATGATTCAACTATTCTTATGATATAATGATAAGATTTAAATTTATTTATTTGACTCAAATTAATATATATGTATGTGTGCATGCATTTACTTGAAATTTTCTTGGGGCATTTACATAAATACTCCTTAATTTATCTTGAATTACATATTAAACTCCTTATTTTTTAATTTTACAATTTCACCTCCTAAATCATCCAAAAATAACATATTTAGACATTTCTCATGATTTTTAAAAGATTTTTTTTGTTGATTATACTTATGTGGATATTTATTACTAATAATAGGTATATATAAAATATTATGAATATATACAAAATATTATGTATATATAAAATATTATTTTTGGATAATTTAGGGGGTGAAGTTGTAAAATTAAAAAACAAAGAGTTTAATATATAATTCAAAATGAATTAAGAGGTATGTATGTAAATCTTTTAATTTTCTTTGAGCGAGTCTCTATCATATGAAACATGTCTCCATTCGTTTTGAGCTATTGCCATGTTATAATCTGGTACCTGAAATTATTCAAATAAAAGCTTAAAATAATTTAAAATTTTAATCTCTTTTACCCCCATCCTCTCGCCGGAAGTTCGGGCCCAGCTCGCAGATCCTGGTAAGCGCTCAATCCACTGCCTCCTGATTCTTTCTCTCGGCTTGCTCGTGCATCCTCATCTTGTAGCTCTCTCTTTCTGAAAATCTAGTTGCGATTTTTAGGGTATTTTCCGGGTTTCGGCGAGGAAAATGGATTGGCATTTGAGCGTCCATTTTGTTGGGATTTGGTTCTCGTTATTGGCTTTCAGCAGTTTTTTTCCTCATCCATTTGAATTTTAAATGGTTGGGAAGGATTGGTGAATGTCGGTCTACATTTCCTCTGCTTGGTTGTGATGCGTTGATTTATTGGTGTGAAATCTCGAGCAGCGGGTGATATCTGAAACATCTGATCTAATAAGGAGGTATTCGAGCTAATGTGGATGAATTGGATTTCAGTGGTTTCGCGCCTGTCAACAAATGTTGTCGTTGGATTAGGTGTTAATTAAGCTGCAAATGGCCAATTGGCCGTTCAGTAACTGGATGTTTGCCAAGGGTTTTCACTTTGTTGTGGGCACATTATTTCTTGACTAATATGTTATTGGATTCTTTATTTCCTGTAGAAATCTGAATTGTGGTTCTTGTATATGAACTTTTTTTCTTTATTTTTCATACAATAGTGTAGATGAGTATTTCTGTATTGAATATGCTTTAGCAAGCTTTCGTGGATCCTTCTTTAGTATTCAAATACAATTTAGATGCAAATTTTGAATTGAAATGCTAGTTCAGTATGTTTTTATAGAGAGAGACATTATGATATTGCTAGATATTTTGTTTGAAAAGCAAATAACTCGTTATTACATGTCAATTTTGTTAACTACGCATTAGTTTTGTTCATCCAATCCATTTGATCCATGAAAACAATACAACTTTTATGACTTACAATAAAAAATTAAGAGATTTCATCAAGGAACATGTGTTCCAGTCTCTATATAGGTAGCTAACACATAAAGTTCTATAATTGGTGGTAACATAGAGGATCAGATGGCACCTTCAGCTAGTATTGACCTTGGATTTATCATGAGGGCGAAGACCAGTATGCAATAAGCTTGCAGGTCCCTTACATTTAACTGTTGATTGTTAACATTTATGAAAATAGACTTACCCTCTGTTTTCATGAGAAGAGGGCAAATAAAGGGGGCTTAATGTGGGCATGCTAGAAGTACTTTAATGTTGAGTTGTTTGTCGCATCTTCAGTCAGACTTAGAACATGTGCTTACAGACATGATTGAACACCCTATTCCATATTCTGAAAATTTTGGAAATGTTTTGCTACTCAATTACATTTTCCTTAAGAAACTTGAATTCATCATGATGCAAAAACCTGCTTTATTGTTAAATTCTTTAATGTGGTGTAGACGGTGTGCTGAATATTTTGCATGAGCACAGTACTTCTCAAGTGATTTCTTTTCAAGTATGAAAACACTGTTTCCCTAAACTGCTTATACTTTTTAGTTTAGTTTATGCTTGCCCAACTAGTTTGGGATTAAGGCTTTGTTGGTGTTATTATTGTTGACTTATGCTTGCACTGAATAGTGCTCATTCTGCCATTAGTAATTGTAACATGTGATATTTTCAATCATTTTCATGCAGTTGAAAGTAATTTCTGAAGGCCATGATTGATGAGCCTCTTTATTCAATTGCAATTCTTATTGATGATTGTAAAAATGACAATATTCAGCTACGATTGAACTCCATCCGCAGGTTTTCTACAATTGCAAGAGCATTTGGTGAAGAAAGAACTAGGAAAGAATTGATTCCTTTTCCTAGTGAAACCAGTGATGATGATGATGATGAGGTACTTCTTGCAATGGCAGAGGAGTTGGGTGTATTCATTCCATATGTTGGAGGGGTGGTATGTGCTCATGTTCTGCTTCCTCCTTTGGAGACATTGTGTACAGTAGAGGAAACTTGTGTCAGGGATAAGGCTGTCGAGTCATTGTGTCAAATTGGTTCACAGATGAAGGAAAGTGATACAGTACATTGGTTTGTCCCTTAAGTGAAGGTGAAAGATCTGTTTATATTCATCAATTATTTTATTACTGTTGTCTAACAAGTTCTTTCTTATTTTTATTTTCCCCTATTTTACTCTGTTATGCTTGCAAATGTTGAGAGCGATGCTCCAAATATTACTGAATGGAGAAGAGAAAAACAATATAGCAACTAGTATGAGATTCAGGTTGTTTATTGTGAGCTTTGATGTTGAAAAGAAAAATGCTCGTCAACTGATGTTTGGACATATAAATTGTAAGCCGATAGAAGCTCTAGTAAAAAAAGTTAAATTATTGAATTTTATCAATGTAAACAGGGAAAGAGGAAGGCCAAACAAAGATTGGCAGTAAATTATAAAGAATGATCTTATATATTTGGAGCTAAATAAGGATTTGTTAGTTAATAGAGTGCAATGAAAACAATGGATTTATATTGCCTACCCCACTTAGTGAAATAAAGGCTTGGTTGTTATTGTAGTTTGAAACTTATTTCTTTATTGTTATAATTTTGTATTTGTTGCATTATTTCTCCTTGGCCGTAATTGTTGTCATTGTTGGAGGTTTATTTGTACTTAATGTCATAAAAATGGTGCCCCCTTGCCAAAGGCTCCCAGCTTTGCAAGGGTGGTGGGATGTTTTGTTCACTGTACGCAACCTTCTCTTTATTTTTAATAAAGATGATATTTTCAGGACTCATCCCGTGACCTTGTGCTCAGAAAGGAGTATTCATAATCGTTGAACCAAATCTTCTTTTTGTACTTAATGTCATGAATTATATCTTATTATTATTATTTCTAGAGTTATCATTCTATCACATAGCACTATAGAGCAGATTTTCTTTTGTTCATATCTCTGATGTTTCATAGTTTTTTTTTTTTTGACTTTTCCCTTTTACATCTAGTCAGATTTCAACATTGACATGACCTATTTGTCTGTAATGTTGTTTTGCTAGTTGCAGTGTGCTTTTTTCCACCTTTAGGTACATTAGTATTGTTGGATTGTTCCTTTATATACATTAGACTCTTGTAAGAATTATTGGTATACTTATGTAAACCTTTCATCTTGCGCTAGGTTAGATTTGGTTCCAGTTTATGTCAGGCTTCTTCGTGATAATGAGGCTGAAGTTCACATAACAGCTGCTGGTAAAGTAACAGAGTTCTGCCAGATATTGCGCTCAGAACTTGCGATCCAGAACATTCTTCCTTGTGCTAAGGTACTTATTTGTTAACATGGCATGTGGACATTGACTTAGGAATTGTCGTTAGATTCATCCCAACATGTTCGCTCATCTTTGGCTTCAGTGATCATGGGAATGACACCAGTTTTGGGAAAGGTATCATTGATTGCTTTCTACATCTTGCTTTTGTTCTGAACAAAAATATCATAAACTTGTGGATTTACTCATATCATGGTTAAAAACTGTTCCATTTAGTAAATCTGAATCTGTGATTCCGTTTGTGCTTTTCTCTTGTTCCTTTCTTTTTGGAGATGGGTCACAAATGATGTGACTATTAATATTTAAACCATTCATTTCCGGCATTTAACAATTTGCTTTTTTAATGAACAAAAACATAATGAAATAGCTTTTTCTCATATTTCATTCTATTGCCCAAAATAAACTTCCATGTTTAAGCTGTTAATCAATATTAAATCTGATTTGACATCATGTTGCATGCACTCCTTTTTCTTTTCTTTGTAAAATTGGATTCCAATAATGCATATGATTAATGTTTAAGCCTTTCATTACCTGCATTTAACTACTTCACTTTGGCCTATAATACTTAACTAATAGTTCTGTACCTATTATTTTAATCAATAATTCATTCCTAGTTCATTTTTATGTGCCCCAACTTATTTTCTTCACTTTCGTTATTAATGCTTCCCTCACTTCCATTTTTTAGCTATTCTTCATTTTATTTTTACTATTTAAGCTCATATATCCTCCACGAGCAAATGGGTTATTTGCTAATCTGAAAAGAGCACATAATTGTTATGAGGTGAGGTCTTCACTCTTGAGATAAAATGCAATATTCGAAGGTGATGGGTGGGTTTTGATTCAGTTGAGAGCACATAATTAGAATTTCTTGTTTGACACTGGCATGCTTGTGAAAGGAATTAGCTTTTCAATCATAAAGCTTTTGTTTTCCCTATAACCTCGTTTATTTGTATGTGATGCGGTTTCTACTCTCTCCAATCATACAACAGCTTTGACAAATATACAAAGAGAGGAAGCAAGCACACTTTGAAATGGAGGTTGGGCTGGTGGCTTCAGTCTCTCTTGACTGGAATGAAAAGTAAAATTGAGATCAATACACAAAGATGAAGATAAATAGTGCATGATGTGTCCTAGAATGCCTGTTAGATATATTCTAATTTTGGTTTCTTGCACTATGGTTCCTTAAAAGGCCTTGCGGAATAGTTCTCAAATTTATTTGAAATTTCTTAGCTTCATTAAATGCTTATAGTTACTGGAAAAGAGTTATGGTTTTCTAAATGCTCATGTACTTATATAGCTACTGTACATATTGTGTTTTTGTGCATCAACAATTTTCTTCCTTTTCAGTGAACAGGATACTACAATTGAGCAACAACTTCCTATTTTCCTTTCCCTGCTAAAAGATGAATTTCTTGTGTTAGATTAAATATTATCAGCTACTTGATCATGTAAATCAGGTAAGTGTCATGTTATTTTTGCGTTTATTTCTTGTTGATGAACTCACATGATTCTGCCTTTTATCATAGAGTATGTTTAGGTTATGGTTCGCAATGTATGGAGTATATTTTACATGAGTTCATGCTTTTTTAAGTCTTTTCACTTACGTCAGGTGACCTGGGTCCTTCTATTATACTGTTAATGCAAAAATACAAGCCACATACTTATTCCTTATTTTTTCTCTTCTCCTCCTTCCTATATTCTTTTCTCCTCTTTTCCTCCTATATTCTTTTTCTTATTTGGGCTGGCCCATATAAAAAGAGTAAGAGGGAGACAAAAAAAACATAGCAACAAATTATAAGGAATGATATTACACACTTTTAGAGTTAAATAGGGATTTGTTAATTGATAGAGTGTAATGGAAACAAAGAATTCATGTAGCTGACCCTACGTAGTGGGATAAAGGCTTAGTTGTTGTAAACTCAAAGACCTATGGGAAAAGAAGGTGTGGTGCTAAAGGATCCTAAGTGAAATAATTCCAAGAATGTAGCCGACGTGAAGTTTTCTATACCTTAGGGACCCATATGATTCCCATCAGTTTTTCTTGATTATATTTTTCTGATGCATATCATTGTATGGGAAATACCATAGAAAATGGACTGTCGGTAGATTTGGTATACCTATTGAAGAGGAAATGTGACTTGAATGTGAATATATTCACTACCATATTAACACATCGGCATTCTTTTTTGAAATTATTTGTGTAACTTGTTGCATATTATTGATGTCAAATTCATCGGATTTCTTTTTTGGTATTTGATAGTTCTTGACATGATCTGGATTTATCATTATTCTCTTTGTTTGTTTCACCAGCTTGGTCTACAACAATTTTCCTGCTCCAGTGAACTCACTGCATTAGTTAACTTATTAATTTATAGGAACATTCGTTTACATTGAGTTTTCATTTTGATTCCTCAATCACAGGTGATTGGAATTGATCTCTTGTCCTAGTCGTTGCTACCTGCCATTGTTGAGCTTGCACAGGACAGACATTGGCATGTTTGTTTGGCCATAATTGAGTACATTCCATTGTTAGCGAGTTAGTTGGGTGTCAGATTTTTGATGATAAGCTTGCTGCTCTTTGTACCAGGAGACAAGGTATTCTTATTCTGTCAGAAAAATTCTAAGATAGTTGAGGGTGCATATGGTTTTTGATTTATCCATGTGTGTCACTATCTCTGCTGCTCTAGATTTGCTTTGTGGGTTATTGAGGTCCTTTTGAGATGTGTAGGCTCTTACGTTATCAGTTTTTCATGTGATTTCGCTTGATTGAGCTGTCATTTAAGCAGTAAGATCCCTATTTTTGATCTAAATAAGAATTTGTAATTGTGGAGATTAGCAATATTTATTGTTGAAAAACAATCGATTAAGAGTAAAGGAATAATAAAAGACGATGTGGTAGATTAGATATATTGGTTCCATTGTCATATAAAGAAAGTGGAGTATATATGACCCTAATACTGCCATTAGAGTTAAAGCTGGTAAGCTCAAATAGAGATTGCTTATGGAGTATATGTATATGTGTTTGGACACAAAAGAGTTTGATTAAGAATTCTTCTATTTCAGTTGGACTACACTAAAGTTTAGCTTTAAGTTCATATTTTTTTGCACTATTTATAAAAGTTTTGACTGAACACATCCAAGAAAAAGCGCATTGGTATATACTTTTTACAGATGATACTCTTCTTGTTGACAAAACTAGAGAAATTGTTAAGGCAAAACTCAAATTATAGAAAAATACATTATAATGTAATGGTTTTTGTCTTAGCAGATAAAAAATCGAATATATTGAGTGTAAATTTTGTCAAGATAGAAACAATTATAGTTAGGAGATGACAATTAATGTTCAAATCATCAAGAAAAGCGAATAGTTTAGATATCTTGGATTAATCACATAAAATAATAGTGAAATAGATAGTGATATTATTAGTAGTATCCAAGTAGAATGAATAAAATAGAAAAATGTATTTGGCATATTGTGTGATGAAAAATTTTACTTAAACTTAAAGGTAAATTTTATAGGACAGTTATAAGGTCAGTGATGTTATATGGTACCGAATATTGGTCTATAATACAAAAACATATAAATAAAATATGTATTGCAAAAATGAGGATGCTAAGATAGATGAGCGGGTATATGCGAAAGGACAAAATGAGAAATGAGTATATTCGCGAGAAAGTTGGAGTGACTTCAACTAAGGATAAGTTCAGAGATAATTGACTTAGATGGTTTGGACATATAAATTGTAGGCCGATATAAGCTCCAATAATGAAAGTTGAATCATTGAATTTTTCTTATGTAAAGAGAGTAAGAGGAAGGTCAGAAAAGACATGACAAGAATTATAAATGATCTTACATATTTGGAGCTAAATAAGGATTTGATATTTGATATAATGTAATAGAAATAAAGGATTCATATAGCCGACCCCACTTAGTGGGATAAAAGCTTGGTTTGCTATTATTATTGTTGTATGTAAAAAGAGAGAGAAAAATGCAATTATGTGTTGTTTATTACATGGATATGAACATTGAGAGTGAAGAAATCATTAACAACAAAATTAGTGTTAGTGACTCATCTCCATCCCAATGGGGAGGGGGATGGTGCTGAAGTATTAGGGGGTCCCGGGTTTGAAGCCACACGCCGCAATTCTCAAGTGTGGTGAGGAAAATTGTGGTGTTCAGGCCTTAGAAAAACAAATTTAGTGTTGTAAAAGTTGTTATTAGCAGGATTTTAGCAGGATGGATAAAATGGAGAAATGCTTCTGGTATGTTGTGCGATAGAAAAATTCCATCCAGAATCAAAGGTAAATTTTATAAAATTGTAGTAAGACCAGCGATGATATATAGTGCTGAATGTTGGCCTGCAAAAAGGAAACATACAAATAAAATAAATGTTATAGAAATGAGGATGCTAAGGTGAATGTGTGGATATACTTGAAAGGATAGAATGAGAAATGAATATATCCGAGAGAAAATTGGTGTTGCACCAATTGAGGATAAACTTAGAAAAAATTGACGTAGATGGTTTGGACATATAAATCGTAGGCCGATTGAAGCTCCAGTTAGAAAATTTGAGTTATTAGATCTTGCCGATGTACAAAGAGGAAGAGGAAAACCAAAGAAGACATGACAAGAAACTATAAGGAGTGATCTTAGTTACTTAGACTTAAATAAGAATTTGGTAGTTGATAAAGCGCAATGAAAACAAAGGATTCATGTAGCCGACCCCACATAGTGGGATTAAGGCTTGGTTGTTGTTATTGTTGTCGTCTTGTAAAAAAAGCTCAAACCAAACGAGGCTT
This sequence comes from Apostasia shenzhenica, assembly GCA_002786265.1. Classification (NCBI taxonomy): domain Eukaryota; kingdom Viridiplantae; phylum Streptophyta; class Magnoliopsida; order Asparagales; family Orchidaceae; genus Apostasia; species Apostasia shenzhenica. The sequence goes on from KZ451951.1 coordinate 2,926,719, forward strand.
CAAGATATCCGATTCACCTAAAAGGGGCCACAGTGCCGCAGCGGAGCTGCTTGTCGGTGAGGAGGCTGGCAAGGTTTGGCTCCAACAAGACCGACTAGGAGACAGAAGGAGAGCAACCATGAGATGATTATGGCTGAAGCTTTCCTGCTGAAGGCCTTTTTGTTTCATGGGATAAGCCTTCCATGCTTCTAGAAGGTAGGGCTTCGGCTACTTGGGCTACTTGGGCTAGTGGGCCAAGCAAGCTGCAGGATCACCTTGATATTATAAAGTGTTGAATGAGTCAAGTCATGTGCCAAATTAGTATATAAATAGGAGCTGCTTTGTAATAAACGATTATGTGAATAGTGAAATTAAATCTTCTTTTTCATCTCTCTTCTTTCTTTTCCTTCCTCTCGGATTCTCTTGTTTTCTCTCAATTTAGCTTCTGGAGTTGAGAGAAACCTCGAATTCCCTTGTGCTTCAGATTGGATCGTATTAATTTTGGATAATATTATAAGTTTTTTTAAGATAAAAAGAGAAAGATAATTATTTTAATATTATGATATAAAATTATTAAATTAATAAGTGTTGTAAAAATAAAGATGTTAAAGTGAATGTGTGAGTATACACGAAATGTTTGAACGAAAAATAAATATATCAGCAAAAAAATTGAAGTAACTTTAATTAAAAATAAACTTAAAAAAAGTCAGTTTAAATGATTTGAACATATAAATTATAAGTCAATTCAAACTTTAATTAAGATCCATATAAAGAGAGGAATGAGGAAATTTAAAAAAAACATAACAAGAAAGTATAAGGAATAATATTTCACACTTCGAATTAAGTGAAATTATTAACTGATAAAGTGCAATAAAAATAAAAAATTTATTTAACTGATCTCATTTATTAAGATAAAAGCTTGATTATTATTTTTGTTATTGGGATGTGTGTGATGTATGATATAAATTAATTATTATTTTAATAAAAATATAGTAAATAAAATTATTTAATTAATTTAAAATATGTATAATATAAAATATAATTAAAATTTAATAAAAAAATTATAAATGATATTACATGTTATTAAATATATATATTTGACTGCAAATGTGACGACCAGATTCCTGATTTGGAGTTTTAAAAATTGAAATTATTTTGGACTCAAAAAATAATATTTTTGGACCTATTTATGAGAAAAGGAAAATAGAGGGACCAATTTGCAATTTCTCATCCATTGGATAAGGGCTGCAGCGAACCGCCCTTCGCCCGTGCCGCTCTTCTCCGCGTGTCGCCCGTGCCAGGTGAGAGAAAGAAAGGATTTTTTTCACTCTTTATTTTTTTTCCTCTCGGTCTCTCCCTTCCGCTCGGTGCCGCGCCCGCCTCTGCTGTCTCCGCCTCGCTGTTCTGCCGAGCCAAGCAGAGCCCAGCAGCAGCTGTAGCTGCCAACAGAGAAGAAGAAGAAGAAGAAGAAGAAGAAGAAGAAGAAGGGAAAGAGGAAAGGAATCAAGCAGGGTTTTTCTCGTCCTATTTCTTCGTATTTTTCTCCGGCTTCAGAATGACGTATAAGAGGTAGGCAAGAGTTCTAAGTTGGTTATTACATTAAATTAGTTGAATTCATGTCGCAGAAATTATTATTACTGCTCAGAATGTTTCATATGTTTCGTTATATGCATGATTCTGATTAAGCTATATGTGGAATGAAATATTGATTTCCGTGCAATAAAGGCATAAGAATGTTAAGAGCAAGATGATATATTTAACTGAGTTGTTTATCAAGTCAAAAGGCAGAATATGATCTGTGGACTTGAAACAACTAGATGTGATTATAAGATGTGTTTTAAGATCGACAATGTATTAAAATGAGTTTCTTGACGTGTTTATGTCCCTGCCTGCTCGAGCCACGCCAATGCCAGATGTGGTAACCTACCCAATTGTTGGGGATGGTTGCCAAGATGTGATGGTTATATGCTATGTGGCACTCCTCTAGATGATTTAGGAGTTGCCAAGGATCCTATGTATATGTGATGATGAAAAAGAGGCAGTTGTGACATAAACCAAGAAACTAGGGCCCAAAAGATAAAAGTATAAAGAATAAAAAGGTTTATCAGCGTAATAGTGATTTTGCATGTTAATGTGACATCAACATTTATATTATGACTGTCAAATTATTTTGATTATTTGTTATTCATGCTGATAAGAAAGTATGATGTATGTTTGCTTGTAATAGTTTTTATTTAGCAAGTTAGTGCTTATTGCCTACTCAGTCCTAGAGTTGGTGGACTGATGCCTTTATTGGCAGGTACTGGTGAAGAATGAGGCACACGGGAGGTTTACGAGGACTGAATCAAAGGGGTTTTGTTTTCAGTTTGATCTTTCTCTTACTATATAAATTAAATGTAAATTATGATTTATGAATCAGTAAATATGTGTTAAACATGATGTTTATTATATCAGTTGTTATTTTAATTATATTGTTTCCGTTGTATGAGTTAATAGTTTTATGTTTAATCTTCCCTTTGATTTATGTGAGTTTCGTGATGTTTCGAATAGGGGACGTCATGTGTGGTGTCTCGAAAGGGGGACGTCACAGAGTGGTATCAGAGCATGGTTCTATCTTTCTTATGGAAAGACGAGTCTTGGGAACGAGTCGTTTGGGATCACACATTCACAGTACCTGCTAAGTAGGCAATAAATTACTATTATTTTGTGTTAAATGACTATGATTGCAGGAGAATGTCTACTGGTCGACCTTCCAGTAGTACTGGACAACCTGCAAAGCAGGAAGTGGGACAAAGTCAAGGCATACTACTAAACATAGAACAATTGAATCAAGTAGTCTCTTCTATAGCTGAAAGATTGGAGGTGACTACTAGGCAACCACAGCCAGTTCAGAGCCAAGGTGGGGAGGCTTACATGGAAAGAGTAGTAGAGCTATTTCAACGTATGAGGCCTGAGCATTTTGAGGGTACCACTGATCCGATGATTGCAGAAAAATGGATCGGCAAGATGGAAAAGGTATTTGAAGGAATCAAGTGTCCAGAAGACCGCAAAATATCTTTAGCTGCCACAGTTATGGATGGTATGGCAGATGACTGGTGGACTGAGCACCGGAGGCTCTTCTTCAGTGGTAGATCTATAGATTCTATCACTTGGGAAGAATTTTTGAAAGTCTTTCGAGAAAAGTATATACCACTGTCGGTTCGTGATAAATTTAGAAAAGAATTAACTCATCTGGTGCATCGGGATATGACAGTGACAGAGTATGAAGCTAAATTTACTGCTTTGGAAAAGTTTGCCCCTGCACTGGTACCTAATGAAGAGGAAAAATGTCATCTTTTTCGCACAGGATTGCGTCATTCAATTCGAGCGGCTGTGGTACCATTTCAGCATGTAGTGTTTTCTAAATTGGTTGAAACAACAGCGGTGGTAGAGCAGGATCAGCTTGAGGGGCAAGCTAGAAGAGAGGCTATAGGAAAGAGGAAAGCTATGGCATCCAAAACTTATCAAGGACCGACATCAAAGAGGTCTAGCTCAAGTGGAGCTTCTACATCTACAAGTACCAGTGGTAGTTCTGGAAGGCCTAGATGTCAGATCTGTGGGAATCTACATGGAGGAGTATGTCGAGTTGGAAATAGGACCTGTTTCAATTGTGGTGAAGTGGGTCATCTTTATAAAGTATGCCCAAGAAAAATGACAGCAAAGAGTGAAGAGTCAGTTCCAACTTCTATAGCTTCCGCTTCTGGTGGTAGAGGTGGAACTGCTGGTGTATCAGAACGGGAACGTAGTACTGCTACTAGATTCGGTGAACGAGGTGCCCAGCCTCGAGTTTATGCATTGACACGTTAGGAGGCTCAGGAGTTACTAGATGTTATAGTAGGTACGCTCGGTTTGAATGATTCACCTATAGTTGTACTGTTTGATTCTAGTGCATCACATTCTTTCATTTCTGAAAGTATCATACAAAAATTGCAATTAGAAACATGCCCATTAAATGAAGTACTTCATGTTGCTTTACCTAACGGTATCACTATAGAAGTGAAATTATTTGTGAAGGTAAAGATTAAGATTAAAGATCAAGAGTTTTGGGCAGAATTGATTGTTGTACCTATAATTAAGTTTGATGTGATACTAGGAATGAATTAGTTATCTGACAATCAAGTAATTATTGATTGTCGAGAAAAGAAGATAAAAGTTCATATTCCTGAATCTTCCGGTGTAGTTTATTATGGTTATGGGAGGAAGATTCCAATAGTCTCAGCCATTCAAGCACATCAGTTAATAAGAAAAGAATGTGAAGCATATTTGGCTATAGCACTGAATGTTAAATCTGAACCAGTTAAGATACAGGCCATACCAGTAGTAAATGAGTATTCAAATGTATTCCCTGAAGATTTAACAGGATTACCCCTAGATAGGGAAGTGGAGTTCCCTATAGAACTCATATCAAGGACGAAACCTATTTCTAAAGCTCCTTATCGAATGGCTACTACTGAGTTACAAGAATTGAAAACTCAATTGCAGGAACTATTGATAAGGGTTTCATTCGCCCAAGTATTTCACCATGGGGTGCACCGGTATTATTTGTGATAAAGAAAGATGGTAGTCTACGAATATGTATAGATTACCGTGAATTGAATCGAGTGACAATCAAGAACAAATATCCTTTACCCAGAATTGATGATTTATTTGATCAATTACAAAGAGCTTCTATATTCTCAAAGATTGATCTAAGATCTGGGTATTATCAGTTGAAGATAAAAGAGGCTGATATTTCTAAAACAACATTTAGAACCAGATATGGGCATTATGAATATTTAGTAATGCCATTTGGATTAACAAATGCTCCTGCAGTATTTATGGATTTAATGAATAGAGTATTTCAGCCTTATCTTGATCAGTTTGTTATAGTTTTTATAGATGATATATTGATATACTCAAAGAATCAGGAAGAGCATATGAAACATTTACACCTGGTGTTACAAATGTTAAGAGAAAAGAAACTGTATGCAAAATTCTCCAAATGTGAATTTTGGCTATCTAGTGTGACTTTCTTGGGTCATGTTATCAGTGTAGAAGGTATATCTGTTGATCCACAGAAAGTTTCTGCAATTATAGAATGGGCAAGGCCAACCAGTGTAACAGAAATAAGAAGTTTTCTGGGGATGGCTGACTATTATCGTAAATTTATAAAAAAAATTTTACGGATTGCATTGCCACTTACAAGATTGACACAAAAAGTAGTTAAGTTTGATTGGAATGCAGACTGTGAGACTAGTTTTCAAAGATTGAAAGAATGTCTCATTTCAGCTCCAGTGTTAGTTTTACCAGAGAGTAGTGACGGGTTTCAAATCTATAGTGATGCGTCATTCCAAGGGTTGAGATGTATTCTTATGCAACATCGCAGGGTCATAGCTTATGCTTCATGACAGCTACGACCACATGAGAAGAACTAACCAGTGCATGATTTGGAATTGACGGCAATTATTTTTGCACTAAAGATCTGGCGACACTACTTATATGGGGTAAAGTGTGAAGTGTATACTGATTATTAAAGTTTAAAATATATCTTCACCCAGAAGGAGTTGAATCTCAAACAAAGGCGTTGGCTTGAGTTAATTAAAGATTATGACCTGGAAATTATGTATCAACTAGGTAAAGCTAATGTAGTAGCTGATGCCTTAAGTAGAAAAGTTAATTTGAGTATGCTAGCTTTACAGAAAGATGACCAGTTAATGGTACTTGAGATGGAGCAGTTATCTTTGGATAAAATTAAAGGTCAAAGTTATATATTTTTGAGTCAATTAACAGTTAGACCTGAATGGCTTCAACTTGTAAGGGAAGGTCAGAATGAAGATCCGTTTATTCAAAAGATTATTAGGAGAGTTGACGAAGGAAAACAAAATGATTTTAATATTGAGAATAACGGATTATTGAAATATAGAAACAGACTGTGTATACCAGATGTTGATGATCTTAGACATGTGCTGTTACAAGAAGCTCATGGGGCAAAATATACGATACATCCAGGTATAAATAAGATGTATCATGATCTGAAACATATGGTATGGTGGCCTGGTATGAAGAAAGATGTGATTGAAGCTGTTAGTAAGTGTATATCATGTCAACAAATCAAAGGTGAACATCAACGACCTCCAGGTTTACTTCAACCATTGTCTATTCCTGTATGAAAATGGGAAGAAGTAGCTATGGATTTTGTAGTTGGACTACCAAGGTCACAACAAGGACATGATGTTATTTGAGTGATTGTTGATAGATTGACTAATTCAGCTCATTTCTTGCCAATCAAAGCTACTGATTCTATTGATAAATTAGCTAAAATTTATGTGGATCAGATTGTAAGATTGCATGGGATACCATCTGCTATTGTATCAGATCGAGATCCAAAGTTTACTTCTCGATTTTGGCAGAAAGTACATCAAGCATTTGGTACTAAATTAAAATTCAGTACAGCATTTCATCCTCAGACTGATGGCCAGACAGAAAGAACTATTCAAACTCTTGAGGATTTGCTATGATTATGTGTGTTGGATTTTGGAGGAGGTTGGGAAACACATATTCCATTGATAGAATTTGCTTATAATAACAGTTATCAGTTCAGTATTGAAATGGCACCCTATGAAGCTTTATATGGACGAAAATGTCAATCACCATTGTGCTGGTATGAAGGTGAAAGTCGAGCTACTTTGGGACCTCAATTAGTTGATGAAATTACTGAAAAGATCAAATTCATACGAGAAAAACTATGCACAGTTCAAGATAGACAGAAAAAGTATTATGACGCTCGACATAAGAAAATAGAATTTGAAGTGGGGGATCAGGTATTTCTTAAAGTGAGCCCAATGAAAGGTGTAATGCGGTTTGGAAAAGCTAGTAAGTTAAAGCCTCGTTATATTGGACCTTTTTCACTTATAGAAAGAGTTGGGGCTGTAGCTTACAGACTTATGTTACCATTTGAATTGGAGGAAATACATGATGTTTTTCATATATCAATGTTAAGAAAATATGTACTAGATCCTGCACAAGTGATTCAGTTTGATCCAAAGCAGATGAAGATAAAGCCAAATTTGAGTTATAAAGAGGAATCAATCAGAATCTTAGCTAGAGATGTCAGACAATTAAGGAATAAAGAGATTCCTATGATTAAAGTCTTATGGAGCAATCAGACTGAGAAAGAAGCGACTTGGGAATCTGAAAATGAAATGAAAAAGTTTTATCCAGATCTCTTTGCTTAATTTCGAGGACGAAATTCTTCAAAGGTGGGGAGAACTGTGACGACCAGATTCCAGATTTGGAGTTTTAAAAATTGAAATTATTTTGGACTCAAAAAATAATATTTTTGGACCTATTTATGAGAAAAGGAAAATAAAGGGACCAAATTGCAATTTCTCATCCATTGGATAAGGGCTGCAGCGAACCGCCCTTCGCCCGTGCCGCTCTTCTCCGCGTGTCGCCAGTGCCAGGTGAGAGAAAGAAAGGATTTTTTCTCTCTCTTTATTTTTTTTCCTCTCGGTCTCTCCCTTTCGCTCGGTGCCACGCCCGCCTCTGCTGTCTCCGCCTCGCTGTTCTGCCGAGCTAAGCAGAGCCCAGCAGCAGCTGTAGCTGCCAACAGAGAAGAAGAGGAAGAAGAAGAAGAAGAAGAAGAAGAAGAAGAAGGGAAGGAGGAAAGGAATCAAGCAGGGTTTTTCTAGTCCTATTTCTTCGTATTTTTCTCCGGCTTTAGAATGACGTATAAGAGGTAGGCAAGAGTTCTAAGTTGGTTATTACATTAAATTAGTTGAATCCATGTCGCAGGAATTATTATTACTGCTCAGAATGTTTCATATGTTTCGTTATATGCATGATTCTGATTAAGCTATATGTGGAATGAAATATTGATTTCCGTGCAATAAAGGCATAAGAATGTTAAGAGCAAGATGATATATTTAACTGAGTTGTTTATCAAGTCAAAAGGCAGAATATGATCTGTGGACTTGAAACAACTAGATGTGATTATAAGATGTGTTTTAAGATCGGCAATGTATTAAAATGGGTTTCTTGACGTGTTTATCTCCCTGCCTGCTCGAGCCATGCCAATGCCAGATGTGGTAACCTACCCAATTGTTGGGGATGGTTGCCAAGATGTGATGGTTATATGCTATGTGGCACTCCTCTAGATGACTTAGGAGTTGCCAAGGATCCTATGTATATGAAATGATGAAAAATAGGTAGTTGTGACGTAGACCAAGAAAATAGGGCCCAAAAGATAAAAGTATAAAGAATAAAAAGGTTTATCAGCATAATAGTGATTTTGCATATTAATGTGACATCAACATTTATATTATGACTGTCAAATTATCTTGATTATTTGTTATTCATGTTGATAAAAAAATATGATGTATATTTGCTTGTAATAATTTTTATTTAGCAAATTAGTGCTTATTGCCTACTCAGTCTTAGAGTTGGTGAACTTATGCCTTTATTGGCAAGTACTGGTGAAGAATGAGACACACAGGAGATTTACGAGGACTGAATTAAAGGAGTTTTATTTTCAGTTTGATCTTTCTCTTACTGTACAAATTAAATGTAAATTATGATTTGTGAATCAGTAAATATGTGTTAAACATGATGTTTATTGTATCAGTTATTATTTTAATTATATTGTTTCCGCTGTATGAGTTAATAATTTTATGTTTAATCTTCCCTTTGATTTATGTGAGTTTCGTGATGTTCCGAAAAAGGGATGTCACGTGTGGTGTCTCGAAAGGGCCGTCACAGCAAACATATATATATTTTAAGTACACACATTACATTTTTATTTATATCAATTTAAAAAGAAAAGACAAAAAAGGAGGATTAATAAAATGATTTTAATAGTAAAGAACGTGAAAAACACCACCACCTCAGGACCCAAGAGTAATTTACTGATAAAGTCCTTAAAATTTCACAATTTATTAGTTCCTAACTGAATCCAAATCTATAACCAAAATTAAAAATATGACGGTAAATAGCAAATAGATCTTATTAGTGTACGTGCAGTTGAGCCTCTCACATTTTCAAGTCAACCAAACATGGTTATCTTGGAATACATACGAATTCCTCACTCTACAGCAGCAAATGTTTAACACACAAACAAAATCTCTACTTTTCGTACACAATTCTAAACTACTCTTTCATTTCTCACAAAGGATCTGTTTACGCATATTCTAAACTAGCAGACTTGTATAGTTAACTTAAAGGAACGAGGACACAACTGCACAGATGCTCATACTAGATAGACTTATCTGCTCATTTAACTACTCAAAAGAAAATTATGAAGCTTGCAAGTAAAAGAGGGAAAGAAAACATAGATTTATGTTCAGTCAGCATAATCATCAAACCCAAAAGCATTTTTCTTCACAAGAAAATCAGAGTCAGATGTGGTTAACTTTCCACACCTAAGAAACCTACTTCTTGACCTCTTCCCTCTTCCTTTTATTTGTATGCTACTTGCTGCTTGAACAACTCTCTTCCCAACCTCATGCTTGCAGGCTCTACAGCTCCAGGTCCCTGGGAAAATGATTCCTGATGAAATTGGTTTCCTCATCTTCCCAGCAAACTCAGTTCTCCCTGTAGTTTTATCTTCAAGCTGCTTTGCAACTGAACACATTGTATCTGTATCTGAATCAACTGTTCTATTGTATAGCAGATCTGGAAGAGGAATCGAAGGCGTGATCTCGGGAATGGCATCTCGATGAATCTTTTCCGGATGAAAGCTACAAGAATCCATTTCATCGATCCAGGAAAAGAATCTGGAGATGATGCCTGTCACTGAAGCCGTATGGGTACTGCTGCTGGAATTGTAAGTCAATGTTTTAAAATTCATATGATTCCTGCCTTCTAGTGGGAGCTCTGAAGCTACATGCTCTCTCCTGATGCCTAGGCCAGAGATTGCATCTGCCTCCCTATAGTTTATCCATCTCTGGGTATGAACTGGATGATGGCCTTCTTCTGGCTTCACCTTGTTCCTAAAAGGCTTACCAAAAATGAAATTTAGACACTTTCCTGCCAAGGAACTAAGTTGAAACAAAATTTTACAGGATTAAGCTAATGTTAAATCAGACTGAATATTGCGCAATTAGTAGCAAACTATACACAATTGTGACTTCAAAATAATCACAAAAGCTGTTTCTGATAACTAGGGCTAAGGCTATTAATGATGATTACGATGAATATCACTAGTCACTACTAACGGACCTTGCAATGTACCTACATGTGGTGACTTCCATTTTCAAGCAATCAACAGTGTTATTTGCAGCTGGAGATGATGTTTCACTGTCTGCAATATTTACACCAACAAAATTTTGGTTTCGATCATCTATGTTGGGTAAATGATTCTTCAAACTTGACCTATTCGAAGAGCCAGATAAAGAAGAAGCTGATTCCTCTGTCACATCTTCCAACCAAGAAGCTTCAATGTGAAGAAGCCACATTCCTAATAATCCCTCAAAAACATGCTTAATAGCCATTGAATCTGATAGATGATACAACCGAGACTTCTTTTTCACCTAGAAAAGATGAGATAAAATTTATGTAGACAATCATAGTGCCATTTTATATTGCTAAAATAGTGTGGAGAATGCAATGAGATTCTGGCAAAATTGGAAATGTGGGTTACCATCAAACTATGCACCTTAATCTTTCCAAGATGAGGGAAACAAGATGAATGTTCTATGCCAAGTTTACCTGCAAAGTGAAACTTAAAACAGAGAATTATTCACTAAACAAAAACTCTTCCAACATGAAAACAAGACAAACAGACTGAAGTCCATTTATCAACCCTCTGACCAAACTATGCAAATGAAATGACAAATTTACAAGGGAAATAAGGAATGACTCCTGCTATGTAAGTAAAGGAAAATACCAAATATAAAAGAAAATATACTAAATAAATTTGGAGAATCTAAAACAATAAGAAGCTGCACCAGGAATATATAGTTCATAGTTAGTTCAATTTGATGTAAGTAACAAATAAAAGTACCAACGACATAATTTCAACAGAAAACTAGCCTTTTTCTATTGCTCGTCGTTTCAGTAGATGAGTCACCATGTTTGTTCAAACCAGATAAGTTTCTACACACAAACACACATTTGTCCATAAACCACTACAGAGCATATAATACAGTTGTTATTTAATTGATTTCATTATTAAAACAAACTAAATATCTAGATTATATATTCAAGAACGAGAGGGGGTTGGGGCTGAGAGGGTGATCGCTTCGGAAGTAAAACATTTATTCAAAATAAGTATGGGATGCAAGAAATGTGGTATAGAAATCATATCTAAAGCTTATGCTGATCAGTTTCCTCAAGCTACAAGATTAAGTTATCAAAAAATTGTGCATGCAGGAAAAAAAAATACTGTTCACATAACACATAATTCTAACCCAACTTCATATTTAAAAAATATCACAATTTGATTGGTAATTATTAAGTAGATAGAAACATCGATAGCTTAAACCAGTGTTGTTCCTCTAATATTTTTTTTTATATTCTTTTTTTTATTTTACCTCTAAGGCCCCGTTTGTCTAGGAGTTTAAAATTAACTGGTTTAATTTTAACCAGGCATATCACATCACACATTCCAACATAATAACTAACTTTATTTCACATCATTCACAACTTTCAATAAAAAAATATTTCTATTCAAATTTAATTTTAACCTTCTTAAATTTAACCTTACAAACAAACACACCCTAAATAGTACAATTTTCCTCACCCCATTTAGAAATTATAATAGCAGTATGGTTCGAATCAGAAATCCCCTAGTACCCAGGTAAGTTTCTTTAATATTATCAACCAGGAAGATAATTAGCACATAAAAGCAGCCTTATACTGGACATACCTACTCATTCAAACTTCTTTCATGATATCCTCAAATGTTACAAACAGATGTAAATCACCCAAATTAACATGATTGAAAAACTCAATTTGAAGTTTCAAAACAATAAAAGAAGTTTCAAAAAAACAAAACAAAAAAAACTCAATTTGCATTCAATAACTAATGAACGTACCAGCTTAACTTATTAGAGTGAATATTCATCTTATCTTTTTAAGCTCATTAATTTTTAAGTTGTCTCCCAAGTAGTTGCCCAACTTGAGTTGCTCAAACCTCAAGCAAATTAAGCTCTCTCTCATATATCTTAAACTTAAGCTGCATAATTTAAGCAGCTTGAGCAACTTAAGCAGCTTAATGTTCAACTGTTTAGCTATAAATAGGGCTCAAAAAGTAAAGCTGCTTAAGTTACACTAGTGGTTTACCAAGCCGAAGAACTAAAGACCATAAGGGAATCAAAAACTGCTTAAAGGCAAGATTAAACCCATTGGAAGAACTGATAAAAGGCCCGTTAGAGAAGTTGCATAACCAGATGGAGGGCGAACTGAGGAGAAGACAGAGAAGGGATCGAGATTTGTCGGGAACGACGAAAAGCGGGAGATCAGCTCGTTGATTCCCTGAACATTTACCTTTGAGATCACCGGCGGTGACATCCGGAGAAACGGGAACCGCGAAATGTGTGCCAAGGTTCGTGTCGACGAACAGCGGCGCTAGGGCGAACACCATGTTCAGCTGTGCTGCCCTTCGGGGTGAGCAAAATTAGGGGCGGCAATATATGTCCCAGACTCGACCCCGCAAATTTTAGGTATGGATAATAAATTTTGACTCATATATTAAATGAGTTAAATTCAGGTTAGGTATAATTGGATTGGGTTGGATTCGGGTTTGGCATTTATCAAAAAAATATTTTATAAACGGGTCAGGTTGATCCGCCAACCCGACTCATTTATTAATCGGGTCAGATTCAGGTCATAGATTTTGACCCATTTAATAAATTGATTGGGTTCGAACTGAAGTTATTTGGGTCGAGTCGGATTCGGTTCAACCCGAACCCGTCGCTAGCCCATTTTGCCACCCCTAAGCAAATTAGCTAAAACTATACACAATCAAAACTAGGCTCTTATTTTTATCAAAAAAAAAAAACAAAAAAACTAGGCTCTTGTTTTAATCGATTTAAATTGAATTCAATTTTTTTTAACTTAAAATTAATTCATTAAAAATAAAATTAATAAAACTCACTTGATATTTAGATAATAATATATATTTGTATTTTTTAAATATATATTTTACATAAGATATTTATGCATATAAAATATTTTAAGATATACATTTAAAATTCTACCAAAATTATATTAAAATATTTTACATGTATAAATTTCTTATATAAAATATATATTAAAATGTTTTACCTTAGTATATATATAATGCTGGTGAATTTAATTTTAAAAGTTATATATATATAATATATATTATAGGGGTAATTTCACTTAAATTTTTAAAGTTTATTTGACTTACCACGCTGGTTTATAATTTTGAAAACATGTCAGACACGTCCCAAAATTTACTGTATAGGTCATTGTGGTCCTTCTGTGATGGTATCCATTAAATGCTGTTAAAATTATAAAAATATCTTTTTTTACCCTTTCATATTTTTGATCTGCGAGCAGCGCGAGCGTCCCCGCGTGCGAGGACCAGGGGTCTTATTGTGCCAAACACTGCTGCATTTTGTCCTCCTCACGTCCTTAATGACTCCTATATGGAAGTGATTTAAGAATTTGATGCTACAAAGAATCGATACCTTTGTGGTGATTTGGATTTTGAAGTGAGTTTTCAAATAATTAGAATGAGATATTGTATAAATAGAAAAGTGCCGGAAGTAATTGCCAGGATAATATTTATATGAGTAAATTAAAATTACCCTAATAAAGAGCAGCTCTTAACAAAACTTCTAAGTGAATAAGCAAGGAATGAATATTTTCATTTCAAAAAAGGGAGAGAACCTAAGTTGTATAAATAGATAATGTGATAGCAAATAGTAAAAACGTCTATTGAGATAAAATCGTGAGGCTAATCATGAAAAACTCTATAGTTAAACTTGCTTGGATTAGAACAGTAGTAAGATGAATGACCTTATAGGAAGTACTTAAACCATACAGTTTCCTAAAGCTAAGTAATTTAATATCAAAAATAAATTTATTCTATGTCTCACATAATTTCAATGTAATCATCAAAGTTATTTTATATCCTATGCAAATCTTTCATGGAGCATCCTTGTCTCCTTCTTTGATTATGACACTAGTCTTTTTACATTATCAGCTTTATTTTGATTTGTATGTTTATTTTTTTTTATTGTGTACTATATATTGACTTTTGACAACTTTAAAGTAGATTTTAAGTTCGTATGAATCTATATTCAAGATTGACAATGACAAGGAAATAGCTAAAAAAGGACATCTAGATTTTATTTAATTCAAGCTCAAAATAAGATCAATTTTTTTAAATTTTTATTTGACATATAACACAAATTTTAATATAAAAAAATAATTTATATCTTATATAAATCTTAATATTTAAATTTAATTTAATTTATATTTAATATATATTTTAATAAGAAATTTAACTATATATATCACATTTTTTATAAATTATAATATTAAAATAAAATTTTTAAGTTCTATATACATAATATGATGACGGACTTTAGTTTTAGTGAAAAAAATAACTCTCTAATTAGAAGGAGACTAATTTGCAAAAGAGCCATATAAAGGAGGTCAACCTTCACCCTCACCCGTGTGTGCGCTGCTCGGTCCCGAAGGCCGTATCCATCGGCAGGGCGGAACCACGGTGAAACCTCTTCGTTCCCGTCATCGTGGCGGCGGAGCGCCGCAGCCGACCATCACTGGACCCTACAGCTCGATGTCTGTCTGCTAGTGCCGGGGCCGTCGGCTGCGGATCACGAGACCACGGCTTCACTACAGGGACTCCGCCTCCCGGCTTCAGTGCGGAATGTAGGGGAGAGATTAACTGCGACGGAGGCTTGTGTTTTAAATTCCTTATCTGAAGATTAAGATTGTATCATTTCAAGAGAAGATTATTGGACGCCATTGCCTTCGGTACAACATCTTAGAGCTGTGTTTTCACTGTGGTGTGGAGGGGATCCGACGCGCTGTTTCCTACGGGTTTGAAGCCGATTGAGGGGATCGGTCGAGTGGTTTGAGTTCGGTAACTTGATTTCTTTTCTGTTATCTTTGTATCACCTGGTTATTGATTCGGCTTCCGTATCATGTTTCTTGCTTTTAAACTCATCTGTGATTGCCCCTCAGTTGGTTTTCTTGGATATTTCTCTAGTTGAACCTCACTGCTTCCATGTGTTTTGCTGGATTGAGTTTATGATTATGTTGAACATGCACTTGGGATGAATACTGCATTAGCCATATGAATGTTTTTGATTTCCCTACATTACTCCTGTTTCATGTTGCCTACTTCTGGGCTAGATGTCTCTTATGCTGAAATTTATGGAACTTCTGCTGTCCCTGTTGTGCGATGTTGCAACAACTCCATTTAAGTGTTGAACTCTCTGCTTCTCCTACTGAATTTAAAATGTTCAAGCTGGAATTTTATCTTGCTGGAATAACGTCTATAAGGGCTGAAATCATGTCCCACTTTAACTATTTTTTATTTTTCATGCTGAAATGAGCCTATATTCATGCTAAAGTTGTTCCCTATTGGTGGCTAAACTTGTTATATTGGCAATTGATAATTCATATAGCTTTCTCGTTCCGATTTCTGGGTTCCGACCAGAGGACATATTTACCCTGCAATTGTTTCTTCTTATGTGATCAACTTTCTCTTATATTCATGATGACGCTATTGTTGGTACATAAGGCTTGGAGTTTATTGACTCGAGGACCATTTCTTACGTACTTGTGTGGAGCTTATTTTTGTTTGCATGCATGACACTTAAGCAAGTTTAAATTACATAGATTTTCCCATCCATTTAGTATTTAATAAATAATTAGTTAGCAATTATGACATCTCTAGGGTTTTAGTGCCCTTTGCATTGCATTCCACTTTATCTTTTTTTGTAGTTCGACCATCATCTTGACTTTTACCTCAAAATCTGAACCCAACGAACTACCTTTATTTTATATCATACACAACTATCAAGGCATAACTAAAAAAATTATACTTTAATTACTCTACGAAACAAAGTCTTGAGGAGAGGATTCACACACTTAAATTTCAATAAGAATTTGATATTGAAAATTATAAATGGTTATGAATATTTCTTTCTTAATATATATTATTTTTTATTATTTGCAATTTAGATTTATTTTTCTAGACATTTATTCTTATTACAATTGTTCAATCTTGAAATATTCTAATGTAGAAATCATTTCCAAAATATGTAATGTTGAAATTATTTTTATTTCACTAGTTACCATTGGATTAGCCTACCATAGACCCTTCATACTCAATCTGTGGGCTGTGGCACCTGCCGTAGCACTGTCAGAGCTTAATCGAGTGCATCTGCTCACCAGATCACCCGTTAGCTCCTATTGCTTTCACTAGATTTTCCTTCCTCCTTTAGTCTTGCCAACTCCCCACCTTGGGCTGATATCAAATCGAGTTCGAGTGATTCAAGCCTAACTCAAAATTGAAAATTTCAAGTTCAAATTGGCTTGAAATTAGTTTTGCGTCGAGCCAACTCGACTCGAAATATTCGATTTAAATTCAACTCAAACCTGTTATTGAATATTTAATTATATTATTAAAAACATTAAAAAATTAAAAATAACTATTCTCATTAATAGGCAAATATGTTAATAAATAATGACATGACAATTAACAATAAAATGCTAATTACTGTTTCATTAAATTTCTCAAAATTATAAATAAACATATAAATAACTTAAATTTCAAGTTATATATATATTATATACCAAAGAAGTCACAATTCAATGATTCAGAATTGACAATTCAATAAAATAATTTAAATTTTGATAATAATTTATGAATATGTCAATGATCCATCAGCATTATATGCTCCATATTATCTACATATGCGCAACACTTAAAATAATCTGTTGCTCCAGGTGTCAGGAAAGCCAAAGTGCTGAAGCATTTTCTGTAAGAAGTCCCATCTCATTTTGTTGTAGGCTTACTCCATGTCCACTTTGATGGACATGTATCTAGTGGAGGACATGGATGATGCTAGTCTCTGAATTATCTCCTATGCCACCAAACAGTTGTATGTTATGCCTTTGCCCAGAACGAAGGCCCTTTGCTCCTGAGAAATGAGAGAGCTGAGGATGCCTTTCACATATTTGCTATACAAACAAGAGCATTCACTATTTTTGAATCCATCGCATTCATGTATTCATTGATAACTCTCCCACCTGCACTAAATGTGGATTTAGATGCGACTGTAGTGATTGAGATAGTGAGGATTTCCTTTTCCATCTTAGATAGCATTGTATACTTTATTGAGATCAATTTCCACCATTCAAGAATATTAAATAAAAGTTTTTTCTCAGGTGGTACTTGTATTGGAGCTTCTTCCAAATACATTTTCAGCTTCCAAATAAATGTTTTTAGGGGCTGAGAAGCAAGTCTTCAAATTCCATCAAGACAGAATTACATGTAACAGAAGGAGGGGGGAAAGACTCTTGAATAGATTAGTGGCTGTTAGAGTTCGAAGCTGAATTGGTACTATTACAGTAAATAGATACAGTGGCAGAAACAGAATAGTAAGAAAACAACTCAAATAAAATATCATGAACTTCTTGAACCTTGCGAGCATATTCTAGCTTAGATTATATTTTCTCGAATGCATATAAAATGAATAGCATCTTTCATCGAGGATCAAGAACAATAGCAAGAGACATAATCAAACAACAATCAGATTAGTATTTGTCAAGTTTCTCCTTCATAGAAATAGCTATTTCACTTAAAACTTCATCCTCAGATATTGAGCATTCTCTAAAACCTCTTTTATCTCTACCAGACTCGAAAGAAAAGTATTTGTTGTTGGATAAGCTGTGCTTGAAACTAAATTAGTCTTTCTTTCAAAGACCTCCAAATGTTCCTGATCTTTACAAAGACATTCCATTGATGGTCATTAAGCCTCCAATTTAAGCCCTTATCTTTTTGGAAAAAAATCACGAAGCACATACCTAAAAAAGTATGCATTATCAAGCATGTAATATGTAGGGTTCCATCTTGTCCTCACATCAATGGAAAGCTTTTTATCTTTGCATATGACTAACAGTCTTTATGACTTGCTAAATGCCTTGCCACGAGCTGGAGAATTTCTATGTACAAAACAGCCTCTCTAAATAGAAATGTTATGCCCAAATTTTTAACACCAGACACATATACCCAATTGATTGGCTAGAGGTCCAACAATCACTAGTCAATGCAAGTCTATCAATATTCTTCAAAATTTTCTTCAGTTTATCTTTCTCTGTTTTATATATCTCCATGCATTCTCTTTTCATAGTAAACCTAGAAACATTTTCAAAATTAGTATTCAATGATCTGCTGTAAATCAGGAATAAAGTTTGGTCTACAATAAAAAATGGAAGCTCAGCAGTAATTATCAACTTAGCAAGAATCTACCTTTCATATGATCATAACTACTAGGCACAGAGAGAGTAGCCACATCATCATCATCATCACCATCTACATTAATTTTCTCTAGATTGAAATTTTTTTATTTTTCTTTTGCTATATTAATTTAGGACAATGTGTCTAATTGCATTGGGTGTAGACTCAGATTGTTGATACTTATAAGATTTAAAGCAATGCTTACATTGCCACCGTGTAAGAGTCTTACCCTTTCTATCCTTTATATTCTCAACATTGAAATGTTTTCTTTTCCCCTTTTCTTGGATCTGCTCAGTGTGCTCACTAGTTTCTTGTGCTATCATTCCAACATTTGTTGCTATTTCTGGTGTAATAACACTATGAGTGATAAGAATAAAAAAAAAAAAAACACTATGATTGATAGACTGAGATTGGGCAAGAGCAATTTCAGGTGAAATAGATTTTTCATTGGCTAAGGCAATTGAATTCGGCATGTCTTGTGAGGAACTCGTTGCTGAAAAATAAGAAGATACTATTGGAATAAGTGATGTAAGATAAGGGGAACTTGGGTAGAAGATGAGAATGACATGTATAACTATTAAAGGAATAATGGATAATGAAACTATCAAACTAGACACTAAGGTTTTGTTTGGTTCAAGGATTTTTTTTGGGCCCAATGCTAATGTTAGAATTTGCTTTATTTCACATCTTACTTATTTTTTAATATTAAAATAAATTTCTTTTCTATTAAACTCAAAAACTAAAATATTTTTTTCTCTTATTTAGAAAAAACGATCGAGCCAAATTAGGCCTAAAGGGCAATATCATGCAAGAGTAGTAAAAGTTGTAAGACCACCGGTATACCGTGCATATATATATATAATGTATTAGCCTTACCTTGTGGGCTTGCACTAGTTTCTTCTCTCCAATGATATGAGCAACTAGAAAAACAACTTGTAACAGCTCCTTCAATTGGACATATAAATTGTAGGCCAATTGAAGTTCCAGTTAAAAAAATCGAGTTATTAGATTTTGCCCATGTGCAAAGAAGAAGAGGGAGACCAAAGAAGACATGACAAAAAACTATAAGGAGTGATTTTACTCACTTAGACCTAGATAAAGATTTATTAATTGATAGAGCGCAATAGAAATAAATGATTCATATAGCCAACTTCACTTAGTGGGATTTAAGCTTGGTTGTTGTTGTTATTGTAGCAGCTCTTTCAATCTCAAAAAGATAATAACCGTCTTCCCTTAGATCATATAACAAAAAAAACATAAGGGAGAGTTGTTTAAGTCTGCTATTTATGCAACCACAACATCAATACTCAAATTAGATGTCTAAAACCAAAAGATTCATGAACATCAAACTATAGATCTAAACATAGTAAATTGTTTCATACGTAACAACTATATAATTTGTAATAAAAAAATCAAATGAAAGAAAATTTTAAGGAGAAATAAAACCAAAAGGTCCACAAGTTTGAATATTGTATATGTATAAACCCTTATGAAACAATGAAAAAAGAATGAGCTTATGTTGTCTTCCAAATCTCCAGTAGAGGAGAAAACCTAGCGTTGTAGAGCTAAGAGGAACACTGGAGCAGAAGGCTGGCGAAGAGGTTGGAGCCATCAGCCATGGAGTTCTATGGAGTATGGAGCATCACGATTCATGAGGAGTTGGAAAATCAAAATGCCTCTACGGTGCCATAAGCCTTTGGCTATGAGCCTAATATGAAATTTCTCGTTTCACATCTTGAGTTCCAATTACCAAAGCAGATGAGTCACATGAAGATTGATGTGGACCATGAAATGAGTAATGGATTATAATTTATATTAAATAAATTTAAATTCGAGTTGGCATAAATCAATTTTCGAGCAAGCCATGACAAACTCGAAATCGACTTGAAATTAGGCTCGCGCCAGGACATCGGCTTATGATTTGAATTAAATTTTTTCTAATCGATTTTGACTCAACTTAAAATTCAAGTGATTTTCGAGGGACTTTCGAGTTTTGGGTATTTTGCTTACCCCACCCACACAAAGAAAAGAAATCAATTGAATGAGCCCATCACTTACCAGATTCTACTTATCCTATTACCTCATTTTCTACACATTGATTATGTGTTCTCACCCAAAAAGTTTCAACTTTTTCTCTCTTTGCCCAACCATATTTTATAATATTCTTTGTTCTAATGCAATGGAGTAGTGTTGCTGATTTGACATTTTTAATGATATAACTCTTCAATCTTCATTACAGCGCCACTGGTGGACAGAATTGGCATGGATAACTGGAGCTTTGACCCCTACATCTTTGACGCTATAATGTTTGGGGCAACTACATATGGATCTAGCAATGAACCGGAATTGTTGCTACATATACGACTACCTGCATGGCAAGCTTTGGCTTTCTCTTTTGTGACTACTTATGGCGTGTTCATGATCACCTCCATCTTTTTTGCGCCAGGGTGCTTCTCTGGTAATTTATGCTATCTTCTTTTCAAGCAAGTCAAAACCTCTAGTGAGGAAATTTTCAACTTGGTTATGAATATCATGTGTCTTTTTTATAACACTTTCTTAGATTAGAAGAATAACAATCACATTAGCAAAAATGGTGCTTCATTTGTATCCCCATGTTTGAGAATTATTAGGCTGATACGCCCTTTTAACTAAATTTTATTTGCTTTTCTTGAATGAACATGTTATTAGTTATGCCCATATTTGTTGTAGGTTTAAACTGGACAATCTTCTAAACTATTGGCTCTATGTAGGTCATTTGAAGTCCCCTTATAGTAGCCGACTTCCATTTTCCTTTTTGAATAGTGTCAAATACCAGAAATAAAAGAAATTTATATTTGAGTTTTAGTTGTTTGACAACAAATCATACGTGCTAAATCTCTTTTGGTTACATCAACCATCATTTGACATCACCTTATTAGGTTAGGAGAATTGTTGTTTTTTTGTGTATGTGGGGTACCGTAGGAGTGGTTTTTGTTTTGGAGGGGGGTTCATAAACTTCCTTAAGTTCATCTCCACCTGCACCTCCACCACCATCAATCCTGTCACAGTTGTTTCTTTTTGGTTCCTTACTACATATATACCAGGCCCAACTGTTTCATCTTTCACATGGTCTCTAGTTTAATGACCTTTGAAATATCTAGTTCATGAACACGTCCTATGTTTTGGTTGAAAGAGTGTTTGACTCGCATGAGATTGATCTAGTGTAGCCTTCCTTTCATTGTTCATTATATGATGCATCTTTAATGATTCCTATCCAGCGGAGCAAAGAGGCCTTTTTTCAACCAATCTTTCAGTGGACTACTCATCTCAAATGTCAAAATGTGTTTGAGGTTATCTTCAAGATTGGTTAGGAAACTTCATTACAAAAAGAAATGAGTTAGACCTCTTGGTATATGCTTGCTTTGTTTTACAAGTGAAAACTGCATACATCAGATATTATTCTGTCAAATATTGGTAGAAGCTAGTTTATTGAAGATAAAGAGCCTACACTAAGGCAAAGGACCTAGATTTATCCTGATTTGCTTGTGAATGGCATAGCAAGAGCTGCAGCTAAATTGTCGAAAACTATGTAATGACATGGTATTTGTCTGAATTTTTTATTATTACAATATTACTTTCAAGTGTCATACCATATAAGTTTTTTATTTGTAATTGGCTTTATTGTTTGTGCCTTTGAGCAGCATCGCATGTGATTGCGATTGCAAGAGACATTAATTATAAAGACATGTTATCTGTGTGGTGAACAATGAGGATGAAGGAATTTTATGAGATATATTTCCTTAAGCCTCTACTAACAAATCTTCTGAGAAGGTGAGAACAAATGAGGTAGCATTGTTCACATTTGAGGCACTTCCTTGCTGCCACCTTCTTCACTTGTATAGATTGCTGGTCAATCCCACAAAGCAAAAGAAGCATGTCGATGCAGATCACCTATCAATGCTCGCTTTTTTCATTGGACCAATTCCGGGTTAAGGGAAAAATGAACAAATTTAGTTAGGGTTGGCATTTTCCATTTGGATATTTTGTAAATTTGAATTTTTTCCGTTGGTTGGTTTGACAAGTTCTATTTGTCTTCACTCATTGCATGGAGAAGTGTTAGTATTGCTTGGTATATTGCTATTTGAATGAAAGAAAGTACATTGTCTTCTCTTTGAAATTCTTGCTTTTCATTTTCTTTCACTTTTTCCCTTTCCTCTTTCTCTTTCTACAACACATGTTCTTCTACTACATTTCTATATCCCTACCATAAATGCACTTGTTAGATTGTTTGGAGGCTTATTATTCCAATATGTACATGCTGTTAGTCTATCAATTTTCTATAAGGGTAATTCCATCTGAGCCCCAAAGGTAGACCCCAACTTAATGTATCGAATTGTATCTTATAAGTGTCCTAAGAATATTCTAAAAGCTCTCGAAGTGTCCTCCACTCAGAAGTGCTCATCTCAGAGATATTTTGCATCTCAAAAGTGTCGTAGAAGTGTTCGAAGGTGTCCTAAGATGCCCTCATATGTCCAAAAAGTGTTATTCAGTTTTTTTAAGTATTATTTTATTAGTACACGTCATGTGACGTGTCCAACACCATGTCCCCCTTGTGTCCTCCCATATTCGTTCCCTAAACTGTGTTCGACACGGGTACGACATGCTTTTAGAAGTGTTTGTGCTTCATAGAACTTTTTCTTCCTCGATATATCTAGCTTACAGTAGTAATTTTCAATAATTAAATATATATTTTTAAGTTCCTAAAATATTTAATTTTTTATTGTATTTTTATTATTAATTGCTAATACAAATACAAATTAAAATGTATTTTTATTTTGTATGTAGCTTGATAATTGAGTTGCTATACCTTTTTGAAATACCTAAGCTGATATGATGAAAAACAAACGGAGTGGTTACTAGGCCGCCCATAAGCTAACTTTCATTTAAAAACCATTATACACGTGTAAGGAATGAAACAACTTCAGGAGTTAAGTAATCAAAAGTATCAAATGTGAGTAAGAGAAAAAGCTTATCAATAATAATTAAATGATTTAACTTAACAAAATTCATCAAAAGGAATCATGTGGAAGAAACATGGGGCGAGAAAAAGAACCTAAATTACACATTTTCGTTTTTGTGGACTAGTGTGGAATCAATGGTCTACCTTAGAGGACTAGATGGAATTAACCCTTTTTTGAAATTAGTTTGACATGGGAACTTGTACTTTCTTATTATCTTCGTGAAGTTTGTCACGTATTATGGTTAAGACTATCGTCTTGATAATTGGTCGTCTTGATAATTGGTCGTCTTGATAATTGGGTTCTTTGACTTTGCACCCATCAATCAATGATTCTTCTCTCTGCAACCAGATTTTCGTTACGGACTACCAGATTACTGCTGGACAATAATTAATTTTTTTGGCCCTGATACACCCAAATTGTGATCTAAATGTTAAATAGTTGGTAATTGTCTTTAACAGTCAGAAAACTAAACGATGAATCCTTCTAAATTCTTTACATGTTACTTTGGTCTTTTAGAGATAACTCGTATTTTTTTATTAAAGAATTTTGATTTAATAACATCACGATTACTAATTATTGAATGTTGAATTGTTTAGTTTAGCCATTTTGGTAACTAATTAATGAGTATGAATAGTATTTAAAATATGAAGTAGTCCTTTGTCTATGATATTATTGAATTGCTCGTTATTGAAAGTGAATGGATACACTAATATTCATTAATTATTAGAAATTTTGGACTTTCCTTAAGTTAAATCAATTTTCTAATTAGTGGACATGATGTAGGTAGATTAAAATTAATTAGTCAAATTTAGATGTTATCTTAGGGTTGTTTATTTGTGAGGTTATTTTAATAAAGGTAAAAGATAATTTTTGATGTTATGTTTTTGTTTTGATTTGGAAAAAGCTTATGATAAAGTCTCAAGAGAAGTACTTTGGAGAGTTTTAGAAAAGAAATGGATTTACACTGCTTATATTCAAGTTATTAAAGACATATATAAAGGAGTTGTTACCTGTGTTCGAACACATGGAGGTTTGACTAAGGATTTTCTTATTACAGTTGTATTACACCAAGGCTCTGCTTTAAGTTTGTATCTTTTTACTTTGATTATGAAAGTCATGACTAGACATATCCAAGATGAGGTGCTTTGGTGTATGCTCTTCGTAGATGATATTGTCCTTGTTGAGAAAACTAAAGAGGGGGCTAAAGCGAAACTCGAGCTTTGGAGGAATGCTCTAGAATCTAAAAGTTTTTATCTTAGTAGATCAAAAACTGAATATACGGAGTGCACATTTAGTGAAGAAAGAAATACTTATATATTGGAAATGTGACAATTGGTAATTAAATTGTCAAGAAGAGTGAGTGCTTTAGATACTTTGGATCAATTATACAAAATGACGGTGAAATAGATAATAACGTTATTAGCAGGATTTAAGCAGGATGGGTAAAATGGAGATAATAACTTTTGATATGTTGTGCGATAGAAAAATTCCATCCAAAATCAAGGATAATTTTTATAAAACTGTAGTAAGACCAGTAATGATATATGATGTTGAATGCTGGCCTGAAAAGGGGAAACATATAAATAAAATAAATGTTATAGAAATGAGGATGTTAAGGTGAATGTGTGGATATACACGAAAGGATAGAATGAGAAATGAGTATATCCGAAAGAAACTTGGTGTTGTACCAATTAAGGATAGACTTAGAAAGTCGGCTTAAATGGTTTGGACATATAAATCGTAGGCCGATTGAAGCTCCAGTTAGAAAAATTGAGTTATTAGATCTTGCCGATGTACAAAGAGGAAGAGGGAGACCAAAGAAGACATGACAAGAAACTATAAGGAGTGGTCTTAGTTACTTAGACTTAGATAAGAATTTGATAATTGATAAAACGCAATAGAAACAAAGGATTCATGTAGCCGACCCCACCTAGTGGGATTAAGGCTTGGTTGTTGTTATTGTTTTTGTTTTGAGTTTTGTGAATAATTTGAAATAAATTTAGTTATGTTTTCGGAGGTGTGGAGGATGTGAAATAAAGTTAATTTTTATTTTAAAATTTGTGTTGGATGTAAAATAAAATTATTTTTAATATTGGAGTTTGTATATGATTTGAATTATTGTTAGTTTATTATTAAAATTTGTGTATGATGTGACCTATAAAGTTAATTTTAATTGAGGTTAAAGTTAACTTGAGCAAACAAATATGCCTGAAAGATGACATGAATATTTATGATTTGTAATATGAGGCATCTACAATGTTACACCTTCATCGCCAACCGATGGCTCAAGTTCTCAGCTCTCTATCCCTTTGATGTCACCTCCTGATCTCCAAGTCATGGTATCGCTACCAGAGCTTGACTTAGACTCGTGGTATTTTTCAATGTTTGAGTCCGTTGACGGTCTAGCGTAGCCCCCTGCTCTTTGGCCTTGCTAAAGAGAAGTGTTTCTTCTTCTTCACCAGCCTTTTGGCCTTCCCATGGGTGTAAGGGACCCTTTTACTTCCCCTTTGTCGGAGGCAGAACCACTTGAGTTTGAGGTTGTATTGGTCTGCTCCGAACACAGACCCTTGAGCATTTAAAGTACAGAAACTAAAGACTTAAAAAAAATTATATATTATTGGATTTTCATCTCCAACTTCCCACGGTATTCTTTAGCATCATGGACAATATTTTGAAACTAGTCAACAACGACGAATTGTGAGTCAGTCGAGTTAGTCCCTTGGCCAAGAAAGCAGTTTTCACTCATTGCCCAGGGTTTTGTGAGCGCTCTCTTTCCCTTAGTGATGCAGCGCTCGGTCAGACACATTGATACCATAGATATAATTTACGGTTTTGGGCCTAAATTATATCTATTCTAGTCTTGTATATAGTTATCTTATTATCTGCACATTTTATTTGAGTTATTTGTTGAGTCAAATATTGAGTTATATCGGTGGGAATGCCCACTTATGAGTCCTGTATGTATTTATTTTCAGTTCAAGTCAGTTTGAGTCAGAAAGATTCAATTGGAATCAAATTGAGTTCGATTTGAGCCCAATTTGAATCTTTATTAAGTTAATTAGGCTTAATTTGCGAAAGGAGGACCTACATGTAAAAGGGGAAGAAACAACAAATTACTTTGTAATTTTCCTTTAAATCCCTAAAAGCTTCAGCAAAGGCAGCCAGCGCCCATTCACTGCGGTTCGCTCGCAGCCGGCTCTTCTGCGCACGACGCCGTCCCTTCCGCGCACGACGCCGGCCTTCCGAGCACGTCGCTGGCCTCTCCGAGGCTCTCGCGCACGATGGCCACGTCTTCCACTTCCGCGCTTTTCCTCCGCGAGTTCGGTATGCGTTCCGCCCAAGCTTTCTACTCCTATAAAACGGCCTACGAAGACGATGAAAGGGGGCGTTTTTGATTATCTGTGAGCGATTCTACTCAGAGCTGAGTTTTGAAGAGATCCGGGCAGGTGGCCAAGGATTTGTCGCCGGCACTGCGGCAGGTGGCTGCGTTCGGCGTTTTCTCCACAGATCGGAGTCGAGCAGGTGGTTGCGGCTTCGTTTCAGGAACGACTCAGAGATCTGGACAGGTGGTCACGGATTTCGTCATCGGCACGGCAGCAGGCGGCTGCTTTCGGCGTTCTTCCACTGTTCGAAGCCGGGCAGGTGGCTGCGGCTTTGTTCGGGAACGATTCGGTTTCGTCTGAGGCTACGGCAGGGGGCTGAGGCTTCGACTTCGAGTTCTGATTCTCCTTGGTTTGCTTACAGTGTTTCTGATTTTTCTGAGTATTGCTGTGTGTGTTTCTCTATTTTTTCCCTTTCATGGTGCTGTTCACATGAAACTCTCAATTCAGTATTTCATTAATTCCTGCTGGCTGCCATGATTCTTTAGTAAACGTAATTTCTGCAATGCTAATTTCCTGTCAACTCCCTTCACAGCAAAATATAATTGAATAGAAATTTCTATGTTTGGCATTTATAATCGAAATTCACTGCTTAAATTCCTATTAATTTCTATTCTAAGCAGATTCATATAATCCATATTGGTGAAGGTTTTTATATGTTGAATAGTATTGGGTGAATTATTATGTGCTGAAATTTTAAGGTATAATATGCATGCGTGTTAAATCCCTTCTGAAATTCGATAATTTATTAATCTTATTTGCAATAGTTTCCTTAATTTGCTTGGATCAAATTTTAATCATCAAAGTAATTTCGTGACACGTATGTGAATATGCAAAATAATTATATTTAATATAATTTGAAAAATTTAGTTTTAATCTCATTTTCATTTGCATTTAGTCATCTAAATATACACATATAAATTTAAGCGCTAGCTTAATATTGGTAGCGTTAGGATTCGCGTTAAACCGATTCTTGCGCTGCATCACTTAGCAACAAAGAAGAATTCTTGATACCAATCTACGAAAACAAGCTTGCTGCTGGGAACGTGAGTCTAGCGACTATTGCGGCTTCGGTGGGGAACACGAGGCTAGCGAGGGGAGCACGCTGGTTTGGCTAGCCAGTACGGGGTTGTGACGCAGTTGGGCTCAACGAGGATAGTGAGGAGTGTAGTCGGTAGTTCAAAATGAGCTCGCGAGCCATTTAGTTGAAGGTGTAAAAGACGGGTCACCAGGGTTTGCCTGCTCGGAAGGAAAAAGGGCTAATGTGAGGTGAAGATGGCGCTGTGGTTGCACACAAGTGTTGTTTGATTGGTGTGGCATGGGTGATGATATCACATGTAGATGATGTAGGGTAGGCGAGGCGGAGGCTGGTTTTGGATGAAAGTGTTGTATACATATATACTTATATAAATTATATTCATTTAATTATTTGTGTAAAATCAAATTTAATAATAATAAATAACATAAAATTTTATTACGTTATATTCATAAGTATGTTAGTAATTTTTCTTTTTTATTTACTTTTTATTTCACATCCTATTTTATTTAAGTAAATAAAAGAATTATCATTTCATTTTTCTTAGAATGACAATTCTGTTTTTATAGAAGGATAATTTCATTTTAATCTTATTTCACTCCATTAAAGTAAATGTACTGTAAGTCTCTTGAAAAAGTGTAAATTTTTATCCAACCAAATATCACTGATAATGAGTTCAGGCTTAATGAAATTTAATTCAATTACCTCTATTTAAATATTGTAATGGAGTTTTTGGCTGTGGACCCTCACAAGTGCAGTTACACTCAGAGGAAATTAAAAGGCTATGACTTCACTGGGTATACTGTCGGGTCTTGATAATCATTAGATCTAAAATTTTGAATCTAATAATAAAATTCAAATTTAATTTGACCTAATTTAACTAAAATCTTAAAATAAATTTAATTTGGATATTTAAATATCTTAATTATCAGAAGTATTTCTAGAAAATTTTATGCACTTAATTATAAAAAAATCTCTATTTAAAATTGTTAATTTTTTTTAAATTTAATTTAGATAAATAACATATAAATAAAAGTACCGACTCTTTACATAGATAAATAACATAGATAAATAATTTTTGGCTTATTATTCATTCTCCAACTCTTTATCTTAAAATCTATGATCATTAATCGTTGTTGGGTAGTCAAACATTTACTTGGAATGACTTTACAATTTTTTCAATTCAGGCGATTCCTTTTTTTCATAAAAAAATAGTCTTTGTTCTTGAAAATTCATTCTTGAGGATAAAGCTCTGATGACTCGTAGATCTCATTTAAATTCGTTAAGTCTACTTTGACATAAGGCTTTGGAATCGAAACACCTATAACTCTCTCTGCTACTGTTTTTACCACTTTTGTACTTCCCTAAGAGAAAATATTGCAGATCTTTAAAACCACCTCTGGTGGCATTGTGGTTTTCTATATTATCAGTTTCCATGTAAATTTGTGTCTTATATTTTTATTTTTCTCTTTTCTACCGTTTGTTGGTCGATTTATCGCGTCCACGTATACTTTCCCATATATGCTGAGTTTGTGAGGATTGATGCTTCTCACCATCTTCCTCCTATTTTTTATTACGAATTGTTAACACTTTGATCTCCTAGCTTTTACCTCAAGATTTGTTAGTTTGAAGCAATATTGATGCATGAAGGGCGTACTTATGCTAGTTTTGGCTTGCAAGAGGATAAACCAGAAAAGAACTGAAGTTAAATTTGTTGAAATCTTAAATCTCATATATATGAACTTAAAATGAAAAATGAAATACTATGAAAATCTTGATATTCAGAAGTTAAATTTGGAAGTGAAAATATGCAGATGTGTGATGGAATGAATCCAAAACTCAATGTTTAAATGTCTTGCTAACCTATTGATTTACTGAAACAAGACTTGATCATAGCCATGCCAAAAGCGGTGCCATCCTATGATTTGCATTACGTCTACACATGAATTAGCAGAATTCATGGAAAAGTTTAAAGAGAGATCAAAGCCATGGTATACCAGTCTATCTCTGATTTTCCTTTCAATCTTTAGTTTCATGGAAAGTTGTGAATACTGGTACTATGCTTCAAGTTGATGGCATTGCTCATATTCATGGCCTTGATGTGGTAATGGCAGGAAGATTAGTATAATTTTAAGAGGATGCAAATAGGCATTCTTCTAAATTTGGAATCAAATGTTGTATTACTAGGAGATAGTTTGATCATGCAAAAGAGGGAAGTTCTTAAAAAGCAACTAGAAGAATTGTTCACATCTCTGTGACCAAAGATTATTTGGGTTGAGTAACATTTATTTGTTTTGTTGACCTTCCATAAAAAGGAGGTCAGGTGTCAGGATTTCTCTTCTACGATCGATTAATATAAACATTAACAAATTCAAATTGGACTAGTGTCCTCTCAACAAGTCAGGGCTTGGGAAACTTAAATTTCTACACTTTCTTGGGAGTGGATGGTTGTTCATGCTGAAGAAGAGTTTGACCCAATGTTTTATATCTATCCTAGTTGATCATGATTTAACATTAGAAGTTTATTAATTGTTCCCCAGTAACCAAAACGCGTTAGCTGGTTGCTTTTCGGTTGGGCAATAATCGTCGGTGAAGGACAATCACTCGTTCTTAAAACTAGCATTTTTTCTATACGTAATCAATCAAACGCTGTTTACACTACCTAAAAACTATTCTTCTGTTCAGAAATGATATGTTCCTAGGAATACTTGCTTAGTGAAAGGCTTGATGTTACTGGGTTGAAAGATCAGTTGACATCATCCATAAGTAGAGAAAACCAAGTGAAAATAATGTTGAAAAGCATAAAGAAGGGGGAAGAATAGGATTCACTTGACATTGTGGAATCCACATCCTTATTCTATTCCACATTAACTGCACAGTATTTCTTTGAAATATAGACATTGGAGAACTTTTAGTTGTCCACATTGCAAATCATAATACCAGAATAAGTCAGTTGTTAACTAAATTTAAACTAATAACCAAATACCAAATTTTCTTCATAATCAAACAGCAACTTAATTAATGAACAAAAGAACAGAAAGCATCAGAAAACATATTATTTGTCATATGTCTTGTTATTTACCCTGTACCATTGTATGTTTCATGTTCATGATTTTGATATTATTGAACACCATGCCTATACACCTGTTCCCATTTTTCTGATTTTGTGACAGATTAGTTTTTGTGATGTTTTTGTACGTCATTTTAGCATTTGAATCTTGTTTCATTTTGGTCTCTTAGTTATTTACAAGATTCATGTGGTATGTTGTAGTATTCATGCTCAGTGTCTGAACTTTATTTTTCTTACAATTTTGGTGTTTCATCATATTTTTTGTTCTTAAATGTTTTATCGATCGGAACATCAAGCAGAAGGCTTATGATCAAATTATTGGCATCCTTTGTATCATAGTCCAATTACTAGTGCGAGCTCGGATGTATCATGTATGACCCTGCTAAATCAGTTTCAAGGCTACTCTCTTAATTGAACACAACATGTTTTTCTCTTTTCCATTCTGTAGTGGTCAGTTATTTTAATTGCAACTCAAAGCCATCTGTGTTTGATCTTCTGATAAAGGTTTATATTCAAGAAGGAATGCTTGGCAATGCTATAAAGATGTTCCAGTTGATGGATTCTCAAGGTTATGCAGCTTCAGGTAATTCCTGCAATGCTATAATTCCTGTTATTTGTAGAAGAAAGCTAGCATCATTTGTATGGACTTTCAATGAGTTGCTAGTGGAATCCGTGTGAATTTGAGCATTTTCAACATTGTATCTCAATGTTCTGACAGTAAACATGGGAAAGCTAGTCATATTTTGGGGATGATAGAAAATGTTGGCTTTTTGCCCAGCACTTTGTCATACAATGCAGTGCTCAACGGGTTTTGCTAGAATAGCCGACACAAGTAAGCTATCAAGCTAGTAGGTTTAATGAAAATAAACAGGAGTAAGGCATTTGCATACACTTGCGTTGTTATTATTGATAATTTATGCAAAAACTGACATGAGTGCTAGAGCTTATTTTCTATTGAAATGGATGAGGGAGAGGGGTATAACTCCTAATGAAAGCACCCATAATACTCTGATGAATGGATTCTTTGGAAATGGGAATATAAAAAGGATTATGAATAATATATTAGTGTAAATTATATACCATGCTTTATTACTTTCAATACAGCAACCAATGGTTACTGTCAATTTGTTCTCATTGATGAATCTTCGAGGGTTTTATATTGAATGGAAGCAAGCGATATGAGGCACAATGAAGTTACTACTTATGGTGCTTTACTTAATGGTCGCTGCAGGGTTTTAATGTTGGATTCTATTGGGAACTTTTTCAAAAAGATAAGATCCGCGGCGTACATCTCGACCATGTTATGTATGGTATTTTAGTGGCAGTTTCTGTGCAGCTCTCTAAAGCTTTGTAAACTTCTATTAGTGTGTCTAACACCAAGGTCAAGCCTGATGTTGTGAATCATTCAGCTTATATAAATTGTTTTTCCAAAATAGGTTTTGTTAGCCAAGTGAAGGAGATTCTGTCCAAGATGCTCAAAACTGTTGTTCTGACAAATAAAAATCTGTATGCTACGCCAATCATCAATTGTTGCAGGTATGGGAATCTCATAGATGCTTTGAGGTTCTATTCCAACATATACAAAATTGATGAAAATGTTGATCATGTCGCATGCATCGAAAATGTCGATCATGTTTCATGCATCACAACGGTTTCTGCACTTTGCAAAAATGGGAAATATACAGAAGCGGAGCAATTCATTGAACATATGATTAATATAAAAGTGGTTCCCAGTATCATCAGCTACAATTGCATTATAAGCTGTTATGCTGATAGGGGTGATTCACTAGGAGCTTTCTCCATTTATGACAAAATGGTTCAACAAAGAATTTATCCTAATGCTTTCACTTACCAGGCTTTGCTTAAAGCTCTATGCAATGGTGGAAACTTGGATGAGGCGAAGAAATTTTGGCTTAAACTTCATTCACTTCCTTCTTCTATTAATATCCATACATATAATACATTGCTCCGAGGAATATGCAATTCAGGATTAATGGAAGATGCTTTGAGTCTATGTGATGATATGGTAGAGAATAACATTGCTCCTGATATTTATACTTATACCATTCTTGTAAGCGGGTTCTGCAGGAAGGGGGAAGTTGTTCCTGCTATTATTCTTTTGCAGAAGATGACAGATAAGGCAATGTTTCCTACCAATGCAGCATACACTTGTTTAATTCAAGGTTTGATACAGGAAGGCCAATTGAAGGCTGCTTCTTACATTTTTGATGAGATCATAAAGAATTCTAACATTGTCCCAGACACTGGTGTTTATAATGCTATGATGGATGGATATTCGAGAGCTGGCATGATCAAAAAGATGGAGAAGCTATTCTTTTCAATGAAGAAGAAAGGTTTATCTCCAACACTGCAAACTTATAATATTCTCATAAATGGATATTCCAAAAGACAGTTGATTTTGATATCGTTTAGACTGTACAAAACTATGCATTGGAGATGCATTGTACCCGATAAACTGACATATCATTCACTAATTCTTGGGCTTTGTGAATCCAGCATGATTGATGTGGCCGTTAAGTTTTTGGAAAAGATGGTTTTTGAGGGCGTTATTCCCAATAACCCTACTTTTAATTTGCTTATTATTAAGTACAGTGAGAAAAGTAGAATGGACACTGTTTTCAAATTAGTCACTTGTATGAAAAGATTGAAAATGTTGCCAAGCTCTGACGCTTATGAAGCCATTATCAGTGGATTGAATAGAAAAGGCTGGTTCCACCAATCGTATGCTGTGTTGCATGAAATGATGATGGAAGGTTTATGTCCGAAGCCCACGCATTATATTACCATGATCAATGGAACATGTCGTATTGGTGATATACGTGGTGCATTTAGACTCAGAGATGAAATGGAGAGGTTGGGTCTTGTGCCTCCTAAGGTCGCCTCCAGCGCAATTATTAGGGGTCTTTGTAAGTGTGGGAAGCTTGAAGAAGCAATACTGGTCTTCGCTGACTTACGTAGAACAGGTATTTTACCTACTGTTGCGACATTCACTACTCTCATGCATGCTCTTATCAAGGAAGCCAAACTAGATGATGCTTTATGTCTAAAGGATGAGATGGAACAGTGCAGTTTGATTGTAGATCTTGTTACATATAATGTTTTAATCACTGGATTATGTAGCCATGGCCACCTCGATAAAGCTTTAAAACTGTATGAGGAGATGCAACAAAAGTTCCTTTGGCCCAATATTACTACTTACACAGTACTCATTGATGCTATTAAGAAAGAAAATAAAGTCATTGAGGGAGAAAAGCTTTTGGATGATATTCATCGAAGAGGCTTGATATCTCTTCGAGAAAATGTGTCTGGTATTGATGATGAGCTGACAAATACCAAAAGAAGGTTGAACATGCTAAGGCATTGCTGCAAGTGAGGAGCCAATCTCCTTCTAGTATGTTTAATTTTCTTTAAACAACTATTCAAAGATTTTTATTCCCAAGGTATGTGATACTTTTTTAAGAGAATTTTTGTTTGCTTTTCTTTGTTAGTCACAAAAAATAAGCATCCCCATCAACCCAAATTTTGTTCTTACATGATATTTATTTTTGGATCTAGGATAATTCTCTTATCCATTGGAACAAGGACATTACTTTATACATGGAATTGGAGTGAATGAGCTTGCAGATCAGGTTTCCAGCTTGATATAGCTAGGTATAGATTTATGCTCATGTTGTTAATATCATCTCATCATGATAATTGGTATTCAGTATTATACATATTAAGCATGAAGATACAACAACAACAACCAAACTTTAATCCCACTAGGTGGGGTCGGCTATATGAATCCTTTGTTTTCATTTCGCTCTATCAATTAACAAATCTTTATCTAGGTCTAAGTGAGTAAGACCACTCTTTATAGTTTCTTGTCATGTCTTCTTTGGTCTTTCTCTTCCTTTTTGTATGAGAAAAATCTAATAATTTGATTTTCCTAACTGGAGCTTCAATTGGCCTATGATTTATATTTTCGAACCATTTAAGCTAACTTTCTTTAAGTTTATCCTCAATTGGTGTAACTCCAACTTTCTCGTAGATATATTCATTCTCATTCTATTCTTTTATGCCACACATCCACTTTAGCATCTTCATTTCTGCAACGTATATTTTATTTATATGTTTCCTCTTTGTAGGTCAATATTCAACACTATATATGATCGTTGGTTTTACTATAATTTTATAAATTTTTTTTTTAAGTTTGGATAATTTTTTTTTTAAGTATGCAACACGAGGACTTCCCAGTATGTCACTTATCCTAGTAATACTCTCACCCAAGCACGCTTAACTACGAAAATCTGATGGGATCCGGTGCTTTAATGCTGGTATGATCGCACCCATATTAAGCATGAAGATACTTGGAAAAACTTATAATTTGACTCAAATAAATTATTTTCTATATATATAAGTTTAGCATCATTGTGCTTCTATTAAGAGCTATGTAGGTCATTTAGTTAAATGGTTATTTATTGAAGAGTAGAAGGGAATTTGTGAACATTTCTTATCCGTCATTGTTATAGATCCATGTACTGAGCATTACTTTTTGATTTTATTCACAATAAACTGCAACAGAGCCTTTGAGGTGGAAGGGGCATTATAAACTTATCTCAATTTTTTAAAATTCTTAATTAGCTCCATTGAGCTGCTATCAGGTCTCTGAGGTTTGTTCCTTCTTTTTGTTGATTATTTTGGAATGTTTTTAAAAAGTAGATTTTGTCTCTTGTATTTCCTTTCGTGTCTCTCTCTCATATTCATCCATCTCCATTTGATTTATGCCAACGAGAAGAAGTTTTTTAAAAAAATTTAATATTTAAAAATTTGATCTATAACAAAATTTGATATAGGAAATTAATTTTTAAATTTATGCTTTAAAATTATTAGAATTTAAAATTTTTATTCTAGATTGTAAAGCATCGTTCTCTATCTAATTTAACCCGACGAGAATAGATTTTAAATTAGGATCAACATTTAAGCCATCAAATTATATTTTAATTTTTATTTTGAAGATCTTAGAAATTAGAAATTACTAATTTTAGATTTTGAAACTACCTTGCAAGAATATAAAATTCAAGTCATGAAATTAAATTTTAATTTTTAATCTAAAATTGAAGAAATTTGAATTTCTAGTTTAATTTTTAAACCTTTTCGACTTAACTCAGCAAAAGTAATTTTCTTAAATTTTAAATCATGAACAAAATTTAAGTCAATAAATAATGTACATTTTAATTTTAAAATCAAGCGGTTATTTATTTGTCTTGGTTAAATTTTATGTAAGTTAAAATTAATCTTATGGGTCACATCATATATTAATTCTAATATTAAATTAACAAAATTTTAATTTTCTTAATTTTAAAATCAAGAAGTTGGTTGTTTGTCTAGGTTAAATTATCTGGGTTAAAATTAATTTTATAGATCACACCTTAAAATTAATTTTATGGTTACATCACATCTTTTACATTGATTCTTGACTAGGTAACTTTTTTCTGTAGCTCTTTTTTTTCTTTTACTCCTTTTACCACAATACTTCATGTTCGTGTGAAAGGGTGTGCTTTCTATTAATTGACTTTCATGCTTCTATTTATTTTTTCTAATGGAACATGTGGGATATTTATTCCCAATTATTGAGGTTTTTTCATTTATCCTTAACTAGGTAACTTTTTTCTAACTCTTTTTATTTTTCCTATTCCTTTGACCACAATATTATATATTTATGTGAAAGGTGTTTCCATATATGGAATATGTTTTTTTAACCTATTTGTTATATATGTTTCCTTGTAGAAATAAGAATCTTGTCTATTATTGAGTATCTATTTATCCTATACATTGATATTATACTAGGAAAAACTAACTTTTTGTTCTTTTAAACTAACTCTGAACTGAAATTCGCAATGAAATTCCTTTTCCAAGTGAGGAAGGGAAGGAGGTTGAGTAGTGTACTATTACAATATAACTGACTTGCATTCTTTTAGTTGGTTAGTATTTCTTTTACTTTTTTTTTAGAATTCTTTATCTTTTTGGAAGTGGAACATGCAAGAAGTTAATTTTTTGTTATCGCTCAAAGTAATTCTCATTTATTTAGATTTCCTCATTAACACGTATATGTAACCTTTTTCTGGTTTTCAATTTTTTCTATTCCTTGTACCACAACACTATATATTCATGTAAAAGGTGTGATTCCATTTTCCATATATACAATATATTCTTCCTTTAACCTATTTGTTATGTGTGTTATAGAAATAAGAATCATGCCTATCATTATGTTCATCTATTTATTCTATACACTAGTATTATATTGAAAAAAACTAATTTTTCATTTCTTTAAACTCTTGATCTGAACTGAATAACCTGTTGGGCTGCAACTTTTCCAATTGCTTGATCTTAGCTATTGCAGTCACACCTTCTCTTTCCACTTTCCATTGTGTATAGTTTATTGTCCTTTTCACCTCTTTGTTATATGTGTTGACTTTTAGAAATAAGAATTTTGCCTCTTATCATGTTCGCCTTTTTATCCCAAACTTTAGCACTATATTGGAAAAAAGTAATGTTTTATTCCTTCAAACTTATGATTAGGAGTGTGCATTAAACTATTCAAACTGAACTAATTAATTTGATCTGACTGGTTTGGTTTATAATATGCCAGTTTGGTTATTGGTTTGGTAATTGAATTTTTTAGTTAAATGATTTGGGTTTAGTTTCTTATATTTGGAAACTGGACTAATCGAATTAATCAAATACATACCACCATGTGATATTATTGTTGAAATTATATGAAATTAGTTTTCGTTAATTTTCTTTTTAAAGTTATGATATTCATTTTTTTGGTCATATTAGTCTTTGTGGTTGTAAACTCTTGTAGCATTTTATAATATTGTTTTTTAGGGATAATTAGTTAAACAAAGAGAAAATTATAGTTTTAACCAAACCAAACCAAACCGAACTGACCGAATTTTATTTGGTTTGTTTAGGTTTTGGTTTATAGTCTTATTCAGTTAGTTTTTGGTTTATATTTTTATTTAGTTGGATTGATTTTTTTAAATTTCAAATCTTTTTTTCGGTTCAATTAAGCAAACCGACGAAACCAACCGAATGCACACCCCTACTTGTGATCTGAAGTGAACGAGTCGTAGGGTGGCGCCTTTTCCAAGTTTTTGATCTTAGCATGCTCGCTGCAGTCACACTTTGATGCGGGACAATATGCAAGTTGCGATCCAAATTAAAGATCAGTAAATAATTCTGGCAGATGAACATAAATTGATAATAGATTTACCAAATAATTTTTTCGGCAATTTTATCTCAACAAGTCAAAGCTAGGGGTACGCAGTAGTATAGGTATACTCACAAATAATATTACCCAACAACAATTTATCACACAATATAATTTCAGGTTCACATGGGCGAGCAAATCAAACAGTCCCAATAACAAATTCCACAACTAAATCTCGCAGGATTTTCAAGATATTCAGTTGATGTTCGGGCTTACCTCGAGAGGAGATTCCGGATCTTAAAGCGGAATTGCAACGACTCGCGGATTGTCTGTATACGGCAGCACTGTGGAGTCCAGCAGAGGGCTGAAGCTGGGAGCTCGCCAGGCGGTGGCAGGGGCGCGTGCAGTGACGGCGAGGCCTAACCAGTGGTCAGCCGAGCTAGGCACCCCCAAGCAGAGGGCGAGGTTGCAGCGGACGATGGTGACAGGAGTCCTCAGGATGCACGCGGGACTGTGCGGATGATGGACGCGGGAGGGGCCGTCGGCCTTCGCACGGGGTTGGCGCTGATGATGTGCGAGCGGAACAGGCGCAGTGTCGGGCAAGGCAGAGCCAGTGGCGCCTTGCGCTGGCGTCGGCTCTGATGGCGGGCGAGCGAAGCAGGCGCAGCGTCTGGCGAGGCGGAGCCGAGTAGAGCGAGCGCGAATTCGAGCTCGGGTGCGTGAGGCGAGGGCAACGATCGGGCGAAGAACGCTGCCGGCGGTAGAACAGAGCATCCGGAGTGCTGACGGCGACGTCACCGGCATTTGTCGGTGGCCGGCGAACCGCCGGGAGGCGGGGGCGGCGCGAGCGGAGGCCTGCAAGCGCGCGAGCGGCTGCCCGAGTCGCAGGGGATGAAGAAAGAGAAGAAAATAGTTTGTAGTGTAGGAAAATTGCAAAGCGAGGCTTGGACTTTAATTGGGTTGAAACTGAGAACTGAGAGGGAAGAGTTGAGAAATACCTCAAATTTCTTTAAGATATTTAGGGATTTTCACCCAAGGTCCCAATCCTTCCCTTCACCGGGATATAACACAGTATTTCAACACAAAATAATTTCATTTCAGGATTAAAACAAACAGTACTAGTTCTTGCCTTTATATAGGCGCTTACAATCGAAATTCAAATTGCAGAAATAAATGCGGAAATAAAACTGATTACAACATGCCAAATTTGAATATTTAAAAATAGAAGAAAATAAACGAGATCAGTCCAAAATTTGGAATATTCCCATTCAAATCAATAAATTGATTTAAATGGGGATTTTCAATCCACTGATCAGCCACCAATCGTGCCTGCTACCAAATCTGTCGATATCAATCCTCCATCCAGATCGACGCCACGTGGTGAGATCTCGGACGTCGAGTGTAGACCCTGCCTGGAATAAATCGACGGTCCGATATCGTCGTGTCCCCACGACACTTTCTCTTTCTTTAGTGCTTAACCTTATGATCTCATGTGTAGCAAGCATGGTGCTCCCAGCCTTGAGAACTATTGCTTTTGCTTGTTGGGATGAGAACCATTTGGTTGAGGAGATGACCTAACATTCTTAACCGTTAAAAATACAGAAATGTGAGATATTCTATCAACAGAATCACAATATTATAAAATTTTACTTAAATGTCACAAAAAACTTAATTATTTACATATTAAACTCCCAAATCCTTGTACTTGCACACAACATACTCTAAAATAATTCAAATGCTATTTAGCCACCTTTATTTGTAATTCTTCATCAAATTATCTAGATTTAGAGATGACATGTATATGGTGGGGATATTGTGATAACCTATACTTGATTATGTCCAGATTTGCTCGATCTTGATCACATATTTAGATTTGGGCTGATTTGGTTGATTGATACTGATTGAAGTTTTAGAACCAACTTAAAAAGTTGAAGGTTTGCCTTAATGCTTCTATTGAAATATTTTCTTATTTAGATTGTATTTAGAAGTTAATTTTTTATGTCTAGTTTAATTTCCTCATTGTCATGTACTGATATCTCAATATAAAGAAGTAACCTCCAATTGTAATGGTTGGTTGTTATTATTGAATGAAATGATATTTGAGTTCTCTTAAAGCCTAGATCGAAGTTAAGGAGACGATATCCACGATAGGAAAGGATGAGGATTACCTTTGTGTGAGAATCCTTGCACTTTTCAAATTAGTCAAGTTGGTCTCTAGGCCATGCATTATTTGGTTGGAGGCTATTTTATTAATGGTCATGGCCAGAATTATTTTTAGTCATTTACAAATAATTATATTATTAAAAAATGAATTTTCATTCCATCATACATGACTCCAATATAAAAAAAATTTACTTTATATTAAATTCTACAAAATTCTTCGTATAGTTAATTTTATTTTATATTTTACATAATTCTTAATATAAATTACATAAGTTCATCATATTTTTTTAATTTTCATTTATTCACGTAGTTTAAAGAAAACTGAAATATTTTTTTCAAATATTTTTTCTTTGCAACAAAACATAGCTTAATTTGTAAATACGTTTTGCATCAATGATGGGATCCAATGGAGGACATTACCTTTGTAACTAGTGAATCAATTTGCGTAATTTGAAATTTATGTCAAAACTTTAGATTGAGATAATATATAAAATGGTTCAATAATTAGGGATAGCGTCCTCCATTGGTCCCTTTGTTTAATGCTAAATGATTTGTCTACATACTATCTCAAATTTACAAAATATAGGAATCTAATTGCATGTAAGCTAAATTAGAGGGACCTAGATATAATTAAGCCTATCTGTGAATGTGTTATGTGTATTAATTTTAGGAATGTGAATTTATTGTTGTGTTTCCTACTTAAGTGGTATATGTAAATTCAAGTCTTGTTAAAATTAAACAGTATCGCTGTGCCATTGTGTTCGGTCCTGTTGATTTTTAGTGTGAGTGCTTGTGTGTCATTGGTGATGGTTATTATCTGAATTATACACGCATACATTGGATGATGGCGT
This sequence comes from Apostasia shenzhenica, assembly GCA_002786265.1. NCBI lineage: Eukaryota > Viridiplantae > Streptophyta > Magnoliopsida > Asparagales > Orchidaceae > Apostasia > Apostasia shenzhenica. The sequence continues at coordinate 2,967,895 of KZ451951.1, forward strand.
GCAAAATTTCTGATTTGTATTTTGAACTCAGCATTTAAATACACTGCTCAGAGAATTTTTGGTTTATATTTTTGGAAATGTTTCATGTATGATTGACGAAGCAGGGACTATTGGGGATTAATATTGTTGGGCAATGCACGATAATGGAAGTATTATTCTTGTGATGTTTGTAAGATTTTACGGTTTCAAATGTGCAACTTGATGTTTAATTGGTAAACAGTTGCTTTTATATTTCATTAATGTGACCATCTTTTTAAGTAAAGGGAGCTGCTCATATGTTACTGTTTCTGATATGTTGATCATTACTGAAGTTAATATAATTATTTGATTGGCAAATGTCTTGGCCACTGATATTTTGTATATGTGACGCCTGGTTGGAAGTGTTCATGATGCAATCCCTAAATTGAATGATGCTCTTATGCACTAAATGTCAATACCACAAGCTTCACATAAGAATTGTAGGGGAAATTAGGATGTGTTCATGCTAAGGTTCAAACCCTAGGAATTACATTCAAGAGCACTAATTCTCAAAGATTTGATTCTATGACTTTGAGATTTTACCATAAGAAACTGTCATCCAACAAGTAACCCTAAGTTACCTGGAAAAATAAGAGAACCAATATAAGCAAATTTCAAGTGATAAAGTAGCTAACTCAACATAAAACAATCCAAGATCAAGTCAAGCATGTAATAATAAAATTTTTATAAGAGAATTCAGGTGAGGAAAGAGGGGGAGTGAATCAATGGAGGGGGGAGTATAGAGATGTAGATACCCAAGGGACTCAAATTGTCTATCCGTGGAGAGGATCGACGTCAAATAGGCTTGATTCGATCGACGAAGATTGGTGATGGTGGTGGTGGCGGTGGCGGTGGTGCGGATCACCATTTAGTGGCTGTGAGCTCCCAGTATGGAGTCAGCAGTGGCCACCTCTAGAGAGAGAATCAGTGGCAACAGGCTTTCAGCGAGGGAACTAGCAGCAACGATTGGTTATCACGGCGGTAGTGACCTTACTGGGTGGCAGTGGCGACATAGGGTTGTGGTGTCATGGAGCTCCAATGGAGGAATCGACAGCGGTGGGCGATTCCAATAAAAGAAAATATAACATTTATGCATAGCTTAACTATTGTTAACACGTGCTTCCTGCGTTGCATCCTGACCGAACAAGTGGCGCCTGGCTGACCTTCACTTGACTGATTGATTTGCTGACTCGACTCTAGGTTTTGCAGGACTTTTGACCAGGTCAAACCGCGGCCACGAGGGTTCAAGCTAGCCTCGTTCACGATATTCCAAGATCTTCTCTGTAGCATCGGGCACGAGGTAACAAAATACCGCCTGTCACAATCAGCTCCACCTACCACGTCGTTCCCTGTACAAGGCGCTTGTCCCCAAGACCCGCATACCAAGAGTCCGTATGCCTCAACAGTCACGAATCCCTAGAAAAGTTACTAGTATTAAATGCTATCACATTCCTTTCACAATTTTAGGTCTCTCGGGCGACAGGCGAGCGGCGGGGGCTCCAGGGCTTACTCATCACCTATTTCACCGGGAAACCTGCGTGAAGCTACGCACCCCCACCGGCTATAAATACCGCTGAACAGTTCTCCAAGTAAAAAGGAGGAGAGGGAGATCAACAACTGGTAACCAAGAGCGATAGAGAACTCTCTTTCCAAAACAGCTCTCACTGTATCAGGGCCCCAACTGAGTAGCTCATTTTCTTCTTCTTCTTCTTCTTTTCTCTAAGAAAGCATTGTACAAAGCCTTCAGGGCTACCTTTTTCCTATTAGGGAATCTCTTTGCTGATTGACCGGTGGACGTAGGGGATTTCCTCCCTGAACCACTTTAAATCTCCGTGTATTTCTCTGGTTGCTTTGAACTAATCCTCTCCTTGAGCTTTCATTAACAGGCTCATCCCCCTTGCGCGCCGCCGTCTCCCGGAACTCTCTTTCTCTTTGGTGTTTCCTGTGAACCCCACATCCTACGTCAACAACTATATAAAAGTGTTGTCCTATAAAACAATATATATTAAAGCGCTACAAAATAAAATATACATCAAAACATGTGATGATAATAGGATCACTCCAAAGGAACTTGAATTTCAAAAAAAGGAACTTGACGACGTTGTTGGAGTCAGCATCGATGATGCTCTGCATCACGATATGAGTGTATGAATTCATGGTTCATTTGATATGAGACCAAAAGATTATGACTTTTCATCACAACACACATCAAGTCTTTATGCCACAATAGAGTTTGCTACATGAATCTTGTTGTTTCAATTACATTCTATCAAATAACAACTTCTCGTTTAGCATTAAGTATGTAGGGTTATTTCTTATTCTCTTTATCACTCTCTCTGCTTCCTTCTTATGCTGCCCATTCACATTCTCTCTACTACGAGATTAAGAGAAGTTGCTGGCAGGGCTTGGGATATTAAGAGAGGGTGGGAGGAATGCGGCAAGAAAAAGAACAATTGTGTGTAAGAGAGAGATAGAGTGGTAGATCCAAAAAGGGAAATTAAGAGAGAGAGCAAGTGTTTGTAGGGAATGAGATCCCAAAATGATGTATTACGCCCAACATTTGCTCTTACTGGAGCGAGGAATGAGAATTGAGCTTGGTGCTCTTTCTTTTAAAATGCATGTGGTATAAGCTTCTCCTTCTATTCTATTTTGTGCTAAGAGAAAGATTCAGGTTGAGTTGAATCTGGCCTAGTCCAATTACTCTATTTCATCTAAAGGGAAAGGTGAAATGTTCTTTGATTGAAATGAAATCTAAAGTCCTATGGAATACACAAGATGTTAATTCTCAGTTATCCAGATCTTTTTATTGATTCTTAAATAGGTAACTTTTTTCTTTAGCTTTTTTTTCTTCTATTCTTTTACCACAATACTTTATATTCTTGTGAAAGGTGTGTTTTCTATTAATTAACTTGCATTTTTTTCATTTATTTTAAAATGCAAAGTGTGGGATATTTATTCCCAATTATTGAGATTTTTTCATTTAACCTTAACTAGGTAACCTTTTTAAGTTTTTTTTGGCTCTTTTTATTCTTTCTAATCCTTTGACCACAATACTATATATTCGTGTGAAAGGTTTGTTTTCCGCTTTTTATATATACAATATATTCTTTTTTTAATCTATTTGCTATATATGTTTCCTAGTAGAAATAAGAATCATACCTATCATCAAGTCATCTATTTATCCTATACATTAATACTATATTAGGAAAAACTAATTTTTTATTCCTTCAAACTAATGATCCGAACTAAAAAATTCGCAGGGCAACACCTTTCCCAAGCGAGGGAGGGAGGCTAAACCGTCTACTGTTACAGTATAACTGGCTTGCATTCTTTTAGTTGGTAAGTATTTCTTTTACAATTTTTTTAACTTTTTGAAATAAGAAATGGTAATTCCATTTGCGACTTTAAGGTATAATTTAGATTCTACGCAAGTTCACAAAAGCGAAAATGTGCCATTTGAGTCTCTCCTGCACAAAATGTTTTCTGTACAGGTTCTTTTTAATGGATTTTGTTAAGTTCGATTATGAAGTTATTATTTTAAAAAAATAAAAATACATATTTAAGTATTACAAATATATTTAAATATTTTCAATTGTTATTCTAACCTCAACTTATATTTGTTTTTATATTTTAATCGATAAGAATAATTTTTAATGTTTAAATATATATTTTAAATTTTTTAAAATAATGATTTAATGGTCAAACTTAACGGAATTTGTTAAAAAGGATCTAGATGATTTTTTTTTTGGTCGGAGGGTCCTAGGAGGCATATTTTTATTTTTGTGGATTTGTGTGGAATCATCAGTTTACCTCAAGAGCCTGGATGGAATTATCAAATAAGAATCATGCCTATCATCAAGTGCATCTATTTATTCTATACATTGATATTATACTAGGAAAATTAATTTTTCATTTCTTCAAACTTTTGATTTGAACTAAAGGCCACAACTTTTCCAATTGTTTGATCTTAGCTGTTGCAGTCACACCTTCTCTTTCCACTTACCATTGTGTATAGTTCATTATCCTTTTAATCTCTTTGTTATATGTGTTTACTTTTAGAAATAAATATTGTGCTTCTCTTCATGTCTGTCGTTTTATCACAAACTTTATTACTATATTAGAAAGAACTAATTTTTCATTCCTTCAACCTTGTGATCTGAAGTGAACAAGCCATAAGTGGCACATTTTCCAAGTTTTTGATCGTAGCATGCTCGCTGCAGAAGCTATGAGAACTATTGCTCTGCTTGTTGAGAACTAGTGCTTTTTTGGGCCTGAAGTCAGTAGTAAATATGATACAGTTGTTTTGATATTATTGCATTAGATTTAGTGCATACTAACACTTTTATGTTTAGTAGGACAATTATGATGGTATGCTTGCAACTAAGCATCCCAAGAAAATCCGTTCGTTTCGTGTTCTTATCCAGATGCATAGGGCTGTTAAACTGTATGCAACAGGACTTCGCACAGTTACTGGTTTGATTAAGTTTTAATGAAGGAAATCATTCACTGAAACGCAAGCAAAAGGTAATGAGTTGTGCTACACTTCCTAGTAAATTGATCCGTACATAGCTCAGTGCTGGATTTATGTTTAATCCACTACATTATTCGATTGATTAAAAATTTGATTTATTGAATAATCCAGTGGATTGATCCCAAATCTATCATTAAGCTGTATATTAGTCAATTCATTGTGCTGCATAACTAAAATAGAAAATAACTACCGAAATTGCATTGTACATCTAGAATAGACCTAAAAATATATGATCCCAGGTGGATACTTGACATGTACCCCCTCTACTAGGTCCATCACAGGGGAAACGAAAGCCAAGATGGTCATGGCCTAAAAGACATTTTAGAAGCTCATAAAGGTCCATTTACGGGGCAGGGTCATAAGGGTCTTTATGAAATCCTAACAACATCATGGCATGCTCAATTATCTATTAACTTGGCTATGTTAGGCTCTTTAACCATTGTTGTAGCTCACCACATGTATTCCATGCCCCCTTATCCATACCTAGCTATTGACTATGGTACACAACTTTCGTTGTTCACACATCACATGTGGATTTGAGAAAAAAAATGCAGTTCTGAATGCTTTTCTTAAAATCCAAAGTTTTAGCTATGTTTTATAGGAAATTTTCCCATGGTCTAATTGGGAGGCCTAGTGCATGCTTTATCGGACCAACCCTACTGATAACCCATATCTTGAAGAGGTTCACCTATCACATTTCAATCTTAAATAATAGTGGTATTTGCATACATGTGCATAAAAATCTTGATTATGTGAGTGAAAATTATATATAAAGGTGGTTAGATTGTATTTGGATTATTTTAGAGTTTATTGTGTGTAAGTGTAAGGATTTGAGAGTTTAATAGGTAAATAGTCAAGTTTCTTTGTGACCTTTAAGTAAAATTTTATAATATTGTGATTCTATTGATAAAATATCTTACATTTCAATATTTGTGAAGGTTCATGGCAACTAAGTTATTCTGATTTGGGTCTTTGTATTTGGGTCCTTACACTTTTTAAATTAAGTTTGAACTTTAGTTTTGATTTTATTTGATTGGAGGTCATTTTATCTTATGATTATGGCTAGAATTGCCTCTATTCATTTATAAATAAGTAAATTATCAAAAAAATAAATTTTTATCTTATCGTACATAAATTTCAATATAAGAAAATTACTTTATATCAAATTCTATTCAATTCTATTTGGTTAGCAAATGTCATAGCTAATGATATTATGTAGGTGCCGGGGATCGTTGGGAGTGTTCAGCAAGGACATGAGCATATGAATTCATGGTTCTTAAAGTCTCATTTGATATGAGGCCAATATGATTACGGCTTTTTGTTACAACAACAATCAAATTCTTATACCATTAGGTAGAGTTCGTTTCATGAATTTTTTATTTTCATTACATAGTGTCAAATAATAACTTTTCATTTAGTTCTATGCCTACGATGTTATTTCTTATTGTTTTTTTGCCATATTATTTTTGAAATCATGCTTTTATGTTATAAAGAAAATATGTTACAAAAATTATTTTATTTTATGGCTTACATGAAATTCAAAAAATTCATTTGTTTCACCTTTGAAACTTTCAATTCTCTAATCAAATAGACCCTGAAGGTGAATTTGTCGTTATAAATGTATTCTAATTCAGTCGCTTGGTTTCATGAGCGGTGACAATTTTTAAAACATTTTTGAGTCTTGTTATATGATTTTAATAATTAATTAATTTATAACGTTCACGTATTTAGTTTTATAATATTTTGTTATTTTTTTCAATCAAATTATCTATATATTTTAGAATTAAAAAAAATGAGTATGTCAATATGTGAATAATTTTTTATATAAGTTGGCATAAGAATTTTATTCTCTAGATAGTAATTTTGAGAATAATTATTTGCATGTTGCATTATGAGAAATAATCACTAAGATTGATTGAATGAGAATTAAATTAAAATAATTAATCTTATTTGAATTTTATTTAAGTTTAAGTGAGTTGGGCTTGGTCAAAATTCAGCCAGGAGATCATGCAGGAAGATACTTGGAAGATTTTCAAATGGGAAAAAGCTCATGCATGAGATCAAATGTAGGGCTGAGAGAATAAAAAATGAATTAGAATTTAATATGAGAGAACTCTTATTATTATTATTATTATTTGATTTTGGTACTGTTCATCAAGGAAGGAGGATAGGAATTCCTTTTTATTTTTTCTTATCTCCACTCTTAATTTCTTCTTGCTGCTGTTGGAGAAGAGAGAAGAAGAGCATCTCCACTCCTATTATGAAGCTGGAGAAATAGCATCTTCATTCACATCTCCTTCTTGCTACTGGTGGAGGAAAGAGAAGCTATTGGAAAACAAGAACTTGAGGAGAAAAGGAAAATTCAAGGAGAGAAAACCCGCTCTATGGCTAAAATAAGTAAGTACTAATTGCTATCAAGTATATAGATATCAATTTTAGTATTAAATCTATTAAATTTAACTATAATTATGAGATTGCTTTTGTGGATTAGATGTGATGTTCGCACTCTAAAATGCTTGCATGTTTTATAGTTGTGAGCTTCCATGTTAGGATGTTGGGCTACTTTGAAAATTATTTTATCCATGATAAAATTCATGCTTACATTTGATGTCTAGCCATGTTCAAGGTTTCTGATTCTCGTAGTTTTGTTAGAAAGAATTGATCATTAAGTAGTCTTAATGTTGAAACTCAAGACATGCTTGCATGCTAAGATTTTTAGATAGTTTGCGTTATGAGCTTTATGTTTTATTTTTATCTAGCTTGCTGTAATATTCTGTTTTATTAATTTTGTTTGATTAGCAAGATTATTAAGTATGAAAATATAATAAGTTTTTGATAATAATGACTGAAAGTATGATTATAAATTTGTGATATCATTCTACATGGATAACACTCGACAACAACTTTGTATTGCTATAAAACTTGGAAATCAATGTGATTAATTTTACTTAATTTTTCTTGTGCATATGCATACATATGGCATGTATTAAGTATGAAAATGCTAATCGGATTTATTAAAATTTGGTGATGGTGTTTTTGCTATGACTAGTGATGGAATGGGAGTGGAAACATAAAGTGTTGTGCTTGTGTAGCGGTTGGGAGTTAAGTATGGGCAGTGCACGGACTGCGAAATTTAACTCGTTAATCAGATTAAATGAAATACTTGATTTTTTTTAAGGTACAACAATGGATATTAAATATACTTTCTTGCTGCATTTACGTCTCTGTCTTAGCTCGAGCTTTGGGGATGATGACCCCTAACTTGCCGCTGAGGGCTATTTATGATTAACTTATCTCTGAGGGCTATGATTGATGGTGAAAAGGTAGTTGAGGCGTAAACCAAGAAACTATGGCCCTATAGTGTGAAATTGATTAATAAATAAAATGAAACTTGTCTCGTGATTTTTAAGTTCGCATTCATATGCGCTGTATTATGATCCGTACAATTATTCAGTTTAATAATATTATTTATGATGAAATTGAGATTGTGTGTTTATTTACAAATATTTTATATTTAGTTTGTTAGTGATAATATCTACTTAGCCTAAGGTTGGATAGCTAATACCTATTTTCGCAGGTACTGCTTCATAAAAGGATCAATGGAAAGGGAAGTGGGCGAGTAGGAAGTGTTTTAGTTATGTTCCTTTTTTATTTTTGTCGCTACCCTTTTGTACTTTTGGAAACATAAAATGTATTAACTAATGGAACTTTTTGCGTATTGTACAAACTAAACTTGAACTTCTATTACTGACGTAGTAAAATCTGTGTGAATATTTTTGCTTTTGAAAATATTCATTTCATTGTTTATCTATGATATTATTTATTCACTTATTTTATGTTTAAATAGTGATAATATTGTGGTTTTCTCCGTCACATCACTTGGTGCCGAGCCCTAATAATTAACTGATCTGCTGTGTTGGGCTCAAGTGTCTGATTGGGGTCAAGACATAATCATATTTTAAAATTTTGATTCTGTATTATATAATAAATTAAATTTTAATTTACTAAAGTTAGTGAATTGGAGACTTAAATTATGATTAGTTAATTTATTGACATATAGTATTTTTTGAAATAATTTTAGGTAGAATTTGTTTTTTGAGTGTGAATAGGTGTTAAAAATATTCAAAACTCGAAACTCGCTCGGAATTCATTCGATTTTTGAATCGACTCTAAATCTGTTCGAAAATTTTGAATCGAATCATGAGCTAAGGACTTTGGCTCAAAGTTTGTTTCGAGCTGATTTCAAGTTGGCTCTAGCTCGCGTGAAATATGTTTTGATTTGGCTCAAAATTATATGTATAGCATAAATAATATTAATATATAATATAAATATATATCTAAAATGACATTATATATAAGAGCAATTTACATTTAGGGTCTTGAGTTTAACACTTAATAACGCGCAGGTTCATGTTTTTAAAATTATAGTATTGGTCCCTCACTTTTAATAAAATATCAAATTGGTTTTTTTTATTTTTTTATTTTTTAAAATTATCATTTTATCCCTACTCCTCTCTCTCATCTCGATCCCGCGCTCGGGCCGCGCGGCCACCGGCGCGTTTGGCGGCTGCACGGCTTGTCCGCCGGCGCGTTCAGTTGCGGCATGGCGTGTCCGCCGGCGGCCGCACGGTCTGCACGTGTGTGCGGGATCAGGAGGAGAGAGAGGGGCAGGGGATAAAATGATAATTCTAAAAAATTTTAATAATAGAAAAATAAAAAAGGACGCATTTGATAATTTATTAAAATTCAGGGATCCTGATGTTATAATTTTAAAAACATAGATCTACGTGTTATTAAGTGTTAAACTCAGAGACTTAGGTGTAATTTGTCTTATATATAATTTAGCTAGTGGTTTAGTAGTAGAGTGGAGGAGATTTATAGCTTATTTTTTCTTAAAGTATAGGGATCAAAATCTTTTTGAACACATAATATTTTTATATTTTTTTATAATTACGAGCCAATTCGAATTGTGATTTGAGCCAACTCGGCTCAAATCATGTACTATTTCGATTTCAGATCGATTCGAGTTGAGCTGAGCTTAAAATTTTTGATTTTGAGTTGTCTTCAACTTGCTCGAAATCTGTCCGATAACAGCCCTAAGTGTAAATACTATTTGGTTGATCATAAATACACGGGTAATACCAATTCTTTGCACCATTCTAGATGTTTTAGATAACATTAAGTAGGGGCATTTAATTTATTGTTATTTTAGCATTATATTGTATAATTTAAATATTATAATACTTAAATATTATTTTTTAATTTTATAAAATATTATTTATTGATGTTATTAAATTAAATAATTATTTTTTATAAATAATATTAATATAATATTAAGATAATATTGAACTAACCGTACTCTTAAGTAATTGTACAATCAACTTTTGTGGCTATTCTAAATTAGGTGCAACAGTGCAAGGTGATGTTCTTGTTAGTTGTTATGTAATCCATCACATCATTATTCATGCACATGCTGACATGTTGGTGTATTTGTTATTGAGGATAATATTAAAGGGGCGTTTGGTTCGTTGTCATCTTGGTGTTATGTTATATAATTTAGATGTCGTGACATCTACATGTCATTTTTTTGACTAATAATTTTATAATCTAATTAAAAATTATTTATAGATGTCATTAAATCAAATAATTGCTTTTCTTTAAATAACATAACATAACATCAAGATAACATTGAATTAAACGTCCCCTACGTTAAAAAAAGGTAACACTGTCTTTCAAGATGGGCGAGCAGATTAGATTGGAGAGTGGTTCAATGAAATGATTATTATTATTATTATTATTATTATTATTATTGAGTTTATGTTTAATGAAATGATGTTGTCTCTGTCATCTAAATATTAATATTTAGTACTTATACTATCTATATGTATTAGAGCTAAATTCTAGGTACCTATCAGTAATATTTAATTTTGTCGATGAGAAAAGGTAATTATTTTCAAACGGTAGTCATATGTAAATCGGAAAACATTGCATGGATGTAGATTGGAGAATCATAAATGCGGAAGATTGCCCGGCCCTCGGCCTGACCGGCGGAGCGGATGACCGCTTTGAGATCAACGGATTCGTCATCGGCGAGATGATTGAAGTGAAGATATCTATGACAGCAGGGCCCTAGGTTTCTCCGGCCAACTACGGCGACAGCTTCATCTGCCGGCAGCTTCGCCCGGCGGAGCCCTAGACTGTTTCGCAATCGGTAAATTTCCCTTGTCCGGGAGGGATGGGGCGGTCGCGTGCTGTGTCCAATTCCGCCGATGATGATGCTAACCAGAGGTTAGGGTTTCGAATCACCTTCCTTCCGTCTCCTCCTCCTCCTCCTGGTCTCTCTCTGATTCTTTCTCTCTCTCTCTCTCTCTCTTTCTGATCGAAAGAAGTCTAACGGGTGTCGGTGTCGGCAAGGTGATTTTGAACGAAATTTGGGAGTGTTTGAGGGGTGTTGATGCTGGAATCTTTGTGATCGGGATTTAGCTGCTTGTAGTAAGATATATGAAATTTATTTTAGGTTCATATTGTTTTATATGGCATTCTGCATTCAGCTATTAGTTTACTTATTTTTTTATATTTGCCGACGTTTAGGGGCTGTTTGGATTGGGGGTAGGATAAGCTAACCCGGGTTAGCTTACCTCCATTAATAACTTACCCCAGCTGGGGTAAGTTATTAATTACAATTTTCTATTTGGATGCTAACCCGAGCTAACCTGGGATAACTTTGAATTCAGTTTAGCAAATTAATAACTTAACCCAGGATAGTAAAAAAAAAAAAAAATTAAATAGAAAGAAGATATTTACTGATCCATTTAATACAGAAATAATACAATCTTCATCATAAACAATAAAAAAGGAAGGTTCGTACAATTGAGCATTATGATCATCATCGATTCACTAATCCCTACAACAAACAAGTTAAAATTAAATATGACAATAATTAGTAGTAATACGTCAATCACTTCAAAATTATAATACAAAATAACCTGGCTCATCCACAACTGTTCAATAATCCTCGTTCGGATAATCTCCCCCCTTCGTTGTTCAGTCACAGATATATGAGTTGTTAGGTCTTCATCTTCTGCCTCATCCTCCAAACTCTCATCATGCTCTATGTTAGCCTCTTGTATGTTGAAGTACGTATCATGACCATAATACCTGCCAATGCAATTATGCAAAATATAACATGTAAATACAATATCCGCTTGTATATTAAAGGAAACAATTTCATATCAGTTAACACTTTAAATTGTTTGTTTAATATACCAAATGTGCGTTCAACTACATTTCTGAGTTGAGCGTGCCTATGATTGTACAACTCCTGCGGAGACTCATATCTTCGTTATGATCGATTACGAAAACTACTGAAATGATATCGTACGCGACGTACTGGTGCCAAAAGCTTGTCATTATTAGCATATGCAAAATCAATCAAGTACATTTTTTCTAATTTATTCACAACACGAGAAAAAGTTACTATAAGCATAAATATTTGAATATTCAATATTACTCAATTTACCTTGTACTGAAAAACCACCTTGCTTGAGTGCCCATTTAAGAACACGCATGTCAGCAGCCGATCTTTCCCATCCAGTTGCAACATATACAAATTGTCGATCAAAGGAGACAACAGCCATAACATTCTGAGGTATGAATTCTTTTTTATTCCTATATCGATTTTGCTTGTGAACAGAAATTATGGCAGGAACATGTGTTCCGTCAATAGCATTAGGGATATTTTTGAAATATGAATAAAAATGTGAGTTATTTCGGATATGAGGATGACATGGGGTGGTCGCATCTGGAAGTACAATGAAATCATTTTTCAAAGTCAGGACTCCTTGTAGAACTTGTCGAAAATTACGACTAACAATTTCTAGTGAGTGTTGGAAAAATTCACACACTGCGATAGCTATCAGCTTGCGCAATAACTCGCAAAAAAACTGCTAATTGTTCTGGAACTGGCATGAATCGAGTCTCTTAGAACACCACGGTCCACTAGCATGTCCCTCAATCCGATAAAAGCTTATGCTGGCATACGATATGCCCGTACAACATGCCCGTTTAAAATCTCATGGATATACAAATTATCAGGGTATGGTATGTCATACATAACTCGAGGGACTCGTACATTAGAATGATCTATTTCAACAAAGTCAGAAACAAATTCCAGTAATACTGCCTCTTCAGCTAAACATGTTATAAGGTTGACAACCTCATTCTCATAAAATTGGCTAATATCCATCTGTAGCATAATATTACAAAAAAGCAACTTTCAAATTGAGAATACAAACGCGTCTTATTATTCCAACAACACAACATAAGGATAACATTACAAATCATATGAAGACAAAAAAAATACAAACATTATTACCAAAGTTCAACAACAGCACGACAAAAAAAAATAATTGTCTGCAGAAAACTTAAAAAGCAAATGAATAGAATACACAATAATAAACTAAAAAGTGGGGGGAGGATCAAAGGATGAGTTTCGTCGATCAGTAAATATTGGCATTCGTCTAAATTGAGCATGTCGCATAACAGTAACACTAATCTAGGTTTCTAAGCAAATCTCATATAGCATCATGAACACTGTAATATTATTAGGAGTTTCATTTAATGCATCTATCATTGCACAAATGACGGTATTCATTAAATTCTGCATAGATGCTAACTTCTTTATTGCGTCCTCCATAGTGTACGGCATTGCGCGCCTGCAATGCAACACTTGTTTTGTTTCTTGCCTCAGTCAGTAGGTACTCTGCATCTTCTTTAGTAAATTTTTTTTTTCGCCATCTACGTCGTTTACATGTTTCAGCTGCACGCTTACCTCCACTTTCAAACAAAGGTTCACATGTTACATCATTATCTTCAACGAAAATATAATTTTCAGCAAAAATAGAGCCTTCTCCGTTAACATATCTAACATCAAAATCTTAATCGTTAAACTCCATCTCATTTTCGTGAACATTTAACTCCATCTCTGGAGACTCCGTCGTTGAGACATAATTCACCGAAAATTTTGCGTTGTTTCCTAATGCATAGGTGTTTTTAATCAACTCTCCAACAGCTTCATAATGCTTGAAGGATTTTCTGCGTAATGACTCATATTTAGGATGAACCTACAAAAATTCAAATTATAAGTTGAAATAACATAAATTATTACTATTGAAATTTGTTAAATAATATTATGTTACACCTGAAGAATTTCTTCCTAGAGATCATCGGTGGCATCTGATATGATTTTAATTGGGTCCTATCCTCATCCACTCTGTCCAGCAGGCTCATGATACTTTTTATATTCCTTTTTCAAAGTTTTTCAAGCATCTTTGAGTTGTTGAGTCGTTTTCTTAGTACTCACTTGGCTATTGTACGCTTTAGTTATCTCAGTCCAAGCCAAAGGTGTTGGATTCCCGTTAACCACATCTCCGTTATTGTGTCTCAGTAATTAATAAAATCAAGACATCTTTTTTTTCATCGAAATAGATTGGATCTCTAGTTTTCCTAGCTGCTTTTGGATTTGAGGGATTGATTTGTGGAAGTTCGTCTGTTTCTGGCACTTTTTCATCCGTAGACATGGTTGACGATGACCTCCTAACTGACAACTTATTTTGACCCCCTAACTGACAACTTATTTTGACCCATACGTCAAAAACTGAAGTTCATATTGTCTAACACAAATGATGTATTAGAAGTAGGATAATATAAAAATGTGAAATGTGAACATTGCATTTTTATTTACCGTGGGCTAAGTAAAGTGAACAATTTTCATTGTTACACAACTCTCTATAATTCTTTAACCTCATTCTTACAATTATCAACTCAATCTTGGCTCGGCAAAATGCATAACCTTTCCCATATTTACCTCTCCACCAGGATACCAAGAATAATTGATATTGCAAAAAAAGGGAAGGTTAAGAATTTATCAAGTGTTGAGACACAGTAATAATCTCAAACATCATTGCCTTCATCCATAGCGTTATGAAAACCCAAAATCAGAAAAAATATGCAACAAACTCATCATATATCTTTATGCGCACTTAAATGTATGCCTGCAGCTTTTACAAAACCTGAGCATGTAAGTATCCAATGAACAAAAATAATGATATGGAACCATAAAAACAGCAAAATCACAAAACAGAAAAATCACAAAGATAATATTATTTGAACAAGTGTAGTATCCAATAATGTGGAGTTGTAGAAACATTGAAATTAGAAAACAGTAAAATCACAAAAATGATATGGTTCAAACAAGTGTAGTATCCAATGATGTAGAACGTAAAAAATAGCAAAACAACAAAACAAAAAAGCCACAAAGACAATATAATTCGAACAAGTGAAATATCCAATAATCCGGAAACATAGAAACATGAAAACCACAAAACAAAAAAATCAAAAAGATGATATGGTTCTAACAAGTGTCGTATTCGATAATGTGGAACCATAGTAAATATTTGCATGAATTTGAATATTTGAACTTACCAAAGAAGCACAAAAACAATAGAACCAAAGCATTGGAAATAGGAAGTGAATGTAGCATAAGCTAGCACAACCAGCATTAAATAGGAAGTCCAGCATATAATCAATGTAAGAAGCAGCCAACCACCATTAATTCAAATAACATGACATCCAACAATAAAATAAGAAAGACAACAATAATCAAAATAGCAAACAGCCAACCAACTCTATTTAATAGAAATAATAATGAGACAATAATTGTAAGATAAGAAAAAAATATATAAGTAGTAGTTGGGAGTAACGTGACATGTCATATGGGTAACATGCCATGTTTGAAGGGGTAACATGCCATGTTTGAAGAGGTAACATGGTATGCATGAGACAAATCCAATAAGAACATTAAAAAAGACATCATGTCCTTAGTCAGATAAATGTAAGTGCAATGGGAATGAAATTATTTCAAAATGATCAATTACTTAGTCAGCAACATCATAGAGAGACATCATAATATGAACACATATAAAAGCAAATATAAATTGCTGCCACAAACATATTATTGCAATCGTGAACCCTCTCATCAGTAGCTGAAATGAACTTAAAATTTAGCAAAACCAGAGCTAAGTTTCTCCCAAAAAAAATGTGTAGCATGACACACATGCTAAAAAAAAAATCTATAACATAAAAGCGCATAAGAGAACATATTATTGCAGCCATGAACCATGTCATCACTAGCTAAAATGAGCTTAAAATCTAGCAAAATCAGAGCAAGCCCACAGATCCAGCTAAAAATCTGTAATAGCAAAACCACAAATAACAAATCCAGCTAAAAAGTCTCACCAAGCCCACAGAGGAAGATATGAAACAAGATTCAGAGGGGAAGAAGCTGGAGGAAGATCAGGTTGACAGCTTCAACTTGCGTAGCGGAGGAAACGGGAGATCTGGTCGGCACGGCCAGAGAGGGAAGAGGAAGAAGACAGAAATTACTCACCGACGGCTAGAGGAGGAAGAGGAAGCAGACGCGCGATCGCCTTAACCCAAGGAATGAGTTGGGGTAGCTTACCCCTGGGGTAGGCGGGGTAGCGGGGCTGAGCGGGGTTTCGCTACCCGGGGTTAGGTATAGGAAGCGAAACGGCGTTTGGTGGGCCAGCTAACCCAGCCTTCTAAACGGGCGCTTAAGGTAATGAATCTGAGCCATTAGCACATATAATGTTGGTAAACAGAATAGAATGCTAATCCTTTTCACTTTGCTACGGGAGTTGTGAGATTGTTGTTTATTACGCCATATTATTCTTGCTACTTCTTGAACATCAGCTCTCTTGACTGCAGATCAAAGAGAAGAAGGGTTGCTTCTACCGGGGAGAACCTGGAAAATACCACGACAAGTAAGTGGCTGAAATCATTTTGTTCTATCCAGACTAGAACCCTCTGCAGTATACTTTTAGATTATAATTGATTACATCCTAAACTGTATACCAAGTACATGAAGTTTTTTGTCATTATGCTTCCTTGTATGGTTCATATGCTATTACCTTTGTGCACTATCAAAAGGTTTATTTTGTTTAAACTCTATGAAGCATCAGTACGATATAATGATACAAATATGATATAATACGAATATAGTGATATGACAAACCTAAAAAAGATGAAATACAGATATATTAAGATACAACAATTATATATATATGTATGTATATATCTATTTATAATGTATTATATTCTCATATTTAAGGTATAACTTATGTGGTAGGCTAAAATAATTTACAACTTGTTGTTATGAATTTTTAATTTTTTTTTAAAATTTGTTTTAAGTTAATTATGCTTTTATATTGTTATATGTTTTTTTATACAAATATTATCAAATATTTTTGATATTATTAAAAGAAATATTATAGAAATTTAACTTAAAACATGAAAATATCTTTCAAGAACTATTACATTTTAGAAAATTTTAAATGTTAGAATAGCATTATAAATCTTGTTCATTTGATTTTTAACTAGTCATAAGCCTCGTTTGGTTGGAGTATATTTTAGAAATATTTTAAGCTTTTTTGAGATAAAGAAAGAAATAATTATTTTAATATTATGATGTGAAATAAAATTATTTTATTATTAAAGATTGTGATAGATGTAAAATGATATTAATTTTGTTTATTAAAGTATATGTAAGATGTAAAATAAAGTTAAGTTTAATCTTGGGATTTGTGTAAGATGTGAATTAAAATTAATTTTTAATATTTAAAATTATGTATGATGTGAAATAAATATAAAATATTAATGAAAGTATTTTTGAAGAAATTTAAAGGTCTTTTAGGCCCAGACCAAACGAGGTCATAGAATGCTTAGGTGAGATGATTGTCTAAATATACTTCAGTAGATTAGGTTTAGTTTCAATTTAAATTTATCCTAAATTAATTAGCTTAATGCAAATAAGATACAATTGTTAAAAGTATAATTACTATGATATGAGTCTGGATGTATTGATCTAATCAAATTAAATGCATGTCATTCTCTCTTCTAGTTTTGACTCATTGAATAAATAGACAAAACAAAAAGAATGCCAAAGTTTTATCATGTTTGCAATGTGGCTTGATTGAGATAGAGAATTTAAAGTGTGATCGACATTCAACGAAAGTAACGATAAGGCGTCACTGCCACTTGTAAGACCACGAAAAAGGAAGTTGAGGTAGAGGGAGCTACAACTTATGGATGCTAAATCTCTTTCTGCTACCAAAACTCTTGCATGTGTGTAGCTGTCTACTATCTTAATTGTGTGAACTCGATGTATCACTTATGCGTCTTATGGGTCGGGTCAGCTGATTGAACATTTTTTTCTCTAATGAAAAGTATTGGACAAGTATCATATATGTTTCAAATTTTTTATTTAGAAAGATTAAAATTGTTATGTTATGTGGTGTATAAAATATGTATTAGTGAAGTATCGGTATCTAATACGGATACGATACAGATATGTTAGGTTTCATGAAGTATTAGTGCTTTATAGTTTAAACTCTATCTTCTCATATTAAGACAAGTTTTTTAGTGTGCCCAAGCCCGTCACAGTTACGTAATCTAAAGGACAATTAATATTTGGGATTATAACTTTTGCCATAATTGTTAGTTGTTTATTTGAGTCCTTTTTTAGAAGGTTTTTATAAAGATAGGACATTGTTACTTATCTTTTACTGTAAGATCTTTTATATATTATTTTTTCTTTGTTTTTTCCAAATGTATGCCATAAATAAGAAGTCAGGATAAATTTGAGTAATAAACACAACATCATGACCTAGAGAAATATCATATGATGATGAGAGATCTTGGGAAGGCATAATGTGGTCTAATATGTTGTGGATGTAGAACACATTGACCTAGAGTGGGGTATATATTCCTTGAATGCAGTATACTTTTTTCATGCCATAAATGAAGTTATATCAAACTCTTAGATCATATGGCAAAGTCCAGACATTGTTGCTTTTTTGAGGAAGGCAAATTCTTATGCTTAGAAGATGAACAATAAGTTATCCAATGTTTGTTGTAAGAAGATTAATTTATTAGTATAAAGTTGTAAAACATGGCATCCGTAATGACTTTATTGATCTTGAAAAGTCATATGATAGTAATAAGATAGATTTTTTGGTGGGTGTTGAAAATTAAAGCTTTATCCATTTGATCTATGAAGCACAAGTACGATACGGCGATACGGATACGATACGGATACGATACGATACGGATACGATGATACGCCAAACTTAAAAAAAGTATGATACGGATACGTCAGTATACGATTATTATATTTATATATAATACGTCATATTCTCATATTTATGATATAAATCTATGGTAGATTATAATAACTTATACATTTTGTTGCTATAATTTTCAAAAATATCTTTTAATTTTTTTTTCAAATTAATTATATTTTTTTAAACATTATTAATATCACTAAAAAAATATTATAGATAATTGAACTACAAAAAATAAAAATATCCTTCAACAACTATTGAGTTTAAAAAAAAATTAAATTAAAATAATATTTTAAAATTTGTTTAATTACTTTCAACCTATCATAGATCATCTAAGTGAGATTAGAGTTTAAATATACATTAGTAAATTAGTTTCAGTTTTAATTTAAATTCGACCTAAATTAATTAGCTCGATGCAAACGACATATAATTAAAAATAACATAGATAATGTAACATAAACTCATATATATACTAATCTAGTTAAAGTAGATATATGCTCTCCTCTCTCTGAGTCTTAATTAAATAAATAAATAAAATAAAAAAGTTCAAAGTTCTATCGTTTTCATAATATGAGCTTAGTTAAATTAAAAAAAAAAAGGTGATCGGTGTCTAACAGAAGCAAAGATAGTATGGTTGATACAGAAAAATTAGATGATACAGTTGCTTGCGAATACCAAATTCTTTTTCTATTGCCAGAACACTAGCGTGTATTAAGAATTTTGCAATCCAATTGTGTGAGTTCAGCATATCTCTCAATTTTATTATTTAAGTCTATGCATGAGTTATATTTTATGTATAATATATTTTTTATTTTTTATCGTGTAGGCCAGACCAACTATTTCAACATTTTTTTCTTTAATTAGAAATATCGAAAAGTATCCGGACAAGTATCGGGCAAGTATCGGGCGAGTATCGGATTTTTAAAAATTAAAAATAAAAATTGATACATCACGTGACGTATCAGATATGTATTAGTGGAGTATCGGGGAGTATAGGTATTCGATACGGATACGTTACGGATACGTTAGGCTCCACGAAGTATCGGTGCTTCATAACATTTGATGTATTATTGTCATTAAGGATATGTATAGTGGAGCAGTTGCTACTATGGGATAAGATGATCAAGTATATTTTAAGGAAGATTTTCGGTGATTGTTTTTGCAAATGACATAGTTTTAATAGGTGACTCGTATAGGAATTGATTAGAATTGGAACCTTAGAGGAGTGCTTCGGAACTGAAGATATTTTGAGCTACATGCATTGTTAAATGATCCTTGAAAATGAAAAGTCAATAACGTGAGATTATATGAGACCATTGTCATATCATGCGAGAACTTCAAATGCCTAAGTAGGAAGGGATTGTTAATCATGTAAAGGTTGGATGATTGAAATGGAGGATTGTTATAAGAGTTCTATGCTATGGGAAGATGTTTAATAAATTTGAGTGCATTTATCAAGTCAATGAAATTTGGGTGTAGTTACTTGAAATTTTGTTTAATGTGTACATAACATGCATTCGAAATATGAATAATAACATGAATCAGCTTCTTTCCCTTTACACACATACAACATTTTCATATATTCTAAATCATGAGTACTTTGAGTAAATTCAATCCTATCCTAAGCAAACAACCACCTAATGGATGAAGATCCTTTGCAAGTTCGAGCCTTTTCTTCTTTGATTGCACCTTTCTTCGCCTCTCTTCTTTTCTTCTCGTTTCTTTTCTAGCTTTGTAAAATTGATACGATGAGTACCCTCTTTCTCTCGTGTTTATATATATTACCCCTCCACCCCAGCCCCCCTCTCTATTTCTCTCTAGGAGCAACCTATCATGGCTTAAATGAGATTGAAGGAAAGGTTTGTATATAGTGGGTTAAAAGAAGAGAAATCCAATCTCTTCTCTATCATATCATCATCTTATTCACTCCTTTTAATCTCTTTTTTATCATATCGTCGTATTATTCTGTCCTTTCTCTCTCTATCCCCCTATTCCTCTACAAGTGCCACTGCTCTTGCAGCCCACAAACTTATCCCTACTCATAGCCCTTTCTCCTTGCCTCCATAAGCTAGGAGGACCAAATATATGGTACATCCCACAACCACCTCATCTCCCTAATTAAAACAAGCCACATGGACATGTTAGTTTATGTTGATTCTTAACTCCAGTATTGATTATTAACCAAATACATATATTTATCATTTTTAATGGCCTTTAGCAACCAAACAAGCCTTGTAGTGATCAGTAGACCCATATAAATGAAATTTACTGCGAACTCCTAGAGGAGCTGTGGCGGTTAATGAAGGTTGACATTCTTGCATCTATATCCTACTTCTATTTTGAATTGACTAGTGCCTTTTGATATGACCTGGGATTAAAATCATGTGATAAAAGGTAAGGCAAACTGTTGATAGAAATGAGATAAATAGTTAGTGGTCATAATTAGGTGCAAATGATAGTCAATAGCTACATTTACCCATTGTGAATAGCAGTAGGTCAGTAGAAGCACTTGTATAAATCTCCATTGATTCAAACAATGAGGGCGATGAATGTGCCTACAAAATGGAATGCGGCCACCGATATGTACGACTACTCAGGTTTTATGGATTAAGGAATAGGTGCAAATGGGGTTTCGAAACATAAAAGATGAGATTGAGGCTTAGGAGAGGTTGAAAAAATATGGAGTAAATTCATGAAAAAGACACAAAATGATATAATTGATGAGAAGTAGGATTGTATTAATGATGACTTTTTTGGTTGGAGTGACCCAAAAAGATGTATGTAAGTGAATTAGGAGAGAGTCTATCATTATGTAGTCAGAGAAAGTGAACAAAGCATACATAACAATAAACCAAAAGAACAATCAGAAAGGGGCAACCCTTTGATCAAGAAACATGTTATATGGACATCTCCTCAAAAGTACTAAGGAGTATGCATCTGTAGCATTAGAGTGTGAGCAATATCAAGAAGATGTATATTTTTGCATTGGCATCACCATTTTTTTTAAAGATATGTAATCATAAGAAGTATGATGAATAATGCCATAATCGGAGTAATAGGATTGAATTTTAGAATGCATAGGCTTAAGAATATTATTTGTATGAAATATTTTAATATTGGTAGAAAATGCAATTTAATTTTGTATGAAGCTATAAATTTAGAGATGACTTCGAGCCAACATCTTAATGGAGATAATGAAGTATAAGTACAATCATCTATAAGAGAAATAGAGTAATGAAAACCTAAATGATTAAGGAATAGGCTAGTGCCCCAAATGTCGAAATGAACTAACTGAAAAGGTGATTAACTACTTGACTTAGACTAGATGGAAACGAAACTTGATAATGTTTTCCAAGCTCATATGCATCACACTGAAAACTTTAAAGCTAAGAAGGAACATTGAAAATATCTCATAGAAGTTGGGAAGGAGGATGTCCCAGATGGTAGTGTCATTAATACACAAAGTTCAGGTCTGTGAGTGAGCATATGTAAGAAAATCAACTTGTAGTCTGTTCTTAACTTCAACAGCTCCACCAATGGTCTTCTTTGTCTTGAGGTCTTAATAAACATAATAAAAATGATAAAATGTCACTCGGTAATGGTCTAAAGTAGTAATACAATGAATAGATAAAAAAATGACAGAAAAGTAAAAACATCCTAAAAAGATATGGTAGAGGAGAGACAACTACTTTTCCAAAAACTAAAGGCAATAATATGTCAATGAAAGTAACTGAAGTGAGAGTGGATGATAACTTTGTGTTTGAGAAGAACTAAGAGTTGCATAAAATATGGGAGAATGAACCAGAACCAATAATCTAAGACAGACAAAAATGAGCAATAGTTGTTGTGGAGAAAGGAATGTGGAGAGCTTAGATATCAAATAGATCAAACAAATTTAGTTTGAGAGAGGCTGAGTGCCAGAAGCTATGAAGCACGAATACAATACGACGGTATGGATATGGTGATACAATAAACTTAAAAAAGTAAGATATGAATGTTAGGATACAGGTGTTATATATGTGTGTATAATGTCATATTCTCATATTTAAAGTGTAACTTTATGATGGATCATAATGACTTATACATCTTATTATAATTTTAAAAATATCTTTTAATTTTTTTTTAAATTAACTATATTTTTTCAAATATTTTTGACGTCACTAAAAGTAATATTATGGACAATTCAACTTGAAAAAATAAGAACATTATTCAACAACCACTGAATATCAAAAAATCATAAATTTAAAATAATATTATAACTTCCCAATCCATCAGATTATCTAAATGAAATGAGAGTTTAAATATATATCAGTAGATTAGTTTTAATTTTAATTTAAATCCAACCCAAATCAATTAGCTCAATATAAACAAAATATAGTTGGTAATTATACAAATATTGTGATATAAATCCAGATATACTATCCTGCTCAAAGTAAATATATGTTCTCTTTTCAAGTCTCTGACTAAATAAATGAATAAAATAAAAAAACTAAAATCTTATCCTTTTCACAAGATAAGTATGATTAAATTAAAAAAATATGATCGACGTTCAATAAAAGTAAAGACAATATTAATTAAGATCAAAAAAGCAGAAACGTTACTAATATTTGTAAGATTGTGAAAAAAAATCAGCTAAAGTAGATGGCGCATCTGCTTGCAAATATCAAATTTTTTCTACTGCCGAAACACTAGTATGCGTAAAATTTTCTACGATCCCAATTGCGTAGCTCAGTATATCTCTCAATTTTAACCTTTAAGTATATGCATAAGTTGTGTTTTATGTAAGATACTTTTTTATTTTTATCGTGTGGTTCGAACATTTTTTCACTAATTAGAAGTATTGGAAAGTATCGGATAAGTATTGAGCAAGTATCGAATTTTTAAAAATAAAAAAAAAATTGATAAGCTACGTGGCATATTGGATACATATCGGTGGATTATCAGAGAATATCGATATGTGATATGGATGCGATACAGGTATGTTAAGCTCCACGAAGTATCGATGCTTCATAGGCTAGAAGTCAAGTATGTAGTAGAAAGAGTCTCAGCACTCGTGTGGTTTGAACCAAATGAGACCAAAGGTTAAAGAGCGTAAGATAGATGTATAAGATGGAGAAGGGGTTATGGAGAGAGGGTAGCTAGAGGCAAAGGCTAGATGAATCGGGGCAGGAGGAGAGCGAATAGGGGAAGCTGCTATTACATGGGCTTTTGATTGCGCAATTGCGAGAAAGGAGGGAGTGAGGCTACAAGTGAGTGCGATGCATAAATGCTTGTAGCTAGAGTTGTAGGTGATAGTTCAAAAGCATGGGTGAGGGTTGCAACAGGGCATGTGGATCTGGTTGTAGAGCGGCAATGAGTGCAATGCATAAATGCTTTGATAACACATTAAGAGATGAAAAGGTTTAAATCTCCAATTCATTTCTTCATCTAATGGGATTTCCTTGCCATTTGACCTCTCAATTAATTTTCAGATGGTTGTTGAAAGGCTTCCAATCTTGCCCAATACTTACTAGAAATATAAGGGGTAGGCGATAGTTTGTTACATCAGCTTCGAAAGGATAAGTTGCATTTGAATCGAGAAATTTCCTTTAACAATATTTGTTTATAATTGCATAAATAAAAGGATTTAAAATAGTGGTTGTGGTGCATTGAGCTAAACAACTCCCTTTTATATGATTGGAGGGGAGACACAGTGTCCCTAAACAAGTACAAAGCCAAATCTAATACCCTGATATTCTAAAGAAAGATAATAAATGGGAAACAATTACAAAGAGGGTCCTAAATATAAAAAGGACTTCTAGCAACTTTGTTATATCAATTTTTTTAGTTTGTGTTTTTTAGTCATCAATATGACGTTTTAATCTTTCTTAAGGCTTTTACTTTTGTGCAATGTTCAGTTAATGACATATTTAGTATTTCCTGCACATAAACCAAATTACTAAATTTTATAATTTTGTGTCATGTTGTCACAGGTCAAAGCGGAACAGAAGGGAAAAAAGCTTTATACCACTGCAATTATTGCAATAAAGACATATCAGGGAAGATACGAATAAAATGCACAAAATGTCCTGACTTTGATCTTTGCGTTGAGTGCTTTAGCGTAGGTGCTGAAGTTACCCCTCACAAAAGCAACCACCCATACCGAGTCATGGTTGGTATAGTTATTTTGACTTTATATTTCTAACTGCTAGTTTCTTATTGTAGAGTAATTTTTGGTGATCCTTGTGGGTTAGCCTGAATTCAAGAGATTCAGGATAAAATTTTGGTGTTGTTTTGAATTGGTTTAGACTTTTTGGTTTGTAGGGCTTTAGTTTGACCCATGGCATGTTTGAAGGATTAACAAGTGTTTGTTGTTGAAAGAGATTTTTTTTGCGTGGGTGTGGGGTGGGGGATCGTGGTTGCACTTCCCTCGTTGGACTTTTGCTTTGTGCATTTGGTACAACATAGAGTTTGGTTGTACCTCATCTACTCAATATATTCTACTACACCTCAGACTTTACTATCAGGATTTGTTACTCTCTCTAAGAAAAACTATGATCCTTTGATTCTCCTATCACAGAGCACTTCATCCACTTTCATGCCACTACTTCATGATCAATTGATGTTGCACATTCAAATAATGGACTAGATTTTGGACTTTGGCACTTTATCACATATGTCTAGTAATAAGCACCTATTTTAATCTCTAGTTTATTCTTTTTTGTCTCCACTCTTACCAATAGTTCTCTTTCCCTTATTATTGGAAAGGGGTTCATTTTTTTTCCCCTCAGTCTTTCTAATGTTATTTATGTTCTTCACTTTTTCATTAAATCTACTCACAATTCATAAACTCACATCTACTTGTAATTATTTTGTAACTTTTTATCCTACTTATTGTGTTTGTTAAAATAGTAGTGGTGTTGAGTAGGTGGAGTGTATTATCTAGCAGGAGGTGTTTCCTTCTCTTCAATCTTCCACCGTTACCCCATATAAGTGGCATTGTCGTCTTTACCATCCTCGTCCAAGTCATCTCGCATCTATAGTTCTATTACTTCATGTAATTTAAAGTTTGAGCGTAGAGCTTATGAGTTTGGTAATTTCATAAAATATCCTTGCTCTTTTTCTTTATACCTACAAGTAAGACACCCTTTGATTTAGTTCATTTTGACATTTGGGGGCCAAGTCCTATAATTACTCATTTAGGATTTTGATATTTTGTTATTTTTGTTGATGACTACACCCACATGACCTAGTTATATCTCTTATAAAGTGTAAAACTAAGGTTTTGTCCATTTTTCAAATATTTTATTAAAAAATGAAAGTTTAATTTTCTACTTCAAGTTCTTAGTATTGACAATACTCTTGAGTATATGCAATCTGCCTCTATTGTTTCTTAATTAATCATTTAACATCTTTAGGGGATGTTACATCTTGATACACCTACCTTTCATGTGACTCGAAAAGTTTTTGGGTGTTTGTTTTGTACACTCATTTCACCTTTGTCATAATAAATTTTCATCTTGGGCTATTCGTTGTATTTGTTTAAGATATTCCAGGGCACGAAAGGGTTGTCATTGTTATGATCCTAATACTTGATGCATTTACTCTTCTCACTACTACCCATCCCTTACAAATTTATACTCAACTGAATCACCCACTCATTGCAACACCAATGCTAGCATTTGATCGCTTGGCGAATCCTTCTGCTCCACTTATTACTTCTGTAATAGATACATTTTCATTAGATATTCCCATCGCTTTACGCAACGGTAAGGGCTTGTTTAGTTGAAGGATAAATTTGGGTAAGGAAAGATGAAATTTGTGTTGGATGTGAAATAAAGTTGATTTTTAAGGTTGGAATTTGTGTTGGATGTGAATTAAAGTTATTAAAATTTATAATAAATTAAAAATATTATTATTATATTTTTTTACCTAAAATTAGGCAAATGCCAAACAAGCCCTAAATGTAGTACTGCTATCCATTATATTTTCACTTGACATTCGATTATTTATTTTCCTCCTATCATCAGTTTGCCTTGTCTTTGGCTTCAGTTGTGATTCTTAGGATAAATTAGAAAGCTCTATTTGATCTAAAATGAAGTAGGCTGTGGGTATGAATTTCGGCTCTTAATAACCAACATACTTGGGATCTTATTTTAGACCCTCTAGAAGTTTATTTTATTGGATGTTGTTGGGTGTTTTATAGTTGTATTTCATCCAAATGGATCTTTTGATCGTTATAAGTCTCATCTAGTTGCTAAGATTTATATTCAAATTTATGGTGTGGATTATTTTAAGATGTTTTCATAACTGAACAAACGAATACAAAAGGAATTAAAGTACAAATTGCGGGGCGTATCGACGGAAAAGAGATTGCACGTGTCGAATTGATCAGGGAGGGTAGAGCCTCAGACCCTTTTGAATGTAGCAGATAATAGCGAGGTTCGGCCTCAATGGGAAAATGGAGCACCTAACAACGCATCTTCACAGACCAAGAATTGTCCACTATTTTTAATGGCAATAATGGGTAGAACATGTGACAGATGGATATTAGTAGTATTTTTAATAGTGATATTACTAATGCAGTCTATATTGAGTAACCTTGAAGGTATGTTCCATAGGAAGAAGCTCATGTTGCTTAGAAAAAGACACCTGGTAATGGATTACTATATATTAAGACTTATCACCTTTAGGTAGAAGTTTATGTGGATGTTGATTGTGCTAGTTCAGTCATTGACAAGAGATCAACTTCATATTGCTATATTTTTGTTGGAAGAAATTCAGTCACTTGGATGAGTAAGAAATTGAGTGTTATGGCTAGATCAAGTGCGGAAGCTGAATATAAATTTATAACATATATTGCATATGAGATAAAGTGAGTGAAAATACTTTTTGAAGAACTTAGTTTTCCTAATTCTCAGTCTATGTCATGCGACGTGATAACCAGACATCTCATTTATATTGTTAGTAATTCAATTTTTTCATGAATGTATCGAACATATTGAAAATAATTGTCCTTTTATTCATGATGCCATTTTTATAGAATCTTGGTATGGGTCTGAGGGGGTGAATAGACCCTAATTAAAATTTAATTAATTTACTTTAATTATATTACAATTAAAATAACTCATAAGTTAAAAATAATATGAACAATATAAGTGCAGAAGTAATAATAAGATGTGCAAGAATATAAATAAAATCACATACACAAGAAATACAATGATTTAACAAGATTCGATACCTTATAGTATTTGTATCCTTGGCCAACAGCAAACCAACTATCCATCCACTAAAACATTGCTTGACGGGAATATGGAGCAAACTTAATACAATTGTTCTCTTTACTCGAGGGAACAACTAAGCGCCTCCCCTCTTCGCTTAAGAAGCCCTCTTCATAACTTGTGTAAAGGATCACTAAGCACTTTCTCTAATCACCTACCTAGAGGCCCTCCTTACTTATCAAGTAAGGGAAATAATAAGATCCCAAATCAATGTAAGAATATATAATAATTATAAACAAACTTCTCTCCTTCATAAGATTGTACCTTGAAAGCTTGGGGGGAGTAGATTACTAAATGAGCGCCTTGATCATGTAATTTTTGCTAATTACTTTTTAATTTGCCCTTGATTAATTTTTAATAATTCACTCACAAGGGGGATTCATTTTTAACAAGAGGGGTTCAAATAATTGCTTGAAAGATTATCAATATACTCTAAAGTTCCTTTATTATTTATATAGAGAAAGGCTCCAACGGCTAGTAAAAACTACCCCAAAACTATCTTTGATCGATAAACTAATCAATCAAAATAGCTGGCATGATCTATAGCTTGATCTATCAAAAGTAGTAGGTTTGATTGATCAACTTATTGATCAATTGATCGATCAAGCAGACAACTTGATCTATTGGCTGACCTATCGAACAGCTTGATCTATCTATCAATCTATCGAAGATAGCAAACCTGCAAACTCAAATATTAGTTAGTTCACTTAACTCAATTCAAACACGTTCAACTAACTTATAACAATGTCCTAAATGCTCATAACATGATCCACATACTTCCTAGCATTTTAAGGACAATCTTACAATAATTTCTATACATATTGCAATAAACATTAAAATGATATTCAATAAATCTTCTCAATCTTGAAGCCTTACTTATCAATCTTGATTACTTCAGCAGTTCATAAGTTATATATGGTTTAACTCCCAAGCTTCTTCACTTCATCCATAGTGTGGAGTACCAAGTTAATAATAAATCATCAAACCTACAAACATTAAACTCAAAATATCATTAGTCATCAACTAACTTAAACGTGGTGACAAATATCCAAACTCATGTTTAATGGAGGAACAAACAATTTTGTCTAAAATAGTACATATTTCACATCTCAATCTGAACAATAAATAGCGGATATTTTTACAAAGTGCTTGAGTCCATCTCGTTTCATAGAACTATGTGACAGGCTTGATTTGACGAATATCTGCACTGCAGCTTGAGGAACAGTGTTAGACATCGACTATTAACTTAGGGGACTTCTTTGTATTTTCTTTTAATTTTAAAGTGTACTTCTGTTATCCTATATAAATGAGGATAGGTTTATTGTAATGATTAAGAAAATTCATTTCTAATAACATTCCATTTTGTTCTTGTTTTATATTTTGGGAAGGAAATATTATTGTGATAATTTTTTTTAGGTGGTAAGTACGGATTAATATACTTATTTGTTATTAACACAAATGCAAATGTGGAATGATTTGGACTGAATGGAGAGAGGGAGAAATCATGATGGAGGGAAGAGATAGAAAGTTGAGAGTATTGCAATCTTGTTGTTGGGAAAAGAGTGAATGGTATGGGACCAAGTTGCTCCTAAATCTAAATGTGGACAAGTGGACTGCTTTATACGGACATAGTGAGACCGGCAATAGATCAGTGGTTGAGAAGTTTGATGAATGCTAATATAAGCAATTGACTAAATCTTTCGTATCTAGGTGCAAGTAGGAAATCTAATTTATATTTGGAAAGTAAAGCATCTTTATAGTTTCAATGCCAAATTTATCTATTTTGTCCATTTCTATGTTGAGAATTGTGAAATTAGATTGAGGGCAAGTGTTGGTGCAATGATAAAAGTTCCTTCTTTGTGACAAATGGTCACTAGTTTATGTCTAGAAAGCTAACTATAAACAAACAACAACTACCAAGTCTTTATTTCACTAAGTGGGATCAGTTACATTAATCATTTATTTTCATTACACTCTATCAAATAATAACTCCTCATTTAACTTCAAGTTTATAGAGATAGTTATTTATAATTTCTTATCATATCTTTTTTAGTCATCCTCTTTCTCTTTTTACATGGTCAAGATCCACAATCCAACTCTTCTTAGTGGACCTTCTATTATCCACGATTTATACGCCCAAACTATTTAAGCTAACTCTTTCTACGCTTGTTATAAAAAATATTTTTTAATTTTATACTCAATGGAGGTCACTTTAATAGCCTTACTAATATTCTCATTTCTTATTGTCCTTTCATATATGCCTACTCATCAACCTTGGCATTTTTATCTTTATAAAATTTATTTTATTTGTATATTTCTATTTTGCAAGCCAGCGTTTAGCACCATATAATAGTGTGGGTCTAATTATTGTCCTATAAAATTTGTTCGTAAGTCTGAGTGAATTTTTTCCTGTCACATGGCATACTTAAAGTATTCCTTTATTTTATTCATCATATTTGGATTTTGTTAATAACATCATTTTCTATTTTACCATCATTTTATATGATTGATCTGAGGTACCTAAATTGCTTCGTTCTTGATAACTTTATCACTAAGTGTCATCCGTACAAGACAAGTTTTTTTTATCTTGACTAAATTTATGCTCTATATATTCAGTTTTAAATCTACTGAGACTCTCTAAGGTATTCCTTCATAACTCGAGTTTCACTTTAATCTCATTTCTAGTTTTATCAATAAAAAAATTATTGTGTAAAAGGCATGCACTAAGGCACATCTTCTTGAATGTGTCATGACTTTCATAACCGAAGCAAATAAATGTGAACTTAAAATTGAACCTTGGTGTAATACAAATGTAATAGAGAATTCTTTAGTCAAACTCTCTTATATTCGAACATAAGTAATAACCTCTTATACTTGTGTGCAATAACTTGAATGTAAGCAAAATAAATCATTTTCTTTATTAAGTCTCTCCAAAATATTTTTTTGGTACTTTATTATAAGTGCTTTTTAAATCAATAAAAAATAAATGTAAATCTTCATTTTTCTTCCTAAGCTTCTCAACAGATGAATAACTTCTTTAGTATTTCTACATGACATAAAATCAAGCTGGTTCAGTGTTACCCTAATATGACGTAATTTATGCTCGATCACCTTCTATCATAGTTTTAAAGTATGATTTATTAATTAAATCTTCTGTAATTGACACAATCTTGTACATCACATTTATTTTTATAAATATGTATTAGTATACTTTTTCTCTATTCGTTTGACATGTTTTAGTTTTCAAAATCATATTAAATAATCTAATGAGCTAAAAAACATCTTCATCTCCCATACATTTTCGAGTGTCTATTAGAATGTCATCTAATCTTATTGGTTTTTTGTACTTTATTTTTTTTAAAACCTCAAACTTCAGTTTTACTAATACGTCAGATGTAAGAAAATTTTCTATTTTCTATTTTAGATGATAAGTTTACTTAGATCGATTGTTTTTTCACAACTGTTGTTAAAGAGCTTTTAAAAATAACTCATTCATATATATTAAATATCTTAGTTTTTGAAAAATACTTTTTGATTTTAATCTTTAATGTATTTTACTTAGTTTTCTTATCTCTTACCTTGGCTGTGTATCTTTTTTTCTTTAGTGTCTAGCTTCTTATATAAATCCTCCACATTTTTTGCATCCAAACTCAACAAGAGGTAGAATTGGAACTTCTGCATGTTAATTTTCAAATTTATCTTTCTAAACTGTTTTTGTAAAATAGTCCTATTAAATATAATTTTAAAATAGTTGCCTGTGCTATGATTCATTTTTCAAGGAAACAAAAGGCGCACCTCCTCAACTTGGTTTATAAGAAAACTTAGTATTTTGACATAATAATTAATATGGTGATTAATTTCCAAAAATGAAGACATAAGATATTTTTACAGCTTTTCTGCTAGCTTCTTTATAATGTCCTTGCTATTATCTCAAACTTTGCTTTGCATAACTTTTAATTTGTTCTGTAGGACAATTTGTCTTTTCCTCTTATTTGTCAAGACTGGAATGCAGATGAAGAAATACTTCTTCTTGAGGTACTTTTTGTTATCGCTTATGTGAATCTTGTAGCTCAAGTTCATTGAGTTTGCATGTTGAAATATCTTTAGCACTTATCTTTATCAAATATGCATCTCCAATTTTAAGGGAATTGAAATGTATGGGTTGGGAAATTGGGCTGAAGTTGCTGAACATGTTGGCACAAAGAACAAGGAACAATGTATCAACCATTATATGGCATTGTACATGAACTCACCTTCATACCCTCTACCGGTAAGAAATTTTTTTTATTCAATTTTCTATTTAATGTCTGTTATTGTCTAGTGATCTCCAACCCTCCTATGGTGCTGTGGATTTTTCGCAGGACATGTCTCGTGTCAATGGAAAGAACAGAAAGGAACTCCTTGCTATGGCTAAAGCTCAGGGTGAGGGCAAAGAAGTTTGTGAATTTCTCATTGAATAAAGAATATATAATGTTAAAAGTTCATGTAATCTGGGTAGAAGTTCATGTTTTAGCTTTTGATTGGCGTTTCTTATTTTTGATGATACTTCATTATTGCTGATTTTTGCTGCTGCGATGCCGAACACATTTTACCAAGCCCAACCCAAGTGGTTAGGATAAGGCAATTGATGATGGCTGATTAATGATAGCGCATTTTTGGTTTTGGTTTTATTCCACAAATTTCCCTTGCTTTTCCGCCATGTTGGTTTGAGCTTTTGCGTAGGTATTGTTGTTCATTCAGGCTGTCATGTATCTTATGTTTATACTGCTATCTAGGTCATTGATGCTTTATGGATCTGCAATGTCTTTGGTTCTATGAAAATCCTGTTTCCTTTTTGATTGTCTTTTTGATGTTGTGCAGTGATTTTTTACATGAAACTTACAGCTTACAATTATTCTTTATGATTTGCTATATTCTTAATATTGATTAAGCTTTTAATTCTATGTCAGGGATTTCAAATCTTGGGAATGTTACACCAAAGGAGGATTCTCCATTCTCACCTTCAAGGGTCAAGTGAGCGATTTTCTCATTTCTTTTCCTCTTTTATCTACCTATTAGGTTGTAAATCCTGTGGACTTTTTTACAGAATTGAAGATCTAAGTGCAGAAGCTCTTGGTGGACGATCACCTTCAGGTTTAGCAACTTCTATTTCAACTTACGTTAATTGCTTCAAGTGATTGCATACATGTTTTAGGGATGTCAAAATGGGCCAAACCAAGTTGGAGTTGGTTTTGAGGTAAACCCTGTTGATGTAGAAATTTGTCGGCGGCTAATTAAGGGCATTGATCTCACACGCGGAGATCGTCTCATAGAATTGACATCATGAGGAGTTAGTTAGGGTTCTAGAGGAATGGGAAAGTGGAGGGTTAACAAGGTGGAAGGACACAATATTTTACACAAAAATCGCTCTAGAAAAGGGGAAACAGGAGAACAGGGATTTCACAAAGTTTTGAGGAGGTTACAATTACAAAGGGAAGTACATTGTGGAAGAATCTTGACCGGTGCATTCTCTTTGTTTGTTTGTATATTCAAAGATGTGCCCAACCCTTTTGCTCTGTGTACTCTAGGGGCTTGTAGCAATGAGATTGTTGTCTCATTGTTGGGACTATCATTGCCAATCTAATTCCATACATTGGAATTGTTGTGATTTTCATATGATACGAAATGCAGTTGCCGAGTCTATTGAGCCGTTATTTGTAAGTGGTGATCGTGTCCGACATGTAAAGAGAGACAAAAGCTCTCGACAGTCAATCTCTGATGAGAATCATTGAGAGAGGTGTTTCTCGATTACGGAGTTTGGGGGTTAGCAAAGGGGATGGCTCTGGTTGATGCAGTGCGAGTCCCACACTCACTCACGAAAATGATAATAATAGAGGATGGGGAATGGCCTGATGAGGGATGTAAGTCATCGATTGGGAGTACTTGCCCGATAAATAGTGGCAAGTTTCATTGATTAAAGAGGTTTCTGAAAGTTGGTGGTGCCCCATGGACGAATGACATTATGACTATCAGTTCTGGTCTAACAGAATCCAGCTTGACTTGTTGTTGGTCAAGTTGAACTGACCCAATTAAAATCAGGTGGGAAACTATTACTTGGACTTGATCCTTATAGTTTGCTGGTCAACTAGCATTCCAACATACCCATTGGAATAGGGTTAAATTGCCAAACAGAGCCTTTTGTAACAGATCGCATCATTATGTATAATGTTGTCAATTTCGAGTAAAATCTTCAAGTAAAATCTAAATCTTTGATAAAGAATACCTGACCCATGAAGTAATCAGGCTGATGCAAACCTGAGCTTTGGTTGGATGCTGGTTCAAGTTGGGTTGTTAGATTAGGTTAAATATTAACATCTATATTAATAAAGAAAAAGTTTTGTTGTGTAGGTACGTTTAAGAAGGTCTCAAACCTGGGGCAGTTGAAAGGAGGTTCTGATGAAACTAAGAGAGAGAACTTGAGCTTACCTGAAGGTACAGAAGCTCTATTTACTTTATAAGCTTAATCTTTGTTCTAGGTAGACAAATTCATCCATGTGTACTATTCCATAAAGTTGTTTAAGTTCGTCATTCAAATGCTTCTCTCTATAATTTTACATTTCCGATTATGGAACTTCTCCTTGACTACTATTGAAAATACATAACTCTTTACGGGAACACTTTGTCGCCAATTTCGTTTAGTGCATTTCGGAGCTGAAGGAATTCTTTTTTGGAGATCAAAAGGTACATTCAAATTCATGGATCCATTATCCACATTGCACAGTAAGGAATCCACTAAGGAATTCAAGAGATTCTTGCCGTTCAATTTTGAAATGTTTGCTTTTTCTTTCTATTTCATTTTTAACAAAATAAAACCACTTACAGTAAGGTGATATGAAGCCAAGGTTCTTAAAAAGCTAAATAACCCAGCATCAAAGAATTACATTGCGTATCAGCAAACCATGTAAAAAGTTAACTTCATGCTGTTACAGTACTATTAACAAATGATAGAACTGCAGTGCTGTAAACAGCAATTTCCGAAAAAAAAAATCTATGTTCTTTGACCTTTGTTTTCATTATCATTATGAACATTTGTAATCCTAGTGGGGATTCAATAATTTTTTGCCCGTCTCTTTTAGGTTTATAATTTTGAAGCATTATTCTGCTATTAATTTGAACCTGCAGACGTTAATGGTGATAGAACTATTGGTATAAAAAAGCCAAAGTATTCCAAAGATGAAGTACCCTCTATGACGGAGTTAAGTGGCTACAATCCTAAGAGGCGGGAGTTTGATCCTGAATATGACAATGATGCTGAAAAATTGTTGGCTGAAATGGAGTTCAAAGACACCGATACAGAAACAGACCGTGAACTGAAACTCCGTGTGCTACATATTTATTTATCCAGGTGTATGTTAAAACTATGCATTATCATAAAAAAAATGCAGCTTGTTACTGTGTAGTTGTTTGGGTTTTTTTTGCCTGAATATACATTTTAGAAGCTGAAGTTTTCTGGTTCAAGTGAAGCTTTTTTGAACGATTTTGTTTTGTAATGTGCATAACTCCTGCCCAAACATGATTAACTCCATCAGTTGTTCTGTAAAATTTGTTGTCCTCTTGTATTTTGAGCGCATTTCTTCAAGAAGCCATAAATTTCTGAAAGTAATTCACTGATGTTGAATTGGTGGATCTTCCATTTTAGAATTCTTGTTTATGGAGGGATTTTGCTGATAGGCTTGATGAGAGGAAAAGAAGAAAAGATTTCATATTGGAGAGGAATTTACTTTATCCTCATCCAATGGAGAAGGATCTATCAGATGAAGATAGAGAGGTGTATCAGCGTTTTAAGGTTTTCATGCGCTTTTTACCCCAAGAAGAATTTGAGACTCTTGTGAAGAGTGTCCTTGAAGAGCGTAAAATGAGGAGAAGAATTCAAGAGCTGCAGGTTTGGTTTTTCCTTTAGCTCATGCAAATTCTCCTTCATTGCTTAGTATTGCAAAAAACAAGTCTTTCAAATTCATTTTCGTTAGTGTAAATTTTCCTTTTTAGCAGGTTAGATGTGTGGTAAAAAGTAGACATATTAAAGATAATACATTAAAATACTAGAGTAAATATGGGAGCAGCATACATGAGGTTATTTTGGATAAATTAAAAAGATTCGGACTTTTAAAAAAATTGTGTAGAAGATGCTCTATTAATGTAGGAAGAAAACAACTTTTAAGGGATATATAGAGAAGTAAAAAATAATCTGATTAGAGATTATATTGAGAGTATGAATTGAATATTCATATTACATAAAGTAGTAATGAAGAGTGAGTGGCAAATGAAACACTCGTGAAGCTGATCCCAATGGTTGCGTTAAAGTTATTATTTGTTATTATTGTTTTATTTTTTTATTATGAAGCTCATGTTATTTGAGGTGAGGGGATGCTTTGTCATAGGGATTTGTTTTCTTCTGCATATACTTTTTTCTTTTGTTTCACCTCTTATAGCTTCCTTTGCACATAGCCGCTTTCTCTGGTTTACAAGACTTCATTTTCAGGAGTGTCGTGCAGCCGGATGTCGCACATTGGCTGATGCAAAGATGTACATTGAACAGAAGAGGAAAGAACTTGAGGCAAATGCTAAGAAAACAAATGAAACTAGCCCAGTTGTTAACAATGGTAAAGTACTGCAAAAGGCAAATCGGACTTTGAGCAGAGAAAAGATTGAAACTGATGGAACTGTTGAAAGTCTTAAAGTCAGAGTTGGTGCATCCATTGATTCTGCTGGAAAAGATTTATCATTGGCAACAGGACAGGCTAGCTTGAAACTTTTTGAGGAGTGGGACATCAGAGGACTTCCGGGAACTGAGTTTCTTAGTGAAAGCGTAAGCGCCTCCATTCTCTATATATATTTCTGAAATTCATGTATGATTATGATCAATATGTGTAATCATCTTTGTTGATGTTCATTAAGCTTATTGAAGTTTTGATTTCATGGGGTTGGGTATTGTTGTGTTGATGGAGCTGCCTTAACCTAGAAACAAGGTCTGCTTTGCAGGCATAAAGCTGTGTACGTTAGCTCTCATGGTTTTTTTATTTGTCTTGATTGTTTGGAAGAAAAAAAACATTCAATCATTTTTTTTTCATTTTTATTTCACATCCAATGCAACTTTTTGTGTAAAAAGTTAATTTTATTTCACATTCTACACAAAATAATTTTATTTCATATGATACACAAGCACTAATGTAATTTCTCTTTCATACTAAAAAAAAAGGCTAACCAAACAAGGAGTTTTAGTGCCCATCTCTTTTCTTGAGCACCAGAATTCACATTTTTAATAGGGTTGATAATCTGCAAGATACCTTGATTTGGAGAAATTTCTAGAAGCATCATACTTTTAAATTTATTTAACAAATCCTATTTATACCTATAAGTTTATTGTAGTTATATATTTGGTGTGTTGTGTGATAGAAAAATTTAACTCAAATTTAAAGTAAGTGTTATAGGACAGTAATATGTTCAGTGTTGTCATATACTGCTAAATACTGACATAATAAGTAGAAATATGCAAATAAAATTAGTATTGTAAAGATGATACTAAGATGGATGAGTATGTATACTCAAAAAATGATAAGATGAAAAATGAGTATGTTCATAAGAAAATTGAAGTAACTTCAATTGAGGAAAAGCTCAGAAAGTGTTGTCTTAGATGGTTTGGAGATCTATCTCGTAGGCTGATAGAAGCTTCAATAGGAGTTTGGTTATTAGATTCTGCATGTGTATCGTACATTCTTTAGAGCTAAATGAGATATTTGACAGTTCAATGAAAATAATAAATTCTTGTAGCCAATCTCATCTACTAGTGAAATTCTTGAGTGCAAATATCCCAACACCTAGGATGTTTGGCACCCAATGATATAGCGACATGGTGTGGGCGGGGACCTCCCGCTTGCCCGGCGAGAAACGACACAATCTTTGCGTTGTTTCTTGTCGTTATGCTTCGTATGTTATATGAAACATTGTATGGCATATACGAAGCATTAAAAAAAATTTAATAAACGCATAACAACATATCATTATATAAATTTCATATTTTTATGCTTCATATATGTCATACGAAGTATGGTATATACGAAGCATAAAAAATTTAATAAAGATATAAAAAATGTTAATACATAAATGTTATATTTTTCATGCTTCAAATATGCCATATGAAGTAAGTATAACATCAAGAAATAGCGTAGAGACTACACAATTTCTCACTGTGTAAGTGGGCGGTCCCTGCCTACCACATGTCGTCGTACCATTGGTTGGCAGACATCTTATGTGTTGGGATTTTCGCACCCAGTAATTTCATTATCTAGTGGGATATACGCTTTGTGGTTCTTATTATCGTTATAGCAAAAGTTATACTTCTAAGATGAGGCTCGTACATGTCATTATTATGACACTGCCATTCAAAAATACTTATAATTTGTAATTTTGAAATTCGACTTATAATGGCTAGGAAATTGTTTTGCCTTGTAATCTAAGAATCGTGTTCTTTTTTAATTTTTTTTCATCATGGTATTGTAAGAAGTGATTGAGAAAGGGAGGGTGAAGAAGAAGAAATGCACAAATTATATATCTTGCTTGGTGAATTTTTTCGTCCCCGGCCATATTGATTATTTTTTGTAATGTATGAGTTTACAATGATTTTTTGTTCATTCCTTATTTATGTCATAGTATACAGGAATCTCATATCTCATCAAGTACTTTTAAGTGAGTTAATAATTCGAAGTTCAAATATCTAGTCTACATTATAGAGTTTTTCCAATATCTCGCATAATGTACATTTCAGTAGACGGATCTGCGAGATGGTGATGTACATTTCAGTAGATGGATCTGCGTGATGAACTGATGGTGAATGAAATCATATTCAGACGGATCTGCACTCACTATTTGATGTTTCCTCTCTTCTGTTTATGTTCCAGGAATACCAGCTATGCTGTGATAACAGACTGCTTCCGAACCATTTTCTGAAGATGCAGGAAGCTTTGGTCCAGCAGATACTGAAAGGTGCCGTCACAAAGAAGGACGACGCCCACCATCTCTTCAAGGTTGATCCCAACAAAATAGACAAGGTTTACGAGATTGTAAGAAAAAAACTCGGCCAGAATGAGGATTCTGCCAATGTTTGACATAGCCTTCTATCCCCTATTCCTACTGATAATTTTCAGGATCCATGAAATACTGCTTATAATGATTTCATAATGTTTTATATTGCGTCAACTTTTTTTTTTGTTCTTCAGCTTCTTCATTGCAGTTTCGGTGGAATTTTTCTAGTTTTTCTTATCCTGGTTGTTATTATCATGTATAATTTAACAGTTAGTATCTTCCTATCATTATAATATCCTAAGGAGTGATCTTAGTTACTTAAACTTAGATAAGAATTTGGTAACTGATAGAGCGCAATGGAAACAAAGGATTCATGTAGCCGATCCCACCTAGTGGGATTAAGGCTTGGTTGTTATTATCGTTGTTGTTGTTTACAACTGAGACCCTATTGTTTATGAATTAAGCAAAATAGTTTTCAAGATTGTGTAAATAGATATGTCGGCTCTTAACCGTAGTAGATGAAAGTGCATATGAGAGGGCAAGCTAGAGGGACTCGATTGTTATGTTTAAATAGTAGGAACTCAATTGTATATGAGGGCAAACTTGAGGGACTCATTTATTATTTTTAGATAGTATGAACTCAGTTGAACATGAGAGCAAAGTAGAAAGACTTAACTGCTGTTAACTTTGCTCTCAAAGAAATTGTAGTTATAGCCCTCTTTGGCGCAAGAATCAAAACAGGATCAAAATAGTACTAGTTTAAAAAAATAAAAATAATAATAATAAATAAATTATTTTAATTATTCTACACAAATTTTAATATAAAAAATAATATTTTACTTCATATACTCAATAATTTTTAATAAAAATATAAACTATATTTCACATCTTAGATCAAAATACTCGATTTGAATATTTTGGTCTAGAATGTGAAATAAAGTTGATATTTTTATTTTAAATTGTTGAGTATATAAAGTAAAATAATATTTTTTAGGGGTTTTTACATACAGGACATGAAATTTATACGAAATTACACATTTCACCATCAATTCGTAAATATTGTCACTATCACACCATATTCATTTAAATTTTACACATTTCATATATTTCACACCATATTCTTTGATGGTGAACATCACATTTCTAAATGTCACCTTGATCTTAACTTTATTATTAATATATTAATTAAATAATATAAATAATAATTTAAATATTTATGAATTTATGTATTTAAATTTATTTATCCTATTTAAAATTTTTAATTAGGGTGCTGAATTTAAATCCATATGATTATAATTTTTAATTGAAGTAAGAAAATTGATGTGTTTACAGTAAAAAAATAAAAATATATATTAGAATTTAAATATTGATGAATTTATGTATTTTAATTTACATATAATATTATAAAGTATATGAAATATGTAAAATATGTGAAATGCGTAAAATTTAAATGAATATGGTGTGATAGTGGTAATATTTATGAATTGATGGTGAAATACATAATTTCGTATAAATTTCATGTCTTGTATGTAAAAATCCTTATTTTTTATATTTGAATTTGTGTAAAATAATTTAAAATATTTATTTATTATTATTGTTGTTGTTTTTTAAATTAGTACCATTTTAGTCCTGTTTTGATCCTGTTTTGGTCCTCGCGCCAAACAGGCTAATTTTTTGTTTCAGCCTTGCAAGAAATATGCATTCCTTGCCCCACATTCTTTGTTTCTGTCAAATTTAGTTGTGTTAAGTAGTAGAGGTTAATTTTTTAAAAGCTAGTCGAGTTTAATTGAGTTGAGTTGAGTTGCGTCAAATTTTAGAGCTAGTTGATTTGAGGGTGAATTGTCTAGTTGAGGTGAGTGAGTTGAGTTGAATCGAGTCGAATCGTGTAGAGTTGAGTTTAGTTGAGATGAGTGAGTCGAGTAGGTGTTTAGTTGAGTTCAATCAAGTGAGTCAAGTCATGTTGAGGTCTGTTGACTTGGTTATAATTGAGTTGGGTTGAGTTGATTGGAGTTCAGTTAGGTTGAGTTTGGTTTAGTCAAGATGGGTTGAATATGAACTGAGTCGGGTCTGGTCGAGTCAAGTGAGTTGGATGAGTTCTAGTTGAATTAAGCCGATTCGATTCAAGTCGAGTATGTGATGAGTAGAGTCGTGTAGGAGTGGAGTTGATTTGAGTCAAATTAAGTTGATTGGATCGGGTTGAGTTGGATCGACTCAAGTAGGATCGATTTGAGTCGAGTTGAGTGAGTTGAGTCAAGTCAATTGAGTCTAGTTGAGTCAACTGAGTTTATCTAGTCAAGTCAACCGAGTCGATTGAGTTGAATTTTTGAGTCAAGTTGAGTTATGCACCTATGCTGAGTTGGGTCAGGCAGAAAAGCCCAAGGTTGAACCTAGTTGAATCAAGTTGAGTCGAGCTGAGTTGACCTGAGTCTAGTCAAAAACCTAGAATTCCTTTCTCTTTCTCTATCAGCGATAGTCACATTCGATGTGCTGTATTAAAATTTAATTTAAAAATTTATCAAATTATAAAAATACAAGTAAATAAGTAATTTGTAATGAAAAAAATAAATTGAACTATGTTTCTAGTTGTGCAGGGAAAATTATTTTTTTGATGAAGTGCAGAGAAATATTTGGATGGAGTAATTGATGGTCAAAGAACACGAAGAGAAATCAGAAGCAATGTTTAATTTTTTGAATGCATAAAATTAAAATTTATTAAGTTGATTAAATTTACCTAGCACGTAATTAAATTTAACTTTTCACAAACTTACTTAGTATTTTGATATTTAAAAATAAATTAATTTGGTATGTCGAATGTAATAAAATGGTTAGATAATTAGTGAGCCTTATTAAAATTTATTAAGTTGTTGTTTAAGAAACTATACTAATAAATTTTTGTGGTGGAATTTATGCAAAGAATATGTTAATTACGAAAAAATTATATATTTTATTATCAAAATTAAATATTATATATATTATAGTAAAATTTTATAGAATTATATATTTCACATAGGATTTTTATAAATTTTATTTTATTATATATGTTCACAAGTTAATAGTAAAAATTTTCATTTCACTAAATTAATTTAAAATAAAGTTTTTGTAGTGTCAAAAAGTATTTTGAGTATAGTGTTAAAGTTTAAGGTTTAAGTTCTATTTATTTGGAAGCTAAAAATTAATTTGATTTAATTTTAACTTGACATATCACATCACACGTAAAATTTAATATTAAAAATTAATTTTATTTCACATTCTACACATATTACTAAAATAATAATTAACTTATATCATATCCTTCACATATTCTAATGTAATAACTAATTTTATATCACATCCCTCACATATTTGAATATAATAATTAATTTTATTTCATATCATTCACAATTTCTAATAAAAAAAAATTCTATCCAAATTTAATTTTAACCTCGTTAAATTAAACCTTAAAAACAAACAGATTCTTAGGGTTTAAGATTTAAGGAGCACTAGGCTTAATATTATCTTAATATTATATCATGTTAGTAGAAAAAATGATTATTTAGTTTGAGATATATGTAGATAATCTTCTTAAAAATTATATAATTTGTCACTCAAATAATAATATTTAGATATTATGATATATAAATAATATGAAATAATAATAAGATAATATTGAATTAAATGCTCTTTTAGTTTTTAGTATTAAAATAATTTCAAGTATAAGATTTTATATTTTGGATTATAAATTAAGATTTTAAGATTTAAAATTTAGAGTATATTGTGATTTTATTTAAAAATTTTATAAAATTTTAATGTAATTCACATAATATTTTATATTTAATAATGAAATATATTTTTTTTTATAATTAAAATGTATTTTATATAAATGCTCATTTTTTCTGTTGTAGCATGAGCGAACATGATGGACATGGAGTTGGAGACCTTGAAATGGATTAATTTTTATTAATTGTAAGAATGATAATTTTAGTTTGATATAAAAGGACTTCAAATCGACCATATTTTTAAAACTTTTATAATCATTTATTTAAATTTCAGATTTAAATTTAATAATTTAATTTAAAAAGTTTATAAAATAATGATATTATAAAAGCTAGCTGGAACGACGTTGAAGACTCTCTCTCTCTCTCTCTCTCTCTCTGCCATATTCTTCAACATGCTCTTATCCAAATCCCACATTCTCTCCTGCAATTTTCCATTCCTTCCATCCATCCATCGACCCCAAAATCCTACATTCCTTCTCCCTCCGAAAACCCTAATTCACCGTGGCCCTACCTCTCTTTCACCCAAATTTCTCACTCCAAGAACCTTTCTTGCCTTTGATTCGTCAAAGTACTTCACCAGAACTAGAAGCTTGCTCACCGTCTGCCGAGATTCCAGTGAGGACCGCGATTCGGTTGCCGAAGCTTTAGCGGGAGAAGAGGCGAGGCGCAGAGGCCGGGGAAACGATTGGACAACTTCGGTTCTGATCTTCGGGCTCTGGGCTGGGCTCATGTACTACATTTTCCGGCTGGCGCCGGACCAGACTCCGGTGAGGTTCTTATCGTCTAAAATGGATAATATTTGTTGTAATATTTGAAGTGCTCTTGTTATCGGCTGTCGGAAGTTTTGGATTGAGCAGGCCTGCGGAAGCGATTTGGAATATCAATTGTTGTGGTTTTGGTTACGAAGATGATGGGGCATCTTTGTGATCAGAATTAGACCGTGCTATGTTAGTCTTTGATTGAATGATGTAGATTTTATGTTCTTTTATTAATTATTCATGTACACTATCATCATTACACTTCATTGTTGGGTCCTAAGCCCTGGATGAGTAAAGCAAACGGTTGCATTGCGTAGTCAATTAGCATAAAACTTGTCGTACAAACATAACATAAATTTTTTAAACAATTGCACTAAATTTAAAGCATTCTCTAGAAGTTATGCACTACGTTGTCAAAATACAGTGAAAAATGTGCAAGGATGGCTACATCAGTGCCAGAGTATAATGATAAGTGTGAGAGGGTTATCATATCACGAACGAATGTCGGTAGAAAAGCTATTTCAAGACATTAAGATAATTTTAGAAACTTAGAATATATACACACTGATAGGAAAGTTTATGTAATTAGTATATAGTATAATTTTAATAAAAATTAATATTTTGTACCTTTAGGAAACGAAATGGGGGAAGGAAAAAGCCAAAAAAAATTTGTAGCTTAGGATTCAAACATTAGTACTTGTGTAAGAATAGGTTTAGGAATGAGATAGATATAATTCTAGATAAGAATTTAAAAGATAGTGTAATAGAAGTCGAAAGGAATAAAGATAAAATTATGACTTTAAAAATTATAATTAATGAGATGACTATTAAAATTATAAGTGTTTATGCTCCTGAAGTAAATTTGAATTCTAGTACGAAGAAAAATTATGAAATGATTTAAAAGAGTTGATTCAAGAGATGCTTCAAGAAGAAATGTTATTCATCAGGAAAAATCTAAATGGATATATTAGAACTATTACTGAGGAATTTAATAGCATTTACGTTGGGAATGATTTTGGGGAGAATAATAAGAAAGGTAAACCATTTTGAAATTTTTCTTTACT
This sequence comes from Apostasia shenzhenica, assembly GCA_002786265.1. Lineage (NCBI taxonomy): Eukaryota > Viridiplantae > Streptophyta > Magnoliopsida > Asparagales > Orchidaceae > Apostasia > Apostasia shenzhenica. Next base: position 3,012,537 of record KZ451951.1, read on the forward strand.
TATGACTTTATGAATGTTAATACTTTGATTAAGAAAAAAAATGAGTATTTGATCCCTTATAAGAACGAATCTTTAAGAATACAACTTGATTATTCATTGGAAGGAAACAAGATTGTTTGGATTTATAAGTTCATTTTAAGTAAAAGCTTAACTACCTAATATTAATTAATGACCTTAGATTTTAGGATGAAGAGCCTAAGAAAATACAGTAATCAAAAATAGTCTTCGAATTTGATGATAAAATTTAAAGGATGAGATTAAAAATATTTTTAAGATGAGTTTAGAACTTTGGTAATGAGATATTGAGAGGAAAATTAATCTTATATAAATGTTGGTTGCTAACTGCATTCATAAAGTGACAGAAAATCTATTAGGAAAATCTAAGGGAAGTATTCAAATAATAAATATGCTTGGTGGAATAAAATATACTTGAAAAGATTAAAAATAAGAAAAATTAAGAGAAATGTATATCGACTCAACTAGAGGTTTAAAATATATATAGTCTCGATGAGAAATATACAAGTTATTAGCAAGATTCACATATGATAGATTAAATAGAAGAATGCATCTAATATGTTGTGTGATAGAATAATCTCATTTGGACTTATAGATAATTTTTTTTAGGCATTAGTAAGGCCAATGGTGTTATATAGTGCTGAATGTTAGCCTATAAAGAAGAAAACATGCAAATAAAATAAGTGTCTAAGGTTAGAGTAGTCTTAGTTGAAGATAAGTTTAAAGAGTTATCTTAAATGGTTTGAACATATAAATTATAGGCTGATTGAAACTCTAGTAAGAAGAGTGAGGCTATTGAATTTTGACTATGCAAAAAGAAAAAGAGAAAGGCCACAAAATACATGACAAGAAATTAAATGAGATTGGAATAAATGATTCATGTAGGCAACCCCACCTAGTGAGATCAAGGCTTGGTTGTTGTTGTTATACTCCAACATCATTTTTTTTTCTATAGGTTGGGATTACTCCTTTTGTTTATAGCCTCCGTTATTTAACATTTGTATTAGATGTTAATTAATAAGAATTTGAATTTGACTGATGTTATGATTTTGGAATGAGTTGATTTCATGTAAGGAAAGGGAAGGGGAGCTTAGGGAGAGAGAACGAAATAAGAGATTTGTCATCGTAGCCATTTCTTTAATCGACCTCACCTTGCCGTTCTTCAACCTTCCACTGCTGCCTTCATAGGATCTTGCTGCTGCAACCCTCTCAAGATGGGGACACCTTGGTTTGTAAGCGTTCAACTCGTCGTCTCCCACTTCCAAGAGAAGCCACCTCTGGTGATCCTCCTGTTAAGGCAGAAAGTTCCATCATTGCATTCTGGGAAACTTTTGTTCAACATTTGAATACTCCCAGCATCGCGAAGTTTTTACATTAATCATTCCTCCCACTCTTCACTTTTCTTGGATCCTTCAGCTTCATGATTTCATGGAAAAATTTAACAATGCTCCTCTTGGGACTCATGTCTTCAGCAAGAAAATTCCTGAAATTGATGGATCTCTCTTCATTGAATTGGGCAGTCAGTTCTGTTAAGGTGTAATCTCATCTTATTCCAGATTATTATTGTTTAATTGATTTTATTTGGGGATCTTAAATAAATTGGATTGTTCAATTTAGCTCAAAATTGAGATATCTAAAATATTACTTGAGCGACATTTTAGACGAATCTGATTTGTAGAACCCTATTTAAATCGTCAATACGCTAAACCTGATATTATTGAATTCTATTTTTCTGCCCTAATTAAATATGACAAATTCTAGTTTACTAATGTTACACATGAGATCCTTATGTCATCAAAACTGTCTACCTGGCAGTCGGCAAGGGCAACCAGATTGGGCTCCATGGGTTGGTGGCCTAGGCCTGCAAAGGCCTACTCCCGAGATTTTTGCCTGTAGACAAATTCTCGAGGATGATGCCCAAGTTTAAAAGTGTAAGCCAGTTTCCTGCGACAATCTGCTGTATCCTTAGGCATGCCTTGTTCTTAGTGAGACATGGGAGCTTGTGCTATCACCTAGAATGGCATGGCACATTATCTCATACACATGCTCGGTAGAGACATGGGACAAGTTGGATGAAGTATGCTCTCATCCTTCTATAAGGATCTTGGCCTTTCCCAAATCTCAACATCTATGGCCCACGTGTCAGCATCTCATTAAACACATCACAATCAGAAATCATCCTCCTTAACTATAAATAGGGCTATGCAGGACTTTTTGGTGTTGGGCCAGACCCTTTAATAATGCTCAGCTCTCTCTCTACCCTCCTAAACCATGGTCCTGACCTTGGGCTGAGCTTATTCTCCTTTGTAATAATTTCTTCTTAGTCAACTTTTAATTTCTCAACACATCCCATGGATGTATGAGGATAGACTTTGAACCACGTAATCCTTTGTGTTTTCTGATCCACTAGCTCATCCCCACCAGATTTTATTTGTCAATATTTGGTTCCCTCATGCAACATCGAACTACAGACCTTTAGTTTATAAGATGGTAAATAAGATGCTTAATCAAATCACTGAACTTGCCAATAATAGGGGACAGGCCAACATCGCTCCTTCTTCTACCCCAATGATCAGGAAGGAGTCTCTTCCTCCTATAGCAAGGCTCGCTCCCAAAATTCTATTCACACTGTATGTGACCAGCAGTTGAATGATATCTAAGGTATGGTTGTTGCTCTTGCTCAGGCTTTCACGGGATTCCTATAAGCCTAGACTACCGCCACCAACCAGGCCAAGGCCATTAATGGGCTCCCCATTAGAGCTACCAGCCAACGACCCACAAGCACTTGTGGCTCCCCTTAAAGTCCAATCATCGGCCTTTCAGGCTCGGCATAAGGTCAATAGCACCACCGACGAATTCATCGACAAACTCCTCCCGAAATGCTTGGCAGCGACCATTCTTTGCTGGCCAACTAGTGGCCACGGAGCAATCCGTCAACCAAATTATTACACTACTAGGCCAAAGGACTTGAGTTGTATCAGTCGTTTCTGACCCACCGAGACTCCGACACATGCCATTCCTTGAGGATGATGAAGATATAGATGCCCTCAGTGAGGCAATTCGTCGAGTGCCGCCCCTTGCTAATTTTTCTCCCCCCAAACATAGACTTCTACTAAGGAAAGAATGACGCGGAGGAGCATATTCAAGCGTTCGAAGTTATGATTCGATATCTTTGACTTAATGATGTGATCAAATGCGTCTTGCTCGTCTCAACAGTTAAGGGCCCTGTCTTTACATAAGTATAACAATTTTTACCCAAATTCGTTTAATTTGCCTTGACCCACCCCTAATGAGATGGGTATTAGTCCCATTACCCTAAGTAAATGTTGGGGCTTGAGTTGAGACTTACTCGCTTAAACTCGACTCATTATTGGCCTCATCTAACTCATCTCGAAAAGAATAAATTTTACTTATGAACAAAAGTTAAAACAAAAACTTTAGAATTTAAAATTTTGATTTAAATTTGTAGTTTTAGATTTTAAGCCTTCCTTTATATGACATAAACTATTAAAATAAATTTTTTAAGTTCAATATTTTTAGCTTTTATTTAAATTTTTAAAGCACTGAGAAAGAAGGGGAGAAATTAGTTTAAATCTTTTATTTTAAAATGCTAATATTTTCGATTTTTAAAATTTAATTTTTTTAAAGAAAATTGAGATGATGAGAATGTAAATTTTAATTTTTTATAATTTTATATTTTACATTTATAATTTTATGTTTCTTTTACTTGTAAGAAATATAGTATAATATTATTAAAAAATACATTATAATGAAAGATGATTTCAAAATTTGATGGAAGAAGAGAAATGGAATGACGGAGAGAATGGATGAAGCAAAGTGGGGCAACTCCAAAAATAAGAGAAAAGACTCATTTTTCTCAGTTTTAATGACATCACACTCGCTAGTACCTAATAGCAGCGCAAACACAATCTAAGGCACCTAAATTGAGAATCCTTAAAAATTGGGATCCATTTACAATGCCTTTCCAATCTCAAGGGCTCATATGCAATTTACCCTAAATGTGTTGAAATAAGTTAAAAAGAACAAAAAAGTTATAGTTTTTGACTCAGATGCAATTAGTAGAAAATTGTGAATACTAATTTATAATTTTTCATGAATTTGCATGACACAGGACAATACCACTTCTTGCTGGCGTCGAATACATAAAGAGGGGGGGGGAGAATAAGATAGCTATTTTAAATTTTTTTAATTTATTTAATGGAAAATAGGACAACTTGTTTTACTTCCATATAGGACAAAAATATTACTGTCGAAGTTTAGCTTTAATATATGGTATATATAAATGACTCAAAACTTGCTTTCGATCCTGCATCAATTAGGCTGGTCATTATGCTTAAGACTTAAGATTCACTCAACCTTTTGATCATACCAAATTGAATTACATAATTTTGAGTCGGATTCGATTGGATGTGACACTCGAATTTGAATTAATATTGATGAAAAATTGTCTACAATGCCACATTTACCAAAAGTTACACATGTTATAGCATTTCTGAATAAATCTTACTGTATTTTAAATCCCGAGCCTTAAAATCATAACCTAAAATCCAAAATACTAAATCTTATGTCTTAAATTACTTTAATACTAAAAACAAAATCCTAAATCCTATATCCTAAGCCCTAATCGCTAAAGTTTTAGTTTTCGTTGATTAGCTATATATATAATTCACTTTAAGCATAACCTAGTGAGATGAAAACCTCTATTATGGACTTGTAGACTATACATAATAGGATATAATTCGTGTGAATGCATCAGTAATTTGTTTTATAATTTTTTTCAAAAATGTCAGGTGAAATATGTAATTTTGTTAAGAAACTCTACTAGTTTCCTATCAAATTATAAATATTCTGGGATCAATGGTTGGACCGTGCAAAATATAAATACTTTTTTTGGATCAATCATGGTATATGTAATAATTCAAGCATTTATTTCAAATGCATTTTTGCACAGCAGGGTTATGAAAATCCACAAGAAGCAACTAATCAAAGTCAAATTGTATGTGCATTTGTCGTTTAGCTAATAAGCCAATGGATATTGAATAATATACTTGAATCAGTTATTAGAATTTCATATGATATGAAGCTAAAATAAGTTGGTTTTCAAGTCCCGGATAAGAAATGCGGAGGGTTGCGTTAGGTAGTCGACAGCCAGCGTAAAACTTGTCGAATCAATCATGACATGAATCCTTTGATCAAATTGTCAAGAAGAGTGAGCGCTTTAGATACCTTGGATCAATTATACAAAATGATGGCGAAATAGATAATGACGTTATTAGCAGGATTCAGCAGGCTGGGTAAAATGGAGAAATGCTTCTGGAGTGTTATGCGATAGAAAAATCTCATCCAAAATTAAGGGTAAATTTTATAAAACTGTAGTAAGACCAGCCATGATATATGGTGCTGAATGCTGGCCTGCAAAGAAGAAACATACAAACAAAATAAATGTTGCAGAAATGAGGATGTTAAGGTGGATGTGTGGACATACACGAAAGGATAGAATGAGAAATGAGTATATCCGAAAGAAAGTTGGTGTTGCACCAATTGAGGATAAACTTAGAGAAAGTCGGCTTCGATGGTTTGGACATCTAAATCGCAGGCCAATTGAAGCTCCAGTTAGAAAAATTGAGTTACTGATTTTTGCCCATGTACAAAGAGGAAGAGGGAGACCAAAGAAGACATGGCAAGAAACTATAAGGAGTGATCTTAGTTACTTAAACTTAGATAAGAATTTGGTAACTTATAGAGCGCAATGGAAACAAAGGATTCATGTAGCCGACCCCACCTAGTGGGATTAAGGCTTGGTTGCTGTTGTTGTTGTTCAAACTGAACGGAAACAAATTTTTGCTAATGGCATAAAGGGAGCTTTGATTGTAAGAGTTCTTATTTTATTCTAGGGATTCCACCCCCCCCTCCCCGGTTCATATTTCTCTCAAAATGAAAGAAAAGGTGGGAAATCTTTCTTTTTAATGTTATTGTCTTTATAAAAGAATTAATCTTGTGATAGGTTTTGGTCCAAGTGAAATATTTTCTCACTTTTCTCTGATGTTTCTATGAAAAAAGACGTTTATTTCTTAAAATATCCTGTATACATAAACGTGAGCAAAGGAATGGGCCAGATTTGTACTGATGGTAGCAAGAGTAATTATATAGTGCATTAGTGTTAGTAGAACTATAGCTTAAAAAGAGGTATGAATTAATGATAGTTGATGCATTAGTTGGACGTCAATAATTTTCCATTAATTAGTTTAATTGTTTTGTTATTTTATTTAGAATGTGTTCATGTGTGTTAGCTTTTATTTGTTGTGGCAAAAAACATTGTTGTTATAAAGCATTGTAACTGTCATTTTTTCACAACATTTCAAGTTATTCATGGTTCAGATAAAGGAAATGTGCTTTCGGTGTTCACATGTCAAACGATTTACCCCCTTTTTACGATTTTTTAATTTTAAGGAATGGTTTCTGTCAAAAGTCCTGGATGCTGTGTTAAATCTGTTATTAACTACTGTATTTCATGTAGATATGAAACAAGGCTTATAATCGAATTTCAGGAAAAAAGAATGAATTTTAGGAAACAAGGCTTATAAAATCACTTTTCTTTGTATTTCATATTGTTATGTGTTCATGTAAGCTCTGAGTTGCTGATGAAATTTCATGCTTATAAATGGTTATAATGGTCTCAAATTGTGGTTTCAGCAGTATGTTGCACTGTATAATTCTGTTTTGTTTCTATCTATGCTGAGTAAGAGTATAAATCTTACTGATTTAGTTATCTTAAAGCACTTCTGCATAAACGGCCCAGAGTGATTCTACAGCTGCTACACCGTCATCCTCATTGTCATCATTAGTTTGTCCTTTTTGGGCTTACTAATGTTTGATGCAGAAATATATTGCTTAAGCATCGTATATATGAATGAATTAAAGTGTGAAAAACAATATTTTAAGAGTAGTTGTAAACAAAAATTTTCTTTAATTTATTTGTTCACATGCATCTGCTAACTCCGTTGGAAAGTCTGGCCTTTTCTCTTGCAAATAATGTCTGAAATTTTTCAGTATAGGGATTTTTATTTCGTTCAAAAATTGTTCCTGAATGGAGATGATGGTTATCGGATGAATGAAGTTCTTGTGGCTCTATGGAACAGTATGGGCATTTGGCCCTTGGTTTATAGCATGCTTTTGCTGCCAACAGGTAGAAGGTGATTACTGAATCCAAGTCCAAGTAGAAATGACTGTAGCAGTTTTGGCCCTTTGTAAAATTCTGAATCCACTTCGTGTTGCATCATATATATTTTTTTCATTCTTTCCTTATAAATAATAAAAAGCTCCTATGCACATTGTACTGAGCATTGATTGTACTTATTGACAAGAATTAGCCTTTTACAAATTGTTGTTTGAGATGTAGAAGCGCTTAATACATTTTTACCTTGAACATGATAGAAACTATCCAGATGCATAAGCTCCTCCCATCAGTTATTATTATATCATTCTTGCATGTTCTCTCTGTTGGAAGGCGCACATAGGTGGGGTGTGGATGGATTATTCCAATGGTTTTATGGTCTTATCCGAATTCCATACTTAACTGGATCATCATATTGTAATGAAGTCGAAATTAAATAAATATGTATAAAAGATGATGAATTTTACTTGATATCTTTTTGTTATTATATGCATGCTGACATCTTAATGAGCACATTTTGTTTTTATCTTTAACTATTCTTTTCTACACTACAAAAGTGCGAAAGAATCGGCCTGACCTTCAGTTTTATCTACAGCTCAAGAAGCAAGATTCCTGTATGGCCGTTCCTTGTTCTTTCTTTTGCTGCTGGCATGTATGCTCTTATCCCATATTTTATTCTGTGGAAGCCACCACCTCCACCCATACAAGAAGATCATATTAAAAAATGGCCTTTGAATTTCTTGGAATCAAGGATAACTGCAGGGGTAAGATATCTTTAACTACTATTTTGGGAGGAAAAGGCAATTGCCATCCTCAATGATGAAAGTATTTCATGAATTCAGTATTATAAATTGTCTATACAGGTACAGACACGCTTATGCCATCATTCTTTTTTGCAAAACTAATCATGCAACTATAAATATCATTTGTCAGATAATTGTCGTCTGGAAACACAGCTACGTGCCAGGCTTGTTAAAAAATTACATTTCACAAAATTATAATAAGGCTTTCTTCATTGTGGTTGAGATTGCTAATTCATCTAAGGTTGCTCTTGTCAATCAAGTGTGTCGATTCAAAATGTTGTACAGGAAATCATTCTCTTTGTAGCACACTATCCATGAACCGTAAATTTTTTTTTTTTCCTGCAGATAGCTCATCATTGGCATATTCATGTACCTTAGTTTAATTGCACTCCTTTTGTTAGTTTTCTGGCACCTTGAAGGAATCTTACTCAAATGACTCGACTGCACTTCTTTTGTTAGTTCTATGTAGACATCTTCAGACCTTTGAATTAAAAGGAGAGTAGAATGTAGTTCAAATTCCATCTTTTTTTGGATTGCTACAACACGCTACAAAATCTTGGTTGAAACCCTGATAATTTGACTAATTATACGCATGCCATGAAATAGATTTTGTAATTATGCATTGGATACCCTTGATAAAGTTACTAAGAATCCTTGGCCATTTCCAATTTTTGGTGTTCTACGCTATTTACAAAAGCATTCACCTCTTTTCAAAAGCAAAAAAACCTAATAATTGCATTACTTTGATTGTTTTCTGGTGACAAAAGAGGACCTACTAGTAGTTTTTGTTCTATTTAAAATGTGTTGAATGATTCTATAAATTGAGTGAAACACTATAAACAAATATACCCCAAGATGCCGAATTACTGTCCTGGGCGAGCAGCACATGATTTTAGCATCTTTGTCACTTCATAATTAGCTAGGTTTGTGAACTTAATCTGCAGTTCAACCAAAATTATTGCATGTATGACCCCATATTTTTAGGTGCATATGTAGTCCATGAGGCCACATTTTATAATGATGACATGCTTTTTCTATAAGGTTAATAATTTTTCTAGTGCAATTTAGTTTGCGCTTGCTACAGGTTTGGGCTTACTAGCTTATGCTGGTTTGGCAAGTGGGGAGGTGTGGAAAGAATTCTCTCAATACTTCAGGGAGAGTAAATTAGTAAGTGCCTTATTTGGATCCTGTGATCTACTCAATTTTGTTTCTTATGTAGCAAAACTGTGACTCCTGTTTCATCTCTACTGAATACAAACTCTAAATTATTTTAGGTGGGGGGTTGGCTCCTGTTTCATCTCTACTGAATACAAACTCTAAATTATTTTAGGTGGGGGGTTGGCGTTGGTTGGAAGGTGGGGGAAAGGGTGCACTTGAATCTTAATTTGGCTGGCAGTCTGATTTGAAACTTGAAATCTGCTCACGAATTATTTGAATTGGCAATTTTAAATAATCTCACGGATGTGTGTGTCTATAATGTCATAAAAATAGTTATCAAAAGGAGAAATTATTAATACATTAGATTTTTTGGAGCCTATTAGAACGACGTGTCAGCATGTGGCATCTACTGCCAAAGTGTAGTGAGAAACAGAGCAAGAAACAAAGGTAACTAGCCATAAAATTTGCTACATAGGGATTTGTTTGCTATGTAAGAGCTGAAGTTTGCTACAAATAGCTTATTTTAGACCTTATGTAAGTTATTTCTGCCTTTCACATAGCATTTGTTTGCTCATATTTTAGCCCTTACGTGGCATATTTACTATCTTACGTAGTCAACTACATGCTATCTCATAAATCGATTCAAACTCAACTCAAAATCGAAACTTTTATTTTGAGTTTAGATCAAGTTGCTCGAACTCAAATCGCTTGAAAATGAATCACCTAAAATCATGATGAGGTCTAGAATTAGTTGATAATTACAATCCTTTGTAGGCTATTTCTTGAACTTTCGTTATTATTACAACAACAACAAATATAATCACCAAGCCTTAATCCTACTAGTTGGGGTCGAGTACATGAATTATTTGTTTCCATTGCACTCTCTTAAACATCTCTTTTAGCTCTAAGTATGTAAAGTCATTTCCAATAGTTTCTTGTCATATTTTTTTGGACTTTTTGTTCCTCTTTTTACATGTGAAAAATTTAATAATTCAACTTTTTATTGGAGCTTTTAGGTTATGATTTATATGTTCTAACCATCTAAGATGACTTTGTCTGAACTTACCCTCAATTGAGTCTACTCCATGTATACCCACTCATCCACCGTAGCATCTTTGTCTTTACATGTTTCTGCTTTTAGGTCATCGTTCGATACTATATAATATCATTCGTCTTACTATTGTCTTATTGTAATAGAAAAAATAGGAGAGCTCTGCTAACAGGCGGTGCACCGGTAGCTCATAGATTGCAGAAATAGGGGAGAGATTGTGGATGGGAAAAAAAGCAATAGTAAAATGCCGAAAAGTAAAGTTACTAGTATTTAAGTGATGCAGCGCGGGGATCGGTTTAACGCGAACCTAACGCTACCAATATTAAGTTAGCGCCTAGATTTATAAGTATATATATTCAAATGACTAAATGCAAATAAAGAGGAGATTAAAACTAAGTTTTTCAAATTATATCAAATATAATTATTTTATATATTCACATATGTGTCATGAAATTACTTTGATGATTAAATTTTAATCCCAGCAAATTCAGGAAACTATAGCAAATAAGATAATTAAATGATCGAATTTCAGAAAGAATTTAACTCGTATGCATATTATTTTGAATTACTTTGCACATGATAGTTAATCGAGTCATTTAACATATAAATCTTCACCAAGCAAGAGCTATACGGATTCAACCGGAATTATATTACCATGGCATGATGAAATAGAGCATGGAATTAAGGAAACTTCTATGGAATTCAGAGGCTGCAGAATTTCAAAGCAATAACAAGAAAAAGGAAATACTAATCATTTCATGAAGATGAAAACCCAATCACAACCTGAAGCAGTAACTAGTTTCAAAATAAAAATTATGGAAAAGAAAACAGAAAAAGGGAAAATAGGAAAACAGAAACTAAGATGCACTCTAAGCAAACCAAAGAGAATCAGAACTCAAAGTCGAAGCCTCAGCCCCCTGCCGTAGCCTACATTATAACGCAGTAGTTGACGCTGGTGATCTGGCTCTGCATCAATTCTCCCCGGCTTCGAAAAATTCGACTCCGTCGAAGATTGCTGCAGGTACTCCTCTAGCAAGCTAGGATGAAGATGTGCTAGCTCATCATGTACCAACCATGAATCCTGTGTAGATGGAATATCTCTCCACCTGATAAGGTACCTGTGTAGTAAATCATCAGTAGTAAAGACCGTCTGATTGTCTAATATGGCATCCGGTATAGGGGCGACTGATGGCATCATCGACTCAGGAGGGAGTGAGACCATAGACTTCGAGGCTATCCTTGGTTTACTAGAAAAAGGAACATCGGGATATGGACTAAGAGTGACAGTGGAAGATGTAGGTGAAATTGGGTCAGTGGAGGGCACAAAATCGATAGGAGATACTGGATCAGGAAGTGGCTCATGATATGGTGTAAGATCCGATATATTAAATGTTGGATTTATTCTCATGTGTTCAGACAGTTCAAGTTCATATGCACTTGGGCTAATCTTCCTGAGAATTCGATACGGTCCTATCTTTTTTGCCATAAGTTTCTTAGACATTCCATAGGAAAATCTAACTGAATTTACATAGACCAACACATAATCACCTACATAAAATTCCATGACATTTGCGTGTGAATTTGCATTAATTTTATACTTAGTATAATTTAAAGCCAACTTTTGCCTAATCTCCTTATGCAGATCATGTATATGCTGTCCAAAAGATGATGCAAACTCACTAGTCCTATTGCATGCCAATAGCTAATATGACCGATGCACTCAACACTAGTACGTCAACCTAATAAACTGACTCATAACAAACTGACACAGATGATGACTAAAATGACTGACTAAAGTAAGACGCAACATAACTCGAATACGACATAACTAAACTTCTAAAGGCTATCCTAAAAACACTATAAATTTAACTCAAAAGTTGAAGAAATCGTCATCAGATAAATCTCCTAAGCAAACTACATTGGCAGCTTCAAGAGAATTAATCGCAAAATGCGGTCTCCAGTAAGGGTAGCCTTCTTTCTTTAAAGAAGGAAAAACAAACTCAATCATAAGTTCTGAGTGTGGTAACATGGACTCATAAGGGGTAGGATCTGACATATATCGCGTCACACTTAATTGAATAAAATCCAACTCTTCGTATTGTGTCACACCTAACTGGGAAAAATCTAACCCCTTCTCGACCACGCTAAAAGGCTCTTCTTGATAGTTGTCAGATGACTTTAACTCAGAAAGTGAGAGTCCAACTATTGAAGCCTCTTTAACTTCCAATTCAGAATCGTGCATTTCAAATAAGGGATTTGAATAATAAGTACTATAACTCAATGTAGATATGTCTATTAAAGCAGATGGAGTAGTCTCGTTAGAAACTAGACAAGTGTCACTAACAAAATCCTCCAAAGCCTCAGCAAGACTCAAATCTTGGAGCTCAGGTAAAAATCCACCCCCATCCTCTGGGGAATATGATGAGGCAACTACTACTAGATCGGAATTCACGACAGTCATGTTCTCAACCTCAAGACTATTTCTTTTCTTCTCAAATACATGATTTTGTAGGTCACCCAATGTGTTACTAGTTCCATCGACAAGCGAGTCAATAGAAAGCTTATTCATATTTGTGGAATCGACATGCATCGATCCAAAGTTATTCTCAGACCTAACAGCTTCGATTCTAACGAGTCGATCAGTCAACTCTTCAATTTGTCTACATATCTTAAGGAGAGTCTCACGCTTTTGAGAATCAATAAGCACTTTTTCAGTCAATCCTCTACCTTCATAAGAAGAGACATTGCATACTTGGACACTCGGGGTATGATCAAAGTCATCTCTTCTTCTAGGTGGAGTCTTGTTATCGTAAGCTCTTAGCGCGCAGTAGGAGTCATACTCACTATGAGGTGAAAAACCTACTTGCCTAATAGAAGCACGATAGTAATCAGGCTCATATTGATATGAAGCTGGAGTATAATAACGAGAATATTGCGGCGATTTAGATATTTCAGATCTCTCTCTCAATCTATGTTGCTGTAACCCCCTATCATAATCACTAAGGGATGAATGAGACCGATATCGTTCATCTATTTGTCCCCTAGAGAGATAACTAGTCCTATATAAATATCTAGATTTATATGCCATGACAATCTCTTTTTTTTTATATTTTTTTAATGCAATGCAAGATGAACTCTAAAATGACTAAAAAATGTGACACGAACAAGGATTGGGTACTACTAGAGAGTAGTACTCAACCTGCTCTGATACCAAGCTGATGCAGCGCGGGGATCGGTTTAACGCGAACCTAACGCTACCAATATTAAGTTAGCGCCTAGATTTATAAGTATATATATTCAAATGACTAAATGCAAATAAAGAGGAGATTAAAACTAAGTTTTTCAAATTATATCAAATATAATTATTTTATATATTCACATATGTGTCACGAAATTACTTTGATGATTAAATTTTAATCCCAGCAAATTCAGGAAACTATAGCAAATAAGATAATTAAATGATCGAATTTCAGAAAGAATTTAACTCGTATGCATATTATTTTGAATTACTTTGCACATGATAGTTAATCGAGTCATTTAACATATAAATCTTCACCAAGCAAGAGCTATACGGATTCAACCTATTACCATGGCATGATGAAATAGAGCATGGAATTAAGCCATCCTAGTACTACTCTCGCCCAAAGACACAACAAGAAAATATAACGAATGACCTTGTGATGCGGGACGGATGAATGACAATGTAGTTTAGAGATCAACAATTTTATAAAGCAGATTATTCACAAACTAATACTAGAATATCAGAGAACAACTTTGTAATTACTGAGAAATTAATTAAACCCGCAAAACTAATTTCTTTCAAAATTTTAAATAAATTAGATCGAAGGTAATTGAAAAATTATCAATTCAGATTAGGGCGCAGTCCGGTTTTTCAACAAATCAAAAACGGAGAACAAGATTAAGGATCTTATAAAATTTAACCAACAGTAATTTAAATTCACTCAATAATGAAAGGTCGTACATGCGGAACAAGTTCGAGCAAATTACAAGCGAGCAGAATGATCTAGAGTACTCAATTTAACCAGGTTAAAAGGTTGCTGAAATTCGTACCTGAGTCAGAAAGTTCAAGGGACCGCAATATAATTTCCCAAAAAAAATTAGGGCTGAAGGCGTGCAATCGGGCGGTGCGAGGCGAGAGTGGTTGTGGGTGGCACGGTGCGAGGCGAGCGCGATCGCGGGTTGCGCCGTGCAGGGAGTGAGGGCGGGAGTCGAGCGACTGTCGGGCGCATGCAAGGGCGTTGGGCGCACGCGGGGTGCAGGCTCGCTCGCAGGCGCAGGCGCAGTCGCTCTTGCTCGCAAGCGCGGTCGCAGGCGACATTGGCTCAAAGGCGCGCGTGCGAGCGGTCGCTGGTAGCGGGCTCGGCACGGTCGCAGGCGCGCTCTCAGGCTCTCTTGTAGGCGGCGGGATGGCGCCTGGGCGTACACGAGGGCCGGACTGGGCGCGGATGGCACGCCCGGTTGGGGCAGCGTCGAGCAGAGCTGTGTGTTTGCGACAACGTAGTTGGCGTGGGCGAGTCGCCGATGATGTGGAGACGTGACGACGTGATCATGTCGGACCAAAATAGGCAAACTGGACGTAGCAACGCAGGCTAGTAAGCGGAGTGGATGAGGATGAGTCGAGGTGAATAGTGGGAGTGCAAGATGAATGGAATCGAACCCGGAGTGAAGAGCTGGAGCAGGTGGAGTCTAGGGATTCTCACCCAAGGCCCAAGCCCTTCCCTATCCAGGATATCGATTCGTTCCAGAATCAAATAATCCCAAGGGAAACACAAGTCAAATTCATTCAGCATTAGAAAAATAAGAGTAACAGAGAGACGTTTATATAGACCTTCATACAAACTGACTCAATAAAAAAAATACATAATGTAATAAATTTCTCACACAAACTGACTCAAATTGAATATAAATAATTCAATTAGAATCTAATTAACCCAAATTAACCAAATAAGACTCAAAATAATTACAGGACACCAAAGTGGGCATTCCCACCGACATAAAAATATAGTGCTTGACTCAATAAACAACCCAAATAAAAGATGCAGATAATAAGATAACTATATACAAGATAAAATTGTTATAATCTACGCTCAAGGTCGTAGATTATAACGCAGTAGTTGACGCTGGTGATCTGGCTCTGCATCATTAAGCGGTTTGGAGAGATCCTCCTTCGTCCACCAACGAAGCCCCCTAGAAGGTGAGTATAAGGTATTTAAGAGAGAGAGAGAGAGCTAGTAGAATAACTATGAAAAAAGGTTTTAAGAGGGAAATCCCGAAAGGAGCCTAGCCCACCAGCTAAGTCTCTGTATTTATACCCTCTGTAGGGGAACTAGAGGAAAGGAAGAGCTTCATCCCATCTAGTTGCACGAGATGAGTTGGAACTCCAGATGACCTGGATCCTACCACGTTGGTTTGGGTGTTATTGTTGCGTGAAAGGATGAGCTCGATGATCCAAAGCATCAAGGGAGCAATTGGGCCACCAATTCGATGGCGCTGCAGCCGTCCTCCTGTATAGTCCTTGTGGAGTTTCTTTTGGAGGGGGCAGACAGGGCCTCTCCATGGCGCTTCTCCTACACACTACCTACTCGAAATAGGGAAGACCAGTAGGGGGAGGCGCATTGCAGAGAGGTCATGGCAAGGAGGCCAGTAGTCGTACCATCTTAAGATAATTGAATGGGGACCACATGCATAGATGTAGCAGACACAGGGCACAGACCAAGGCCAGGTGATGAGCGAGCTTTTGCAGGGGGCACACGACTACCGCAATATAAGGGTATGCCTTTTGCAGATGACACTGGTGCTGCTACGACAATGTTGCCGAGAGTGGCCAACATGTTGAGCCATACAGCCATCGATCTGGAGGGCTCCTTGCTGAAGGATTCTGCTGGCGAACTCATCAAAGTAGACCATAAGGAGTTTCCCTTTGTTGTTGCCTGTGTGCTAAACATGGATGATAAGGAGGATGTTGCCCCTCTGATGAATCCATCCATGGTCCTCGACCAAAAGGTCCAAATCTCCGTGCTTAGGAAAATGGTAAACGGTGTATCATTTGCGTCATGTCATCGTCACAGAGAGTCAACTTTGGGTCCTACCACACACCATGGGCGGGGATGGTGCGGTTCGGTTCCATCATTGGTAAAGCTTCCTCTGATCAAAGGACACCTATTGGTGAAACCCACTTTGACCGTGGTGGAAGGACTGTTTGCACTGGGGTCATCAGCATGAGGTGTTGATGGCGAAGAATGTAACTCTCCAGTTGGTGATCAATCACAACTGGAACTGAACGAGCTAGCAGGTCATGGACATAGAGAAGGGTGTGTCCCTGACTGTGGAGATCATCACCCACCAGTCGGGCAGGTGAGGCAATGTAGGCCCATGACACCATGCCGCGATATAGATGTCGGTCTGCTGTCGGAGATGATATGCATTTCCCGACGGTCCTCCCTTTGCTGGCTCGGAAGGGATGGATTGATTCTTCCGAGCGGCCTAACAAATGTGTCCTAGTCGAAGTGATGCGGGTGCCAGGGACGTCCATAAGGAGTACATGCCAGTACATGCTAAGGTTGTGCCGCCACCAGAGCAACAACAAGGGACAGTGTGAGGAAAGCACTTCTTTTTTTCTTGTAATTCTACCAACGTATTGATGAGTGTACGGTCCATCCTATACACGCTTGGTGTGGTGCGCCTTGGGAAGGCTGCAACACTTCAGTTGCTGTGGCAATTAATGTGAGTGGGGCCAGCCTATCATATGCACGTAGCTGTGAACAACTGAGATTGAATCACAGTTGCCATGGCCCATTAGCACGTAGAGCTATTAAATGAGGCATAGGGGATGTTGCATCGGCTCACTTGTGACCTGCAACGGTTCGGTTGCTCCTCTTTTCTTTTTCCTCCTGCCGACTAAACCCTTTAGGAGATGCTAAATACAAAGAATTCCAAGCCGATGATGGGGCTACTGGCGCAGTTCTTCCAAGACAATCATGTCCATCTGTGGATCATGATGATGGAACACGAAATGTTCAACACTGCTCATGCCTTCTACCTGAACCCAAAGATCATGATCCACACGACAAAGGAGGAAGACAGGCTGAACACTCTGCCGGTGAGCTTTGTTTGCATCTACAATATTTTTCTAGACATGGGGATGATATTTCTTCCTCAAGAGTTTAGGGACATCTTGTATGGGTATAAGCTACGCTCTCTCCCAAGTCTTGAAGGCAAACAAGAGGACCTGGGATGTACAGATGTTTCAACGCTCTTCTTGTTCCTGGAGAGCATACATTACTCAAGCTGTTTGAACATGATGGCCTCGACTTGGGATGCCCTTTTCGACGGCATTCCCAGCCCCCACTTCAACTGCGCGTCTGCTACTTCTTTGTCGAAGGAGAGCTAGCGCTGAATGAGCTCGTCAACGGATGATTACATGTTCTATAAGCCCCAATTTAGGTATGGTGACTAGAATGGGAAGTTGGTAGGTCGCCTTCAGGGGTTGAAGTTCCTGTTGAATTCTGTCTTGGCCCACGTGTGGGAAGACCTGGACGCCTTTGTCACGAATGGGAAATATGTTGTCGGACTTTGTTGCGACACCAACTTATTGGGAACTGAAGAGCAAGAAGAAGGTGAAGGAGGCGGAGCCTGGGAACAACTGAAGAGCAAGAAGAAGGTGAAGGAGGCTGTCGAGGCTCCGCAGCCAACAAAGGAAGAAGGGGAAAAAGGAAAGAAGCAAGGAGGTGGAGGAAAGCCAAGGGTAGAGCATGTGGAGCTCGTCGAGTGATGACGAGGAGACCAACAAGCTCCCTCCTGCCTTGTGCCTCAAGGGGAAGAACTCTCAGAGATGAAGAAACCGATTGTCAACCCTCAGAAGGTGTGGCCCCCTATGGTTACTAAAGATTGGTCCGGCGGAGGGACCAATGGCAGATGAGGAAACTCCTCTACCGAGATAAAGTGGAGGAAAAGATTTGGGAAAGAAGGGTAGGTTGGAGCTTTCGATCACCGTGGACGAAAAGGATAGCTGGATTGTTGGAGGCTCCATGGATGCAGGGGGACGGTCCCTACAGAGGAGGCAGTGGTATTCTTGGCTGTCTGGAGCGCACCTAGGGAAGATCTCTTATTCTCCTTGGGGACCATGCAAGTCAACTTGCTTCGAGGACCAACCTAGCTTCCTCTTTCTCAGTCGCCAACTCACTTTGGACGGTGTCCATCTCTGCAACATCAGTAGCCCAAAGCTTCGTCCAGTCTGGAGAAGTTGAGACATGGCTCAAAGGGTCGATAGGTCCGTCTTAAACCTGCGACGCTCTAGGCTCATGTTCCGGATTTAGCCATCAGCTCTCCACTTGTAGCTTCTTCACTTGCTGCAAAAGATGAATGTTTTCCTTCTTGGTGCCCAAGTTAGCCTCTACCTCCTTTACTCTGTCGACAAAATGGGAGAAACTTTGCAATGTCTGCATCCATAGAAAGAATGTAGTTAGTAATATGATAGCAGAAAACTCATGAGGACAAAGCACGAACCATTACTTACCAAGAGGAGATCATTGGCGACCTTCCCAAAGAGGTCCTTTGAGGAGATGGTGTTTAGGGGGTCCTCCCAACACTTTGCTCAAATACTCCTCCCAATGGTCAGCCTAATGCCCTCGGAGGATTAAGGGGCTGATCCCGTAAAGTAGATACAATATAAACTTTTGTTTTTTCTTGCTTGCAACTTCTATTTGAAATGAATAAAAAGAAGTTTTAGTAAGTCTTTGTTTTGTATGTACTACTTGTAAATAAATGAGTATGTAAGACTCATACTCACACATACAAATAGGAGTAAGACTCCACACATGCATGGTGCTGACCCAAACAGTCCAGAGACCAGCCATACGAAGTATTTGTAGTAAAACTTGCTAAGTGATACCCCATTCAGCAGATACCAGGGTATACCAACTGTTAGATATGTACTAGCCGGGCAAGAGGTTAGATGCCTTAGCTACAAGGTTGAAGTGTTAAGCTTTTCCCAGAAGTAGAATCTGGGGGGTCTCTTGCCTTTTGTGCCTAGGACAGCTAGGGCTGTTATTCCCTAGATGGTGTTGGAAGTAAGGGCATAGCTAAGCCAAACGGTCCCAGGGAAAACTGAGACTCCTCAGTGATCTCTAACAGCACTTTGTTGTAGGCTCATATGGCTTTGTAAGTACATCCGACCAGCATTGTTTAGTTCCATCTAACTATTTCTTTAAGATGTTAATGAGGTTCTTGTTGGCGACTTCGGCTACTCTGTTGGCCTGTGGGTGCCATGCAGACGTAAAACAAAGTTATATGTCATGTTTGTCACAAAAGTCCCAGATGTGAGCAGCAGCAAATGGTGGTCATTGTTCATGATGATCGTCATAGACTTTATAGAGACAAAACGATATTTGGACATAGGAACTTTTCCATACAATAGAGGTTGCATGAGTTAATGAGATGGTTTCTACCACTTAGTGAAGTAGTTTACAGTGAGGAGGATCCAACGGAGCTCCTGACAGCTTGCCACATAGGCTAATGAAGTTGATGGGCCGGAGGTAGCTTGCCGGTTGGTTGAGCAAGTCAGCATTATGTTGGTATTGGGGAAACTTCTAAATGAACTCCTTCGCATCCTAGTGGATGTCCGGCCAAAAGTAGCCTTAGCGAAGAATGCAAGTGACTAGGCTACAACTACGGGGGTGCGGGCAGCACCACCCAGCGTGAATTTCCTTCATCACATTGGCAGCCACCTCATCGCAGATGGCACTTTGTGTAAGGTTGCGAATGGGGCTATCTGTACAACACTTTGTTGATTGGGAGATACTTGGCATACCAGAGTTTGAATTCCTTGGCCTCTTTTTCCTAGCTACACTCCATCCTTTAGGTAGGAGATGATCTCATTCATCTAGCATACTGCAGCCTCCGTATCAGCGACTTCTAGTATATCATAGCTAGGACGGTTGAGGATGAAGTGTAGTTGAAAGTCTGGGCTTTCATACTTAGCGAGGAAGTCTGCTATTCTATTCCCCTCACAGGGAACGTGAGATATATAGATCTCCTTGAAGAGAATGATGCCTCTTTTCACTTTGCGAAGATACTTCTTCAAGGTGTCTTCCCTGGCCTCAAAAGTCCATTTGACTTGGTTCACAATGAGGAGGGAGTCACTGTAGACCTACAAGTATTCCACCCAATGCTTTTGTAAACTTCAGGCGAATAGAGCTTCATATTCATCTTAGTTATTAGTGACTGTAAAACCAAAATAGATGGAGCAATGGAATTTCACTCTGACGGGGATGGTGAGGAGGATTCCCGCACCTTGAGTCATTGTGCCAAAGGCACCATCCACATGGAAGATTCATGGGGTATGCCTTCATTCTCTGGGGGGAAGTTTCGAGGTGGAGAGTTTAGCAATGAAATCTGCCAAGGCATGGTCCTTGATAGCGATTCGCGGTGTGCAGTGAATGTTGAACTCTCCCAGCTCTATCAATCATCGTAGTAGCCGTTTGGTGGTCTACACGCTATGTAGGACATGTCGAAGCTGTTGGTTAGTGTCAGCCTAGAAGCAAGGTTTCACCTTTCAAGTAGTTGTGGCTAGTACCGAGATCACTTTTTTCAAGACTGAAGATTTGGTTTTTAGGTTGGTCATGACATGGCTGATGTAAAAGATAGGTCGTTGCATCTCGCCTTCCTCTCGTATAAGGATGGCGAAAATGATGGTATCTGTAGGAGGCACTAAGAAGTGGAGGTCAAGTACCTTTTGAGTGACGTAAAAGCCTCTTCACATTCCACAGTCCACCCTACAATTTTGTGGCCTCTTAGGGCCTTGAAGAAGGGTAGGCACTGTTTCCCCAACTTAGAGATGAAGCGATTAAGGCTAGCGACTCTCCCGATAAGTCGTTGGACCTTTATGCAGGTTTTGGGTGAAGCCATGTTCAGGATGACGGAAATTTTATCCGGATTAGTTTCAATGCCCCTGGCTGAAAATAAGTACCCTAGGAATTTACTAGAGGATGCTCCGAAAGTGCATTTTTTGGGGTTCAGCTTCTTTTGGAATCTACGGAGAATGTCAAACACCTTCTGTAAGTCCAAGATATGTTAAGAATGGGAATCACTTTTGACTAATAAGACATCAATGTTGGATTCTAAGTTTCTCCTCTTTTGGTGTTTAAAGACCTTATCCACCATCCGTTGGTAAGTAGCCAACGCATTTTTGAGACCAAAGGACATGGCTTCATATTAGTAGTTACCCTAGTCCGTTATGAAGGTCTTCTCTATATCCTCTAGTGCCATCTTGATTTGGTGATAGCTGTAGTAAGCATCTAGGAAGCTCAGCACGGGGTGTTCGGAGGTACGATTGACTAGAACATTAATCCGTGGAAAGGGTGAAAGTCCTTAGGACTCGCATTGTTGAGTGTGCGGAAGTCCACACACATTCGCCACTTGCCATTAACTTTTTTGACCAGGAGTACATTAGTGAGCCACTCTAATACGAAGCTTCTTGGATAAAGCCAACTCCCAGCAGTTTACTGATTTCTGATTCTATGGCGTGGTCTGTCCCACTGTGGACCTAACCAAATGATGCAAGAAACCTAGATGAACTCAAGGGACGAGTCGAGACATGCATGAAGTTCGCTCAACTTGAAGATAATCAAGAAGCTTAGATCTAGGATTGCTTAGGACATTTTGTAAGGGTTAATGTAGAAATTAGAATACACTTGCTCGTTAAACAACCCCTTTATTGGCTAAGATTGAAAGTTTGTTAAATATTATGAGTAAAATATTTTTAAACAAGGAAAGCCCTATGATTAACCTTTACTCGAAAGGTCTGGTCTAGAGATTATGCGGTCTATTCTTTCTCTTGCACTTGCCAGAAAGAATGGATCAAACAGTTGATTAAATCATTGGATTGTTTGATGTTGATGATCAGATGACAGAAGCTGGGGATCAGATTGTTGAAAAAATAATTGGACTATCTGATGGTCAGTCCATCCCAATGTAATAAGCTCAATGATCAAAACCTTGATTGATAGAACGGTCTGATGTGGTCATCAAACGATCCGATCGATGGGCAGTTGCAAATCTAGCGATTTTTTATCTTTTCTTTAACAAAGTAGCAATCATAAAAGCTGAGAAAATTCTAAAATGATTTTAACTTTCAACGTGCACTTTTAGTTCAATGATGTATATCTTTTCCTAGTAAGGTACTGCTTGAATAAACTTTTCTAAATTATTTCAAAGTTTTTCTATATACTTATATCCAAATCTACTTTTGTTCATATATACTTACAATATTAATAATCATCCAAAAAATTATAATTTTAAAGTTATAATGCTATCCTCATTCTTTTTAACTTTCACTATATCATCATTCAAATTTTTTTTGCATAATTATACTCACCTCATTTCTAGCTCTTACTTAAGAAGATTAAACTATTAATTTCTTTGACTTCTTGCTTCCCTCGAACAATTTCATTTCTCAAATACACAAAATATTAATCATCTTAAAAATTCTTAATATCCACTACTCTATTAAATTGCCTATTAGAGAACCTAAATTTCAAGTTCCTAATCTTTATATAGTTTCTTGACCCGCTTCCAGTCATGATGTAGAAACCCTCACTTATTTCTATACCTAAGCACCGGTGTAGTGTCCCGTGTATACCTGTTATTATATTCAAGTAACATGGTGTATCGCTTCGAAGGAATGTCTTAGCTTTAATGTAATTTTCTAAATAATTCAGGTCATATTTGTTTAACAAATTTTATGCTGGATGTCCTGAAGTTTCTTTCTTGTTATAGAATATTTTAATTATTTTTTTTAAGGCTGAGTAATCTATGTTACCAATTTGGTGTTGTAGAGTGTTTCCTAGCAGTAACTTGTGTTTTTTGTAGGTTCATGTAACAAGTCTCGATTTCTTGCTGTGCTCAGCATTTGCCCCTTTCTGGGTCTACAATGATATGACTGCTAGAAGATGGTAAGCCCCTATGCAAGTTTTACGCTAAAGTTCTTTAAATGCATGAGAAAGGTCGTCAACCTCTTCAAATCAGTAAATGATTCAAGTAATCTTAAGATTGTTTGGTCATTAATTGAACACACCAAACTTTTCTCTAGCAAAGGGCTTAGAATGCGAGATGTGAATTCTGGTACTAATTACTCTCCGTTTGTTTGGCCGTTAAAAATTAACCTAGTTTAATTTTAACCAGACATATCACATGACACATAAGATTTTAATATTAAAAATTAACTTTATTTCATATCCTACACACATTACCAAAATAATAACTAACTTATATCACATCCCTAACATATCTCAATATTATAACTAATTTTATATTACATCCCTCATATATCCCAATATAATAACTAATTTTATTTCACATCATTCACAATTTTCAATAAAAAAATATCTCCATCCAAGTTTAATTTTAACCTCCTTAAATTTAACCTTACAAACAAACAGACCTAAAGGATTATCTTACTAGTCACTACATAAGCTTTTCCTGGTCATGAAAAGAAGTTCAATATGGTTAGATGGATTTTTAAATGATATGAGATGGAAAGAAATTTGTTGATGAATATGATAATGGAGAACAGAATGATTTCTTCCTTTCTAGGAGAAGAAATGTGATCACTAATTATCTGTGCTTTAGCAGTTTTGTCTGGCTATAAAGGAAATGTTTCTTGATTTTGTTTAGTGCAACAGGTCAGACACAGGTTCATGGCTTCTACCTGCGGCTCTGATTCCACTCGTGGGACCGACGCTTTATATTCTTCTTCGCCCAAGGCTCTCAGAATTACCTACGCGTGTGTCCCCAGCCGTGACCGATAAGGATCAGTAAGTTTCATTGCTTCCCTTTGCGGGACGGTGGCCTCGAAAAATAAGTAATTTTTGTTCGGGTATATAGAATACGTTTAGGTTTATTAGCACTTTAATGATTGAAATTTCGAGTCATGTTGATAGGAGTCTTAGTCAGTTGCTTGGTTATTTACTCGATGCAGATGAGACACTCAACCACCTCCAGATGAATGAAATTACACCTAAAATGTCGAGTGCACACATGTTTTGCTACTACATGGCACACACTGAGACACTCCCAACGTATCATGCCTGAATCCCTGATAGCAGTCCACTCAAATGTAGAACAATAGCTGGGTCAAATAGCAATTGGGTTCTTTAGTTTGCATTCATGTGCAACTGAGTCTTTATAGAGTAGCCCTCAAGATTAGGGCCGCAAAAATAGTCCTAAACTTGAAGCTCACTCTGAACTCGCGAAAATTTGAGCTCAACTCAAATCTATGAGCTAACACTCTAATTTTAGTTTTATTTTGAGTCGAGTTCGAGCCATGATTAGCTTGCGTGATATAAACTCGAATTGATTCAAAATAAATAATTAAATATGTTATTTATGATTTATTTATATATTGATATTAATACGTATTTTATATGTACTTATAATATATTTATCTTTTCAGAAAATAAATTTACTCATTTTAAGTCAACTCGAAATCTATTGAGTCGGCTTAATCTTGAATGATTTCGAGTCAGGTTCGAGTTTAGTTTGAGTTGGCCGTAACTTGCTCAAACTTGGCTTTGTTTACAACCCTAGTTAATATTATATAAATGTCCATATGGATCAAGAAAAAAAAGGTGCACAAAAGGGTAAATTATAGTACACATTTGCATATGGAAGACATGCTAGTGGATGGTCTCATAAATATAATCAAATTAAATGTTGCTTCTTTTAAACTCTCCTTTTATACTCAACTGACACATGCTATGCACGTGCTTCCATCCAAACTGTACTAAAAATTCAACTTATAAAAATTTAGGAGTCCACAAAACATGAGCTTGCAATATTCACAGTAAGAGTTGCAATTTTATGTAAAAATTAAAATTTATTCATATTTTATTTAATTTAAAATTAACTTAAATTTTTTCATACTCAAATTAGCTTGTTAATTTAGTTAAAAAAAAACTTATTAAAAAAAATTAATTCAACTCAAAATTTATTCTGTATATATATAAACTTACATATTTATACTTTTTAAATTATAATAAAGTTCTTTTTTTATATATAAATATATAAAAATGAGATTATAAAAATATTAAAATTTAAAAGTAAATTTATAATATTATATTTAATATGTATAATATATATTTTTATGAGAAAAATATAACTTTATAATTAAACTTGATTAAACTGAAAAATTGCGTCAAAATTAAAAAACTTTTAATTAAATTAAATCAAACATGACTCGAAATTAAAAAATTTAATTTTGATCAACTCAAATCACCCGTAGCAACATGAAACAATAAGTAATCAGGAATCTGCACTATCTATAAATAAATTAATATAGAAAGCAATATCACAAATCTTACATTATACTTCTGGAAAATGACTGTTGAGCACATGACAATATAATTGACAAAAATGTAAACTAGAATATGCCAATGAACACATTTTTTATTTTTATTTTTTCAGAAAACAAAGAACATTCATTTATTACTTTTGAGATGTTTTCAAGGACTTATGTAACAATAATAGGCCCTGTTTGGCACGAGGACCAAAACTAGGATCAAAATAGTATTAATTTAAAAAATAATAATAATAATAATAATAAATAAATAAATTTTTTAAATTATTCTACACAAATTCTAATATAAAAATTATTATTTTATTTCGCATGTTCAATAATAACTTTATTTCACATCCTAGATCAAAATACTCGATTCAAATATTTTGGGTTAGGATGTGAAATAAAGTTAATATTTTCATTGAAAATTATTGGGTATATGTAGTAAAATAATTTTTTTTTATATTAGAATTTGTGTAGAACGATTAAAATTTTTTATTTTTTATTATTATTGTTATATTTTAAACTAGTACTATTTTAGTCCTAATTTTGGTCCTCGCGCTAAACAGGAGATGCCACTTTTTGCATTTAAGCTCGTCCATCAAATCCTGAAACCAAATTCATAAAGATGGTGCATGAAAACTGACAGACATCATAAAGTTGAAGCATTTGATTAATAGAGAATAATCAGGCAACAAATTCAATCATATTGCGTGGTACCATAGAGATGAGACTTCAGTTTTGAGCATCAAAAAATTAGTAAAACAAAAACATTTTTCATGGTGTCAAAAAACCTGAAAGTTTTATATTTCTCTGAAAGTGAAATGGCTAAAACATGTGTCATCTGGCAGAATGTAACAAGAAGCAAGCATTTTAAAGGACAAGTATTCTGATCTTTATCATCTACTGAGTTGGAGGATGCATTAAAAAATGCTATGAATTTCATGCAAACCCATGTACTAAAGCAAATAAATTGAACAATTGAGCTCATCCAAACCTTATGTACACCATCATCATAAATTGGTCTATTTAACATTTTTCATCATAAAGGCCTTGTTTGGCATGAGCCCAAAAATGGGCAAAAATATATATTAATAATATTTTAAATTTATTATAAATTTTAATAACTTTATTTCACATCCAACACAAATTCCAACCTTTAAGTGTCAGCTAGATTGATCCATCGTATATACATGCCTTTCTTCCTTTCCTTCCAACTGAAAACACACACAAAAAAGGAAGATTATCTAGGACAATGCCTTCACTTAAAAAGCACACCAAAAAGATATAAGCAAAAACAATCTACTAAATGAGAACTTGACGAACCATGTCTAGAAAATCTCCTCCAAAGCGCTTCATCAATCCAACGGGTGCCCTTACATGCCTTCATTATCTAAACTCTTTAAATCCCCGCAATCCATGCAATAAATCGCACCTGCACGACGTGATTTTGGGAATAACCTCATGCTTTCTTTCGTGTTCTAGCAGCTTGAGCTCCTCTCTCAACCTACAGATCTCCTACTTCATCTCCTTCCAGGATGAAGAAGCCAATTCAGGGCACCAATTCAGCTTTGGGCAAAAATTTTCCGAAGACTCCATTTGTTAGCAAGCAAAGCCTTTATCACGTAGTAGGAAACGATCAAGCCAACATACTGTGTTAACTACACGTCACAATCTTACAATTGTCCTAAGGCAAGATTATGGTCGAACAGTGTGGAAGTTTGGCTGTTGAATTCTAGTTGATATAGTTAGTGCAAATGTTGAGATTACTGCAACAGCAAAAAGTCACACAAAAATCAGGCACTCTACAAATGAAGGGAAACCAACAAAAATTCACTATTAAAAAAAATACGAAGGGAATCCACCATCAATATTTTTCATTAAAAAATGAACAGTAGCATGGTAAAAGTGGAGAAAATGTAGCATAAAAGACAAAAACAGCGTGCATGAATAAGAAGACCGTGCTTCTTTTTCCCTTGATGGAGAGAGGAGCAAAGGAGGAAAGTGGAGCAGATACAAAAGGATGAATTATAAGAGAAGGTAGGAAGTGCACATGAGCACAATTATCCCTGCAAGTAAAATGATCCATAAACTTCTTAATTTGCCTTTCCTCTACCTATGGTTATCCTTCCATGACTAATCTAAAATCTTGTTTGGTTCAAACCCAAATGAACCTGAGAATTTTTTTAATATTTATTTCACATACAACCCAAACTCCAATATAAAAAATTAACTTTATTCTAAATCCTACACAAATCCTTACATCAAAAAAATCAATTTTATTTCACATCCAACATATATTTCACTAAAAAATCAACTTTACTTTCACATCCTACACAAATCTAAATATTAAAATAACTTATTTTTCACATCATACATATGCACAAAATATTTTGTCTCTCTCTAGCCCAAAAATAGCATTCCAACCAAATGAGGGCTAAAGTGTATTCCAACAAATCACATACATTATAGTTACGCATCATGTGCATTAGGACCATAAAATGTATGAAGTCTCCAATTAAGCTTGAAAATGATTAACATCAATTAAACAAAAACAGAAATTTATCCAAATGTAAAACCATTAATACACGCGTTCAGCATTGTTGCCAAATTATATCATAAGCAAGAATGGAATACCCAAGACGCTACCAAAATATTAGTTTCCATTATTATCTTTGTTCCCTTATTTGTCTTTTTGCGTGAGATTAGGCCTACTGGAGCAGTGAGTTTAAGAGATGGAAGGGAATTCCTCCTAAATTTGGCCAAAAAAAGTCAGCATCTTATGACCATATCTTCAAATATGTAAGAGAACCATCCATGGTAGCATACTCTGTATTGTATATAATTAGCAGCAAGACCTCATGGGAGATGCATGCTTAAGGAAAAAGGCAATACATAGATACGAATGGTTTAATATCAAAGAGATCAATGCGTTAGAACTGCAATCACTAAAGAATTTCCAGATCTAGTATAACCAAACACAAAATTCTGATAGGGACTAAATTATTTACCTCTGCTGGGATCATTGCTAGATATCATAAGAATGCCAGGAAGAGAGGATCCTCCAACAAGCAAACTTCAACTATTGGTTTGAAGCATAGAAATCATGGAAAATGTGCTACCTTACTCCAAGACCTTTTTCTATAATAATGGAAAGCCTATAAAAATCTTGACTTTGACATATGCCTGCTTTGCAAGAAGCATGAATCAACGAATTGAAGCAAGAAAAATCTATAACCAAATGCCTCTCAAACATTTTCTGAAACAGCTTCAGAACTTCCCCCAGTCTTTTACCCCTACCAAGCTGACATAGCAGGTGATTAACCAAATCCTGCATAAAACCATCAGTAACAGTTCCGAGAACAAGATCAATAGCTTCTTCTACCCTTTCTTCCCCACAAAGACAACCAATTACGACTTGATATGTGTACTTGTTTGGGTTAACATTCTTCCCCATCATTTCTGCAAACAGTTCAAGAGCTTCCTTGTTTTTTCCCAGAGTGTAAAACTGATGGATCAGTACGTTGAATGTAACCACATCAGGCACAAATCTCCAATCAGTATTAACCATATTTTTCGCCAAATGCAGGTTTCCAGTTGCACAAATACTACGAAGTATAAGTGTTAATGTGCATGAATCGGGTTCAATTCCCCTCTTCACCATGCAACCCAAGAGCTGCAAAGCATTCACACTACACTCACCATCAAGATAACTACTCATTAATGTATTGTAGAAAACAGCATC
Organism: Apostasia shenzhenica; assembly: GCA_002786265.1. Taxonomy (NCBI): domain Eukaryota; kingdom Viridiplantae; phylum Streptophyta; class Magnoliopsida; order Asparagales; family Orchidaceae; genus Apostasia; species Apostasia shenzhenica. The sequence continues at coordinate 3,041,856 of KZ451951.1, forward strand.
TGGAGTCCAATCAATTTCTGAACTCTCCAATAATTTTAAGGCCTCTTGCAACTTCAACATCTTGCATAAACATTCAAAAAGTATATTCAGAGTCTCCAAGCTCGGAAGCAGCCCTTCACCCCTCAAAACATTCAACAGCCTAAATGCTTCACCAATCCTTCCAGCTTTACATAGCCCATTCATGTAGACGTTGTAAGTGACTTCATCAGGCTTCCAGCCTTTCTCATGGCTTTCGCTCAAAAGCTTCTCTACTTCATCAAACTTCCCATTTCTACTCAAAGCATCAATCAATGCCGTGTACATGAAAGTATCAGGAGCAAGCCCAAACTTCTCAACTAAATTAAGAAAATGCTTAGCCTTATTGATCATACCGTGAGAGCAATACCCATGGATGAGAGAAGTGCAGGCATGGGGTGTAGGGCGACAGTGGCTGTCGAGCATGAGATCGAGGACGCCGAGGGCTTCTGTGAGTCTTCCCGCGCGTGAAAGGGCAGCGATGAGCGTAGAGAAGGTGACCGCGTCAGGCGGTTTGCCACGTCGGACCATCACGCCGAGAAGAGAGTAGGCGGCGTCGAAGCGGTCGGATCGAGCGGAAGATAAGATAAGTTTGAGGAAGATGGTGAAAGAGGAGGTGCTGATGGGGAGGCCGGATGCGAGGAGAGAGCTGCAAACGACGGCGGCGGCGGCGGGGCAGTTGGCGAGGAGGAGACAGTTGATGAGCGCGTTGTAGGAGGCGGTGGAAGGGCGGACGAGCAGGCGAAGAAAGTGGCGAGGGGCGGAGCGGGGGAGGGGGTATGAATAAGGATTAGAGCGGCGGGAGAAAGAGGAGATGGCAGAGCGGAAAAGGGAGAGGTAGTCATCGGAGGATGAGGAGGAAGGGAATGGGGTGGTGGCAATGGTAGCGGCGGCGGCGGTGGCGGCGAGGTATTGCCGGCGGGCGACTGGCAGTGAGGGGAGCATATGGTACTGAAATATAGGGCATAAGATAAATAAGGACGCCGCCGGCGAGTTTCAGGTGGAAGGAGTAGGGTTTTGAAGGTGATTAATTAAAAAAAATTAAAACTTAATAATCATCAATTAATTAATTAATTATGAGGAAGATATTAATCAAAATTCAATTTATATTAAAAATTAAGGAAGTCTACGCCACCCCAAGTTACATTTTACAACGAGGCCTAAGTGTAAGGAGACCATTTATAGGATCGTGGGTGGTGTCTAAAAGAAGAGTGAAGAGATTTTTAATTTAATAAAATCTATGCAGTAGTAGTTGTTAACGCATGGCTCTGATGCTGCATATCAGTCATACACATGGCTCCCAGGTGGCACTAAGTTGTTATTTATTTATTTATTCTCGCAGGTCTAAAACCTCGATCAAACCTCGGCCACGCGGGTTCGGTCAACCATCGTCCACGACGATCTAGGATCACCCCTAGCAACATCGATGACGATGTTCCTCAGCTGCACCTGTCGTTGTCGGAGTGCTCTGGCCGCACCGTTTCCAATACAGAATGCTTTTTCCAGACACGCAAATCAAAGACTCGTGTGCTCTAGCTGGCGCGAACCCCCAGTGGAATCACTGCTATCAAGGAGGAAAAAGCTCTCCACCAGTACTTCCAGCTCCCCCAGTGCCGACAGCTGAGGGACCATCAGAATGGGCCCAGATACTTTCTTTCTGGGAAATCCGGGATAAAGTACTCTTTTCAGCAATATTTAAAGCTACAAAACGGGCAGCAAAAAAAAAAAAAACAACCACAAGAACCATGACAACCAGAGTACAAGCAATTACGGTGTCCTCCTGCTTTTCACTATATTAGAGCCCCAACTGAGGAGCTCTTTCTCTCTCTTTTTCTTTCTTCTGATTAACTCATTGTACTGGTCTTTTAGACCACTCTCTTTTTTTCTCTAGTGAAATCAGCTCTCACTGACCGCTCAGTGGACGTAGGGGATTTCCTCCCTGAACCATCTTAAACCTCTGTGTGTTGCTCTGGATGCTCTCTCTCGCCTAAACTCTAACCGATAGGCTCAGCTCTCTGCGTACCACCGTCTCTCAAGACTCTCTCAAGTAGTAATAATAATAAGATAAAATATAATTAAAACTAAACATATATATATATATATATATAGCATTGTTCCATAATCAATCACAAGGCACCATATGTGCTAGATTATAAAGATGATACTCGATAATTAGATGCCAAACAATGCTTGGTTGAACTTGATTTTCAATTTTTATTTTTACTACATATTTTATCACTTAAATTTTCATTTAGTTAAGAGTTTATTTTAGAAATATTTATTTTTTTTAAATAGAAAGAAAAATATTATTTTAATATTGCAATATAAAATAAATTTATTTTATTGTTAAAATTACATTAGAAATAAAGTAAAATTTATTTTTAAATTTAAGCATGTAGAAAATGTAAAATATTTTATGATTAAAATTTATTTAATATATGAAATAAATTAATATTTAATATTTAAATTTATATATAATATAAAATAAAATATTAAAAAAATTAATAAAGTATTTTTTCAAGGAATTTAAATTTTCTATTTAGGTTTTTTATTATAATATTTTTTAGGCCTTTTAGCCTTTAAAAGTCTGTTTGACTATAAAATTAATTTAATCTTATTTTGATATATATATATATAATAATAATAATAAAAAGTAAAATTAATTAATTATATTAAAAATTATATAAGATATAAATTAAAATTAATTAATATATATACTAAAATGATGTAAAGTAAAATAAATATTTTATATTATTTTTAAAATTTTTATAATAAATGATTTATTTTTATTTGGGCAGGCACGAGTATCAGGCAAAAACCCTCTCTTTCCCCTTCTCGTCTCTTTGAACGCCGGTAGTCGGGAATGCCACCGCCACCGGTTTCGGCAATGGCGACTCTGGCCGCTTCCTCGCTTTGCAAATCTTTTCCTGGACACCACACCCTGCGAACCCTAATCTTCTATATCTACTCTTCCCATCCGCCTCTTTCGTCGCCGATGTCCGCCGCCGAAGCATGTCTATGTCAAGCCTCGGCTGACTGCAGCGAGGGGACAGTGAATTTCTCCGCTGAATCCACCGCCTCCGGCGTGGACGGAGTAGCGACTAAGGAGTTCGGTTTTCGGCGAGCTGAGTTCGGGCGGGATTCGTTGGTGGGAACGGTACAGCCCTATGATCGTCATTTGTTTCTGCGCTACAAGTCGCCTGACGCTTGGCCGTCTAACTTCGATACGGCGGTGTCCAACCGCCTCCCACACCTCTTTGCCGCCGCTATCAGGTCTCGTAAGGGTGATATGAAGAAGAGGGTGAGTGCCTTATCTGAGATTTATTCTTAAATGATTTCTTTTCACTTTCTTGTCTGTCAGCTTTTCAAACTTTTGCAGATTTAAATTCATATATCACATTTCGCTTAAGGAGATTTTAAAGTTCGAACGGGTTTCTTTGTTTGATTGCTACACAGATGAAAGTGGTGACTATCATGATTGACTCAAAGTACATGAAGTTAGAAATGCATGTTTATTTCATGGAAGTGAGAGCCATACGTGTATTCTATGAAAGCGTTGATCACATGTATTCCCAAATTTGTGAAATACACGTATCACATGAGATACACGTTTAATGTTCAATTTGAATATTAGATCATGCGTTTGATATTTCTTTCAGAGAGTTCTTGATATTATTCGCATTATTATATGAGAAAAAAGAACAATGGATTGGCTTAAAGTCAAATAATGGCTTAATCATTACTGATACACCTAGAGATTTAAAGAATGCAAATTCCCATTTTACTTCCTTTCTAATGCATTGTATTGGTCAAACAAAAGTGTTTCATTCATAAAGTGATTTCTCTTTTAATGCCCTTTTTAAACTTCATGTTGGATTATGTGGATGGGATATGTTTCATTCTCTTCTTTTTTCAGCTATTAGTAAATATTGAGGTACATATTAATGCTATCACGTTCTCGTCAGACACGTTTAATGATATGTGGAGGAGAAGATGGCACCAGTGCATCAGATGGAGATGTTCTGATATTTCCAGACATGATATGTTGCCGGTTGGATGGTTTAATCTACCCTTTTTTTGCATAGATGCTAAAAATTTGTAGGACTAATCTTCTGTTAATTACAGGAGGTTGGCTGAGATTGATGTGCATAATTTTGTTGAAGAAGTGCTTGTGAAGGATGCTCAATGGCTTCCTGGTGCAGTTGAGACATTGACTGGTTCTTATGTTTTTGTTTGTTCTCATGGCAGTCGTGATCGAAGATGTGGTGTTTGTGGACCAATCCTTATTGAGAAATTTAGAGAGAAGATATCTTCATCTGGTCTTAATGATCAAGTGTTTGTTTATCCTTGTTCACATATAGGGGGCCATAAGTTTGCTGGAAATGTTATTATATTTAGCCCAGCTGCAAATGGAGAGGTATCTGGGCACTGGTGAGCTCAATGTTTGGGTACTAGGCACAACTAGTTTAGCATGCTAGCTTATAATTCTCCTACAATTTTCAGTAGTTTATAAGTTCCTGATGGCGCTTACATGATTTCATATGCTGTTATGTCAAGTCCTACTAGTAGCTAAACCAAATTGATTGTAGGCTACCTGGTTGTTGTGTTGCACAGGTATGGATATGTTAGTCCAGATGATGTGCATTTGCTGGTTGAGCGGCACATCCAAAAAGGAGAGGTTATTGCTCAGCTATGGAGGTACTCAACTTTATCTGTTTGTTTGCCTAGGGTAATTTTAAGTTGGATTAAAATTAGCTTTATAGAGCACATTGTGCCCAAATTTCAATGTTAAATAACAACATTTCAAATCCTAGACAAATTCAAAGATTAAAACCAACTTTATTTCACATCCTACACAAAATTTAAAATAAAAAATAACTATCACACCCTATACACATCTCAGTAAAGTTTTTTTCTCATATTTTTCACAAATCTCATAGAAAAATATCTCGTCATAGGTTAACTTTTAACCTAATTAAAATTAACCCAGCTAAACAAATGCATCAAGCTTTGTGGAAAGCAAGTTCCAATTGTTGGATGTTGTGCATGCTTTGTCCCAATTTATGGGATGTAATAGGACGGTGTTGGTGTTTGGCTAAGATGGAACTTGGGTAAGTGAGCCATATTAAGATATTTCCTTTGAATTTTGTATATTCTATTTTTATTGATTTTCTCAGAAGATAAGTATTCTTTGTCATTGTCTTCTAGGTATTTATCTAAGTTTATTTTGATGTCAATATGTTTTTTGTTTCATCCTTTGTTTTTACCCCTTCCTCCCATAACTTTATTTAGTGTATGACTGCTTAAGTTTATCCCCATTTAAGCACTACAAGTGTAAGCATTTTCGTTGTTCTTAAATTATTGGTTACTTTGTTTTCCAATCAGTTGACATCCTCTTAGTTTTTAAAAGTTTCATATTATTCCAATTCCTTTTAATTACTTACAAAATTTTATCAAGTTCCTAATTTTAATTAATTGATTGTGTGCTTTAAACTTTTATTATTCCTAAGGAACATTAATTATTTTACTCTTTATATTATTATATGGGCCTATAACTCTATTTTTAATGTATTGCAGTCTTTAAAGCAAACTTGTATACTTGGTTTACTAATTACAAGCATGACAAACTTTGTCACTGTTAATCTTTGGCATTATATTTTCTTGTAAATGTGCGTTCTATTTTTTTTTTTTTTTAGATGACTTTGAAACTTCTAATGACAAGGAAAATAGTGTTATCATGATATGGTAGTATATAAAAAAGTCCCATTGTACTCTTTTATCGAACACTAATGAAGTGGTTGAATGCATCGTGTTTGATAATTATGTAATTAAGCTGTTACTTCTAATAACGTTAGTTTAGTAGATACGAATGGTGCCTTTCAAGTGAAATAATACATCCCAGATGAAGTCTGGCTATTTGTTGGAATTTGAGCAATTATATCTGGAATGCCCTCATAAATTTCAGAGGCCAGATGGGTTTATCTAAAGAAGAACAAAGAAAAGCTCAGCGCAACAGACTCCATTTAGATGCTAGAGTGAATGAGGATAATTCTAATAGATCCATCAAGGGAATGGTAGCTAATCCTTCTTCAGAGAGTATCATTGAGGCAGAGGGGAGGCCGGAATCCAATGAATTGGGTTACAATCACAAAAGTAGAAGCAAAAGCTCCGCTATTCTCAAGCTTTGTGGCATACAAAATTTCTTTGATAGACCTCAGGACACCTACATTGCTCTTGCTGTTCTTGCCTCCATTACTTCAGTTTGTATGGCTTATAGCTGCTACGGGCATTCAAGGTAATATGATCTTTTAGATCGATTCTATCATAGCAGGTTAGCCTAAACGTTGATTCCTGGTTGGGTTAATTTCTTCCCTATATTAGTCGTTTGAGAAATTACATTTGCACCTATCACACAAGAAGCCCCCACAATTCTTTTGAACACAACAACAGTACTTCCATGTTAAGAAATTTCATGTTGTTTTTTGGTGCTTCAAAGATTTGGGAGTCAATTGTGTAATTGGCTACACCTATTCAAGTCTTTTAACAAAACACGGTTAAATTTCTTATATAATTAACTAAAGTGGTTATTGATCAGATCTGTACGTAAGATCAAAGAATTTTGGATTAGATTGTATTGTTGAAATAATGAATGCATGTGCAAATGTTGCTTATGGGCTGTTTAATCTGATGTTATTATGATGCTATGTTATGTTTTTTGAAGAAATTATTTGTTTAGTTTGATGATATAGATTACTTTCTAAATATTTACAAAATTGCCACCCAAAATATCCTATTGTCATGCAAAATTAACATGGTAGTGAAAATAGGTGAGTTGTAGAGTTGTTAGTAAAGTTTGGGATAACAAAGACAAGTTAATAGTATAATTATCTTTCAATATTATGATTTTTAATCAAACAAATTATAGTTTTGTGATAATATAGACTTCTAAATGATATTAATATTTAAATAATATTAATATCTAAATAATAATAATATTTAAATAATATTAATATTTAGATTCCATTGAATCAAACACTACTTAATATTTTTTTAGGGAAATGATATTAGCTAATTTTGTAAACAAGGTAAGAAGATGCTAGAAGCTGTGAGCGATGGCACGAGATACAAAGCAACTGCCCATAAGGTTCTTTTTGATCTGTTTTATTTTTTATGGTTGCCTTGCTTTACAAGAGGGTCAAGCTTTTAATACAATGATCATATTGTCAAATTGTGATCTTTGTTGATAACAACAACAACCAAGCTTTTATCCCATTAGGTGGAGTCAGCTATATGAATCATTTATTTCCAATGCACTCTATTGTGATCTTTACTGATATCAAAAAAAGAATTATAATGTTTATGTGGTTGACCAAGAAGCAAGAATTAACGCAATAGTTAGATTTCCTCGTTTTACTAGAGGTTATAAGTTAATTTGAGGGCTAAAGTTTAGAGCCTTAGAGGTTACTGTAAATAATATCTCTGCTACATTGTGATGGGGGATTGTATATAAAAATCTTCCTTACATGTAATAATGCCTTAGATGTTAAATTTCTAGCTAGACTAAAGGATTAAGTCTATAAGTTATGATTCAAGAATAATTTTGTAGTCTTATTACATATTCATTTTGTCTACATGAACATAGATATATGTAATTTGGCCACCCAAATAGAGCCATAAAAGGAGAGTTCACCGGAAGCAAGAGAAAGAAAGAGGACGCATCTTTCGCCATGGCCTCTAGGTTGGAGAGCTTCTAGCTCTCGTGTGGATGCCATGGCGCAGTGATCGCCCGCGGAGGAGGAGGGTGTGGGTGCCTGAGGCAGTCAATGAGGCGGCGCACGAAGGAGACGACGGGACGACACCACAATACGATTATGCCGATCTGGCCTAGAATTCCTCCTGCGTAGGCTGCACATGTAATGGGTTCCATGAAGTAAACAATCTTTTGCAGAGGAGGAATTAATGGTGAGAGTGGAGAGAAGCTGTTGGTTTTTTATGTTGTAGTGAAGATGACGTTACGGGACGATGGGTGGGAGGCGTTTTAGGTTGAGAATTTAAGTTTGAAAGTTTCAAAGGCTGTAAACGGATATGTTTGTTGCAGTGAACACCATTTGCTATCTTTAAAGTATTGTTGGTTAAAACAGCTGAACCTCCAAAATACGATTCAAAACTATTCAAAATTTGAGTCAGTTCAGAATCGACTTTTAGTGTGTTTGTTTGTAAGGTTAAATTTAAGAAGGTTAAAATTAAATTTGAATGGAGATATTTTTTTATTGAAAGTTGAGAATGATGTGAAATAAAGTTAGTTATTATGTTGGGATATGTGAGGGATGTGATATAAAATTAGTTATTATGTTGGAATATGTGAGGGATGTGATATAAGTTAGTTATTATTTTAGTAATATGTATAGGATGTGAAATAAATTTAATTTTTAATATTAAATTTTATGTGTGATGTGATATGCCTGGTTAAAATTAAACCAGGTTAATTTTAAACTCTTAGATAAACGGGGCCAATGTTCAATTTGAATCATATGCCAAATAGCTTGGCTCAAAGATTGTTTCGAGTGAAATTGTTGTTTTGTGATGTTTGAATTCGATTTGGCTTAAAAAATGGTGGGATAGCAAAATATGATTTTTTTATTCTTTGATAATGATAACAAAAATGAGTTGTTGAACGAAGAAGGGTAGATCAAGAGATTAAACTTTTTTTCAGTTTTAATTGAATTGTGTAGAAAAAGTAAAAAAACCTGAAACTATTAAGTGGGGATGTACATATTAGGAAAAAAAATTTCTATTTTGTGTTAAATGTTGTAAATTTACGTTAAAATGAAATATTTTTTAATGCATATTATACTTGTATGTATATAGAGTGTAGTTTGTAATTTCAGAATAAACACGAAAGTGTGTTCATATAATATTTATAAATTTAAATGTGCGATGTATAATATTAATATTATTGTTTTAGGTTTAATAAATGTAAACAAAAATGTGCAGGACGCAATATACATAATACTAATCTTTCAAGTATTAATATATAAAAATAATAATTTTTTATCTAATATGTTTTTTTATTGTTTCTAACATGTAAATATGATAGAAGAGTCAAACATTTAACATATATTAGTATGACAATTTTCAAATATTTATTAAATTTAATTTGATGATTAGATGCATTCAGATTTTCATCTCACTAGATTGAATTTTAAATTAATTTTATATATAACTAATTTATGAAATAAATAGTATTTAGAATATAGCGTTAAAGCTTGAAGTAAGGAATTAAGAGTTTAATTTTTAGTATTAAAATAAGAAATAATTACACACAGGTCCCTGAGTTTAAGGCTTATTAACACACAGGTCCACTTTTTTAAAATATAACATCAGGGTCCATAGTATTTAATAAATTATCATATAGGTATTTTTTTAATTTTTAATAATTATTATTTTTTTAAATAACCATTATACCCTCCCCTCACACTCTCCTCCGCCGGATCGGGAGGAGAGAGAGGGACCTCCCCTCTGTCAAGGGAGTAGAAAGTCAAGATCGGGCGGCAGCGTCCCGGGTTATTAAAATAGAATTTGGTAAACAGACCTTACGAGTGCGACCATACCAACATTAAAGCACCAGATCCAATCAGTATTCCGCAGAAAAGCCTACTTGGGCGAGAGTAGTACTTGGATAGGTGACCTCATAGAAAGTCCTCGTGTTGCATTCTCTTTTTGTAAAAAATAATGTGAGTTAAGCGTGCTTGGGCGGGAGCGGCGATAGGATGTGCGACACGCTGGAATGCCGTCGCGTTGCATCGGTTTTCTAGAAAATCATTTAGAAAGAAATAAATTTTATTTCGGGGCATGAACTCCGTCAAGAGAATAGAAAGCCAAAATCGGGCAGCAGCATCCAAGGTGATTTAAATAGAAATCAGCAAGCAAACCTTACAAGTGCAACTATATCAGCACTAAAACATCGGATCTCATCAGAACTCAGCAGTTATGCGTGCTTGGGCCAGAGTAGTACTAGGATGGGTGACCCCCTGGGAAGTTCTCGTGTTGCATTCTCTCTTTGGAAAAAATAACGTGAGTTAAGAGTACTTGGGCGGAGTGGCGAAGAGATAGGCGACGCGTTGGGAAGCCGTTGCGTTACTTCGGTTTTCCAGAAAATTATTTAGAAAGAAATAAATTTTATTTCGGGGCTTGAACTCCGTCAAAAGAATAGAAAGCAAAAATCAGATGTCAGTGTCCCGTGTGATCAAAATTGAATTCGGCAAGCAAATGTTATGAGTGCGACCATACTAGCACTAAAGCACTGGATCCCATCATAACTCCACACTTATGCGTGCTTGGGCCAAAGTAGTACTAGGATGGGTTACCCCCTGGGAAGTTCTCGTGTTGCATTCTTTCTTTGGAAAAAATCACGTGAGTTAAGCGTGCTTGGGCGGAGCAACGAAGGGATGGGTGACATGCTGGGAAGCCGTCGCGTTGCGTCAGTTTTCCAGAAAATCATTTAGAAAAAAATAAATTTTATTTCGGGGATTGAATTCCGTCAAGAGAATAGAAAGCCAAAATCGAGCGGCAGCATCTAAGGTGATTTAAATAGAAATCGGCAAGCAAACCTTACGAGTGCAACCATACCAGCACTAGGGCACCGGATCCCATCAGAACTCCGCAGTTATGCGTGCTTGGGCCAAAGTAGTACTAGGATGGGTGACCTCCTGGGAAGTTCTCGTGTTGCATTCTTTCTTTGAAAAAAATCACGTGAGTTAAGCGTGCTTGGGCGGTGCAGCGAAGAGACGAGCGACGCCCTCGGAAGCCATTGCGTTGCGCCGTTTTTCCAGAAAATCATTTAGAAAGAAATAAATTTTATTTCGGAGCTTAAACTCTGTCAAGAGAATAGAAAGCCAAAATCAGACGTAAGCGTCCCTTGTGATCAAAATAGAATTCGGCAAGCAAATGTTATGAGTGCGATCATACTAGCACAAAAGCACCAGATCCCATCAGAACTTCGCAATTAAGTGTGCTTAGGCGAGAGCAGTACTACGATAGGTGACCTCCTCGGAAGTCCTCGTGGTGCATTCTTTCCTTGGAAAAAATCACGTGAGTTAAGCGTGCTTGGCCGGAGCGACGAAGGGATGGGCGAAGGGCTGGGAAGCCGTCGCGTTGCTCCGGTTTTCCAGAAAATCATTTAGAAAGAAATAAATTTTATTTCGGGGCTTAAACTTCATCAATAGAATAGAAAGCCAAAATCCGGAGCCAGCGTCCCGGGTGATCTAAATAGAATTCGGCAATCATACCTTATGAGTGCGACCATACCAACATTAAAGCTCGGATCCTATCAGAACTTTGCAGTTAAGCGTGCTTGGGCGTGAGTAGCACTTGGATGGGTGCCTTCTGGAAAGTCCTTATGTTGCATGTTTTTTTCTTTGTAAAAAATTACGAAGTTAATCATGCTTGGGCGGGAGCGGCGATGGGATGTGCGACGCAGTGGGAAGTCGTCGCGTTGTGCCAGTTTTCCAGAAAATTATTTAGAAAGAAATAAATTTTATTTCGGGGCTTGAACTCTGTCAAGAGAATAAAATTTTATTTCGGGACTTGAACTCCGTCAAGAGAATAGAAAGCCAAAATCGGGCGGCAGTATCCCTGGTTATCTAAATAGAAATCAGCAAACAAACCTTACGAGTGCGATCATACCAGCACTAAAGCACCGGATCCCATCAGAACTGTGAAATTATGCGTGTTCGGGCCAGAGTAGTACTAGGATGGGTAACCTCCTCGGAAGTGCTCATGTTGCATTCTTTTTTTAGAAAAAATCACGTGAGTTAAGTGTGCTTGGGCGGCAGCCGCGAAGGGATGGGCGACGTGCTGGGAAGCCGTCGCGTTGCGCCGGTTTTTCAGAAAATCATTTAGAAAGAAATAAATTTTGTTTCAGGGCTTGAACTCCGTCAAGAGAATAGAAAGCCAAAATTGGGCGGCACCATCTAGGGTGATTTAAATAGAAATCGGCAAGCAAGCCTTACAAGTGCAACTATACCAGCACCTAAATCATCGGATCCCATCGGAACTCCACAGTTAAGTGTGCTTAGGCGAGAGTAGTACTAGGATGGGTGTCCTCTTGGGAAGTCCTCGTGTTGCATTTTTTTTTGGAAAAAATCACTTGAGTTAAGTGTCCTTGGGCGGGAGTGGCGAAGGGATGGGTGACGCGCTGGGATGCCGTCGCGTTGCGCCGGTTTTCCAGAAAATTATGTAGAAAGAAATAAATTTTATTTTCTTGAAATTTGGTCGTTGTCTATAATACTATAACAGTAAATGAGGATACATCAAGTATGAAAGGTTCGATCCTCATTGAGAATCACACAAAAATTGAATGGGAGGGACATGCCCCTTCGCCATTTTATATCATCTAAACCGGAAAGAGAAGCTACAAAATCTACCGCTTTATTTGCGGCTTTGTATACATTGGTGATTCTATACGCCTTAACGGCACCGAAAAGAGTAGAGATCTGAGCCATGGTCTGATCAGGAGGATGTCCTCTGGCTGCCCGATGAAGGTCCGCAATGGTGATGGCTGAGTCACCCTCTATCCAAATCCCGTTTGCCATATCCGCCCACTCCTGGGTGGCTGTCATCGTGATGAGCTCTCTCATCGCTTCTGCTGTCGGAGTGGCATGGGTGTAGAGCTTGGAGTCTGCTGCTAAGAGGAGGTTGCCACAGTGATCCCGCACGACCCCACCCGTGCCCGCTGCACCGTTATGTGTAACAGACCCGTTAAAATTCACCTTAATTCATCGTGAGGGTGGGGGATCCCAATGGGAAGCAGAGGGGTAACAACAGCCTTCAAGGCTGTTGAGATCCCAGTTCCCCACGTTAGATGAAGGTTGCTCTTGGGCCTCGCTAAAATGAACAAGTGCAGCGATTACTCGAGGCAATAGGAAGGGTTTGTTGTGGACGCGACCGTTGTGAGCTCTCCATGAGTGGTATAATGCAGCCACCTTTTTGATTGCCTGAAGGTCAGCTGGATTTTTTTGGACTCGTGACTGCAGGTTGCCGAGGAAAAATAATGTTCAGCAAATGAACATTGCGAGCGAGTGATTGTAGATTTCCCTCAATTGAAGCAGCCACCGTTGCTGGTCCAGCATCAGAGCTGCATTCTGCTGTTGCAGCAACAATAGGAATGTGCCCCGTTGCTGCAGCTGGAGGAGACGCTGCTGTTGCTATAGCATCAGCAGCAGATTGTGCGTTGCTGCTGCGGCAATAGCGGCTATCGGGGGTTGCGCTCCGCATGAATTGACTGCTGAGTGCCGATTCCGCAGCCTCGATCTTGTACTGGATTCGCCATCGTCGCAACAACCTACAGAAAAAATGTTAGCATAAAAAGAATCCCTGTTGTTACCAGCAGGTCTGGGTATTTTTCATCAAAATTTTTCTCGTTCATCATGCCAAATGAGAGGGCTAAGAGTGGCGAGTATAGCAGCACGCTTTCTCTTAGACTGGTTCTTCCCCCAGTCTTGCAAGGTAGGGAGAATTGTCGTTCTAGCAGGATAGAAATCTACAGCTGGAATGGGGAGTGCAAGCTGCACTTTTTGCACTTTCGCATTTGGCAAATCTGTGGTGAGAGCCTTTCTTTTCTTGCACTTCCAACTGACTGGGCAATGCTGCGGGGGGGATGAGGGGCTAGCCTGCAGACAATTAGCCTCTTCTGGTAGCACAACATCAACCCATGTTGCTGTTTCAGCCCGCTGCCGTTATAAGGCATCAAAGACAGCACATGTGAATCTACATTCACAAAAAAAGTGTTGCAAGTCCTCTTCAGTAGAGCAGTCCCAAGGGTATCAGTTAAACTCTCGCAGACGCCTTCGCTTGAGCCAAGTGAATGTGAGGATAGCATCACAACAAATCCTTCAGAGAAAAGTGATAAAGCGGGGCTGTGCTGGCAGCTTCCAGACCCAACTATGTGGGAGTTCTCTGCCACAGAAGAGATCTCTATATAGAGCTACAGTGGGGGATTTGGTAGAATTAGATTTAAGCCAAACTAGGTTATCCCTCTCCTCCTTGTCGAGCCTCGGTAGCCTACCTATTCTCAACGCTAACTCCGAGCCAAATAATTTATGGAGCTTAGCTTGGTTCCATTCACCGTTCACATTGAGGAGCTGATGAATCGTCAAGGGGGGTGATTCAATAGTGTTTATGAAGGTAGGCCACCTCATGAACGGGTTGGGATCAACCCAAGGGTCATCCATAACTTTGGGGCTGCTACCACTGCAAATTTTCTATATGGAGTTTTGTAAGGCAGTTGTCACTCCCTGACAAATAAATTTTCATACCCACGAATTACCCCTCTTGGTGGAGAAGATATTCTCTCTATTTCCATACTTGGCCTAGAAGCATTTGACCCAAAGAGTGTCCGCATTATTTAGAAAGTTGAAGGCAAGTTTGGCCACGAGAATGGAGCGCCACTCCTCAAAACGGTGGATGCCCAACCCCCCAGCATTCTTCGGTTTGGTCACTTGCTCCCATGCCGCAAGGTGAGCTGCATTCGAAGTGAGGTTGCCACTCCATAGAATTCGTCTGATTAACTTCTCAATCTCCACCAAAACATTATCAGGCACAAACGTGTGGGAGAGGGAGAAGATTGGAATAGAGTTGAGCACGCTATTTATGAGTGTGACTCTGCCAGCTAATGATAAGCTTCTGCTTCCCCATGAGGAAATTCTGCCCCTCACTGAATCAATAACATGCTGGAAGTCGGCTTTGATTGGCCTTCTGCTTATGAGCGAAATTCCCAAGTACTTGCCCTCGACTTAGGTGCGAAACCCCCATTTGTTGGCAATCATATGTTTCCTGGTTCTTTTCATCCTCTTGCTGAAGCAGATGAATGACTTGGCCTTATTGATTTTTTGTCCCGACTAGGTACAATAAGTATCAAAGATACTATTAAGAGTTTGGACAGCTTTGCAAGTCGCCGATGCAAACATGAGGATGTCATCTGCAAACAGGAGGTGGGTGATGAGCGGCCCATGTGCAGACGTTCGGATCCCCAACTAATCATCTCTGCTTTGGTGCTGATTGATAAGTAGGGAGAGTAGCTCAGAACAGAGAATAAACAAGTAAGGGGAGAGAGGGCACCCCTGACGAAATCCACAAGTTGCTTCAATTCAATTAGATTTTTGGCCATTTATCATCAAAGCAAACCTTGGGCCTTCAACGTGAGCTAAGGCCCATTTGCTCCAAGTGTCCGGAAAACCAAAATACTGAAGCATTTTTTGCAAGAAGTACCATCTCATTCTATCATAAGCCTGCTCCATATCCACCTTAATGGACATATAACCGATGGAAGACTCTGATGAAGCTAGTCTCTGCATCATCTCCTTGCTACCAGGCAGTTGTCTGAAATGCCTCTGCCCGGAACAAAGGCTCCTTGCTCTTGAGAGATAAGAGATCTGAGGACGTCCTTCACACAATTGATAAGAATTTTGGGGATGACTTTGTAGATAGTGGTGCAAAGGCTTATGGGTCTGAACTGGGAAGGAAGTTCAGCACCCTGCACTTTAGGATAAGGACCACTAATGTATCCTTTCAATGCTTTGGCATGGACTCATATCTGAAGAAGTGATGAACAGCATTCAGGACATCAATGCTGGTAGCACTCCAGTAGCCCTTAAGGAAGGAGCTAGTTATGCCATCAATTCTAGGAGCCTTGTTGGTGCCAAGAGAGTTTGTAGCAGTTACAATCTCCTCATCACTGATAGGTGAGCTGATCCTGAGAGCATCTTCATCAAAGATTGTTGCTCTGAGTGGGGAATGCTCAGCTCAATCAAAGGGGGAATAGGAGGCCTCCATTTTGAGGAGAAGTGGGTAACCAGAGCAGCTTTGATCTCTGCTTTATCTAACATTTCCTCACCATTCTGCCCAACTAAGCGGTGTATGTTGTTGGTACGCTTTCTGCAAGTTGCGGCTTTATGAAAGTAAGAAGTGTTGCGATCCCCACACTTGGCCCACTTCACCTTGGCTCTCTGCAGCCACCAAGTCTCCAATCTGCTAAGAGTAGTGTTGTATTCTGCAACCAATTGTAAGAGGCAGTCAAACTCACTCTCAATCAAGCCAGTACCAACTGACTCCCTCAGCTGAAGCTCAGTAATTCTGCTTTCGAGGTTTTTGGCTTTGGCATTAATATCCCCAAATTTGTCCCGGCTCTAAGATTTTAGTGCGCGGAGTGTGCGGGCAAACTTGTGATTGAGAATGGCAGGTGGGCTACCATGGGCTGGTTTTTGCCATTCTCTAATCACAATCTCCTTGGAAACCTTTTCTTCGAGCCAAATGTCTTCAAATTTGAGGGTGTTGTCTTGCACTTTGAACTCCAATTTCCTACCTTGAACCAAAGCGGGCAATAATCTGACCCAATTCTGGAAAGGTAAGCAACAACAGAGCCTAGGAGAGCAGATAAGGCGATTGAGTTGAAGCAGACTCTGTCCAATCTGACCCACATACAAGCTTTGCCCTTCTTATTGTTACACCAGGTGTAACGCTGACCACCATTCCAACCGTCGTGAAAATCATTGTTGGCTAGGAAGCATACAAATTTGTTGTGGGCCTCCGTAGGAGTAAAAGGGTTGCCCCCTCGCTTGTCCTCTTAAGATAGGATGCAATTGAAGTCACCTCCCATGATGGCCGGAATCTACGCATCAAAAATTGAGGAAATGCTGTCCCAAATAATTTGACGCTTGATATAATCTTTGTCGGCATAAACAGCACAAAGGTGCCAAATTTTTTGGTTCATTATTGTGGCTTCAGCAATAACAACTTGTTTGTTAGAGTGAATGACTTGAAGCCAGGTGATGTGGTTCAGCTAACACACAATAATGCCTCTCGATTTGCCCACTGACGACTCCACATGGAAGTCCATTGTCGCCCCACGATTCTATCTGCTTCTCTTCGGGAAAATGATTGAACTCTGGTTTCCAAAAGACAAATCACCACTGGCGAATGCTCCCTGATTAAAGCTTGAAGGTGATTGCGCAAAGCCGGCTTTCTAACTCCGCGATAATTCCAAAAGATTGCTTTAATTATTGAGGGGGAGGAGGAAGGTTAAGATGGGGGAGAGAGCCATCCTCCTTATCAGTATTGCCTCGAATCTCCATTCTTCTTTTATTTAATTTGCCATTAATTGTTGGAGTTGTGCAGCTCTTGAGGTTGGCGAGTTCCCTCTTCCAATATTTCTTTGAGATTCTATCCCGTTCTATTCTCTTGGCAGAATTCAAGTCCCGAAATAAAATTTATTTCTTTCTAAATGATTTTTTGGAAAACCGGCGCAACGCGAAGGCTTCCCAGCGCGTCACCCATCCCTTCGTTGCTCCCTCCCAAGCACGCTTAACTCACGTGATTTTTTCCAAAAAAAAAAATGCAATACGAGGACTTTCTAGGAGGTCACCCATCCTAGTACTACTCTCTCCCAAGCATGCTTAACTGCGAAATTCTGATGAGATCCGGTGCTTTAGTGCTGGTATGGTCGCACTCATTTTGTTAGTTTGTCGATGTGTATTTATATCACCTGGGATGCTAACGCCCGATTTTGGCTTTCTATTCTCTTAACGGAATTCAAGCCCCGAAATAAAATTTATTTCTTTCAAAATAAATTTCTGCAAAACCGGCGCAATGCGACGGCTTCCCAGTGCGTCACCCATCCCTTCGCCGGTCCCGCCCAAGCACGCTTAACTCACGTGATTTTTTCCAAAAAAAGATGCAACACTAGAACTTTCCAGGAGGTCACCCATCCTAGTACTACTCTCGCCCAAGTACACTTAATTGCGGAGATCTGATGGGATCCGGTGCTTTAGTGCTGGTAAGGTCGCACACTTATTGTTAGGTTGCCGACGTCTATTTATATCACCCGTGACGCTGACGCCCGTTTTTGGCGTCCTATTCTCTTAACAGAATTCAAGCCCCGAAATAAAATTTATTTCTTTCTAAATGATTTTCTGGAAAACTGGCGCAACTCGATGGCTTCCCAGCACGTCGCCCATCCCTTTGCCGCTTCCGCCCAAACACGCTTAACTCACGTGATTTTTTTCAAAAAAAAATGCAACACGAGGTCTTCCCAGGAGGTCAGCTATCCTAGTACTACTCTCGCCCAAGCACGCTTAATTGCGGAGTTCTGATAGGATCTTGTGCTTTAGTGCTGCTACGATCGCACTCGTATTATTAATTTGCCGACGTCTATTTAGATCACCCAGGTCGCTGACGCCTGATTTTGGCTTTCTATTCTCTTGACGGAATTCTAGCCCCGAAATAAAATTTTTTTCTTTCTAAATGATTTTCTGGAAAACCGGCGCAACGTGATGGCTTTCCAGCGCGTCGCCCATCCCTTTGCCGCTCTCACCCAAGCACGCTTAACTCACGTGATTTTTTCCAAAAAAAAGAATGCAACATGTGGACTTCCCAATAGGTCAGCTATCTTAGTACTACTCTCACCCAAGCACGCTTAACTGCGGAGTTCTGATGGGATCCGATGCTTTAGTGCTGGTATGGTCACACTCGTATTGTTAGTTTGCCGACGTCTATTTAGATTACTCGGACGCTGACGCCCGATTTTGGCTTTCTATTCTCTTGACGAAATACAAGCCCCGAAATAAAATTTATTTCTTTCTAAATAATTTTCTGGAAAACCGGCGCAACGCGATGACTTACCAGCGCGTCGCCCATCTCTTCGCCGCTCCCGCCCAAGCACGCTTAACTCACTTGATTTTTTCCAAAAACAAATGCAACAGGAGGACTTCCCATGAGGTCACCCATCCTAGTACTACTCTGGTATGATTGCATTTGTATTATTAATTTGCCAACGTCTATTTAGATCACCTGGGACGTTGACACCCGATTTTGGCTTTCTATTCTCTTGACCGAATTCAAGCCCCGAAATAAAATTTATTTTTTTCTAAATAATTTTCTGGAAAATCGGCAGAACGCGATGGCTTCCCAACGCGTAGCCCATCCCTTCGTCGCTCCTACCCAAGCACGCTTAATTCACGTGATTTTTTCCAAAAAAAGAATGCAACACTAGGATTTCCCAGATGGTCACCCATCCTAAAAATACTCTCGCCTAAGCACGCTTAACTGCAGAGTTCTAATGGGATCCAGTGCTTTAGTGCTGGTACGGTCGCACTCATATTGTTAGTTTGCCGAC